>CM035844.1:68118021-68612054 GCA_020510985.1 Pholidichthys leucotaenia | reverse complement strand
TCCCAGGGGGAGGAGACACTGGTGACGTCGCTCTGGGCGGGTCTATCGGTCTCACTCAAAATGGCGGCTAGGGTGACTCCCTCTTAGCGCCTTCAAGATGGCGTCTGCACGCTTACTCTGCTCATGCGCAGTTTTTCGTGCACGCCTTTCGGTCACGCGCGCGACTGTGCGTGTTCACGTGACACGACGCGGGCGCGAGTCTCAGCGACAACGCCACGCCTTGCTTTCCAAAATGAGAGTTTAATCTCCAACTTTCACAAATAATGTAACCCCTTTAATTTCGGGTATAGCTTAGCGCTACTTTCCCCATCGGTTTATTCAGTGACCAGATCAAACCGCGTCCAGCTTAATCTGACGTCACCACGCTTGGGTAATTAAATTACAGAACTGGCCAGTTTAATTACTCCTTTCGGGATAATCGCCGAAAGGTTAAACTGGCGAGAGACAGGACGGTTTTCTTCGCGTTTCTGTCACTCTGGGCCTTTATGTTTCTTAATCCAGCATATAATGCTTCAAACTTCTTTTTGCATGCATCAAAAACTGTTGACTTTTTTAGTGGGCGAATCACTCACCCCCCCTTTGCAGCTATCAGCTACCAGCGGGGGTTAGGTAAACAAACACAGCAGACACACACAGGCAGGAGTAGATGCAGGCCTCAGTCTCAAACAAACACACAGACTCGCCAAATAGTGTTTCAATATTTGCAGGAAAAAATTATGATTTCAATGAATTTTCCTTTTGCATATACGTTTCCCAATTACAGAGGCCTCACAAACGGGTCACCATTAATAATGTAGGATGAAGAGCCTATAAAATTATTTGTCATAAGGTACAGGAATTATTTATTTTATTTAATAGTGGGTGTGAAAGGGGGGCGGAGTTGAACCATCACTTCTACACCCGCTAAATTAAATAAAAGCACTCGTAAAAGGGGCACCAGTCCTAACGGACAATAAAATGAACTTTAGTTTTAATTAATTTTGTACCTTAAATTGCTTAATGAATCAGTCTCAAAGTTTCAGTGAGTTTTTGTCCTGCCGTGATTAGGAAACCTGTATATGCGAAAGGAAAACGCTTCAACTGCTCTTATTCACTCGTTTATTAAAATCATTCAGGTTACATGACATGGCGTTCAAATGATGAATAAACAGATTCAGATGATGACAGCGTAAAATATCACGTCAACTGATATTGAGTTCCTGAACATAAAATCCAGCATTACACCTCTGTAGAACCAAGGAGAAATGAGACTTATGTTTCATTTGTAAGTGAGGCTGGAATGTTTTAACAAAACAACGCAATTTTATGGGGAAAATTCATAAGCTAATTATCTAAAAATGACTCCTGAATTAATCTACAAAAATTTAAGGGCAGTTACTTAAAAATGACTGAAAGTTTTCGTTCAGTTTACAGTCCTATCCTGTGGCTGAGACTAATTGAGCCCTGAAATACGGGCGATATTCAATTGTAATTTAATTGTTAGGACATCACGTTTTAACCCAGAAATAGGAGGAATAAGTCTCACTCACACACGGCCGTAGGTCCAAATCCCGCTGGTCGGTACCGCTGGGTTTTTTTTGAAGCTCGGACGTCGGGAGGAAGCTGGTGCTGCAAGATGCCTCCTCACAGCCGTGGAAGCGATAACTCAGCTGGGGGCCCTTCAAAGAGACATTTGCAGCCGTGGGTGGTTTTGTCTCAGGGCGGCGTGAAAAGTCCTTGGGAAAAGAATCCAAATTTGGGGTCTCTTGTAGCGGGATAGACCAAAAAACTGAAGGAAAATCTTCTCAGTCTCTTCACTTTAAACTAGGCAAATTAAAGGTCCACTTTAATGGCGTGAAAAGTCATTAAAAAAAGTGTTAGAAAAACATTTACTAGGATAAGAATGGCTTCTGAGGTGAAGGAAAAAGTTTGAGAATTTGATTCTCTAAAAAGGGACGAGCTCTAAAGAAAAATGGTTTCTCCTCAGTTTCCAGAATATAAGAAAAGATTTGACAAACACACAGAGAATAAAATAAAACTTCACAGGGCCTTGAAACGGTGGAATAAAATCTTCTGTGATCTAGATTACTATTCTGCTTCTTTAATCTTAATTTAGTTCCTCTAATTCTTAATTCTATTTCTAGCTAATCTTCCTGCCTGTTGTCTGATCTCTGACTTTTTTTTAAACTCTTAACTGTGCTGTGACTCAACTGTTAACCCTGTTTTTCCTCTGTCTTCAAATCTAACTTCTGTCTTTTAAAGTTACCTCGCCGGGTCGTAAAACTGATGAGGTCAGTCGTCAAACGACCAATCTACTCTTTCAGAATCAGTTTGAAATGGCTGTTATCCAATGTGAAAACATTTCTTTGTTTGAGAGCAGCCAACCAAATGGAGACACCATCCCATGAATTTTCAGAGGGAAAAATCAACAGTCAGTTCTTATAAGATAAATGCTCAATATAAAATCTAACTAAATTAAATGACTTGGCTAATATATGGTGATCATGCATTTATACCATTACTCCAATAACACTCATGAATATAACATTTCTTATACATAGTTATAATACATGCATTCACATTTAGATCAAGATTAGAACAGCAGAACATGCAGCAAACCATGGTTGGTGATAAGGGGGATGATTTTCAGTGTCCTTAGGATCCAGGATAAGCTGAAAGAAACTTAATATTTAGAACAAATTAAAAGTCATCCTACGTACTGAAAACACATTCCGTAGGTATCCGCTAGGAGGTACTGTTGAGCTGTAGATGATTTCCTTAGTATCTGGCGAAGGCCTGGACAGCATAGGCTATAAAACCGTCAGATTAAGTGGTTTATGACTCTTTTAAAAACATTGGTTTCCTGTGAAAAGGTACGTTATCAAATGCAGTGTTCATGTTGAGAGGTCTGGTCTCCTGAGTTTTATGTTCCTTTGAGCCTTTAAAAGCAAACTCTGATCCTTACAATCTCTGCAAGCGGCAATTGTTTACACTGGGGTCCTGGGAAAGCAAGCATCTTTGGTCAGGTCTGGAAGAAGCCTGCATGAGTCAGCAAAAAGCCAGTGATATTCCTGAGAAGGCAGAAAGGTGATATTCCTGTGTAATGAATAAATTGAAATTCCTGTAAACTGGAGAGAAGTGATCTTGTCTTGGTCTTGAGGAGGACGATGATGCTACAACACACAGCATGTTTGCAGGATAAATGGCACTGCACATCAGCCCCAAAACACCATACCAACAGTGAAGTTTGGAGGTCAGAGCACAATGGTGTGGGAGTTTTTTCAGCACATGATGCAGGCAGGCTTCATAGAATTGAAGGAAAGATGAATGGACAAATGTACAGAGACATCCTTGATAAGAACCTGTTGCCATCTGCCAAGATGCTGAAGATGAAACAAGAGTGGAAATTTCAGCAAGACAATGATCCCAAACACACACCCAAGCAAACTCTCAACTGGCTCCAGAGAAAGAAAATAAAGCTGCTAAAATAGCCCAGCAAGTCACCCGACCTGAATCCAATTAAAAATCTATGAAATGAACTGAAGATCAGAGCTCATAGAAGACACCCACGGAACCTTCAAGAAGGAAGACAGTTTGTGTGAAAGAATGGGCTAAAATCACTCCTGAGCAATGCCTGCTCCTAGTTTCACCATACAGGAGGCATCTGGAAGCAGTTCTTACCAACAAAGGCTTTTCTACTAAATATTAAATGAATTTCACCAAGTGTGTTCAATACTTATTCCATGTGTCATTACACTTTATTAAATAAAACTTATTTTGTGAACGGAGGGCAATGGATCAGCGTTCTCGTCGCGCCCTCTGCCAGTACCCGGGCTCACCCGTGGAAGCTAATGATCCTACCAGCAGACTAAATTCAAAGAGACGACGCCTCTGTGCCAAGTCAAAGAAGAATCCTAGTCACAGTCCTAAAGCCGAAAGCAAACAGCCCCGAGAGCACTCTGTGGTAGGACCTGCCCTTCGCATATTACAACTAAACGTTGAGGGCCTATCTGCAGCCAAGCGAAGTCTTATCGAAGTCCTCGCCTTCCAACATTCGATTTATGTAATCTGCCTCCAAGAGACTCATATTGGCACAGAGGAAGCTGGCCGCTACACCATCAAAGGCTTTGACCTCCTGTGCTATGTTCCACATGCTAAACATGGACGTGCCACCTATGTGCGTTCTGACATAGTTGAAGCAAATCACCTGATAACAACACATTTCTCAGACACCATAACCATTGGTGGCTTCCATATTGTCAATGTGTACAAGCCCCCTAGTGCCAACTGGGATCTGCAGGTCTTACCCACCCTACCCCACCCTGCCATCTATGTGGGGGACTTTAACAGCCATCACTCTGACTGGGGGTACCCAGCAGTGGACAGTGATGGGGAGGCACTTTCAGACTGGTCATCTAGAAATGACCTCGCTTTGATATACGACCCCAAACAAAGAGGAACCCTCCACTCTGCTAGGTGGAAGAAGGACTATTCTCCTGACCTGTGCTGGGTCAGCTCTTTGAATGGGGCACCATATCCTACACAGATCCTCATTCTTGATGTTTTTCCACACAGCCAACACTGGCCCCAGCTTCTACACATTGGCCTACAACTTCCAGTCATAAACAGCCCAAGGAAGATGCGCTGGAACTTCCGCAAAGCCAACTGGAAGAAATTCAGTGAAACTCTGGACCGGAGTGTTGTTACCATCCCACTCCACACCATCACTGTAGATGAAGCAAACAACCGCTTCTGCAGTGCAATCTTCAAGGCTGCCCATACTGCAATCCCACGAGGCTACCGACCCCTCTATGTCCCATGTTTGGACGGAGAAAGCGCTGCCCTCCTACAATCCTATCAAACATCAGGGGACCCAGAGATAGCAGACCATCTCATTGAATCGCTAAATAAAGCCCAGAGAATGAAATGGGAGGAGACAGTTGCTGACCGGAGCTTTACCCACTCTAGCAGGAAATGTTGGAGCCTCATCCGTCGCCTAGGAGCTGCACAGAAGCCCCCTAGCCAAAGTCGAGCATCTGTCACACCCAACCAAGTTGCATCCCACCTACTGACTATCGCCAAAGCACCCCAAGACAAAGTCACCAGAAAAGCAGTTACAACTGAGCTAAAAAAAACACCAAAAAAATGCCTGCAGAGGAAACAAACCCTGAACCCTTCGAGGCTGCTGAACTGGAGAAAGTCCTACAGGGCCTGAAATGTGGATAGGCAGCAGGATACGATAACATCTTCCCAGAATTCATGAAAAATCTTGGCCTCCGAGCCCTAACCTGGTTGACACAATTCTACACAAGGATCACACAAACAAACTCGATCCCAAAGAAATGGCGGACAGCAAAGGTCATTGCCATTCCAAAACCTGGTAAAGACCACAAACTACCAGCAAGCTACTGCCCAATCTCCCTACTCAGCATTCCTTACAAAATTATGGAGCGCCTAATACTGCAATGTATTTCCCCAGGAATAGAGGAAATTCTATGTGTGGATCAAGCAGGTTTCCGCAAGGACCGCAGTACAGGAGAACAAGTACTGGCCCTAACCACCTTCATCGAAAATGGCTTCGAGAGCAGACTGAAGACAGGGGCTGTGTTTCTCGATCTTGCAGCCGCCTATGATACGGTCTGGCACAAAGGCCTCCTCCTGAAACTTATAAAGGCGATCCCTGCTTGGGCAACAGCAATTATTAAAACCTTGCTGACCAACCGAAGGTTCAGAGTCCACCTCTGTCAGAACACAAGTGCATGGAGAATGCAGAAAAATGGACTCCCACAAGGCTCAGTTCTAGCTCCAACTCTGTTCAACCTCTACATAAACGACCTGCCCACTACAAAATCCCGCAGATTCATCTATGCAGACGACATCTGTTTGGCACTCCAAGCACCAGACTTTGAGCCACTGGAACGGGTGCTCATGGAAGATCTTGCCAAACTGGACCAGTTCTGCAAAATCTGGCACCTAAAACCAAGCCCAGCAAAAACCATCTCCAGTGTATTCCATCTCCACAATGTAAAAGCTGCCAGAGAACTAAACATCCACCTGAGTGGACTCAAGCTTAAGCATGCCCCGAATCCAACCTACCTCGGAGTGACCCTTGATAGGACCCTATCCTTCAAGGAACATCTAAAGGGGACGGCTGCTAAGGTGAAGGTACGAAACAACCTGCTCTGCAAGCTCGCTGGTGCAAAATGGGGGGCGGCAGCCTCCACCCTGCGCACCTCAGCACTGGCCCTTTCATACTCTGTAGCAGAATATTGTGCCCCTGTCTGGTCCAGGTCATCTTACACACACCACTTAGACACCCAGCTCAACACAACCATGAGAACTGTAACTGGAACAATCCGCTCAACACCACTCCCCTGGCTCCCTGTACTGTCAAACATAGCCCCTCCACACATCCGGCGAGCAGCATTAACTCAAAGGATGCTCCAAAAAGTTAAAGATTCTCCTCACTTACCAATCCATGCAGATATCTATACCCCACCCACTGCCCGACTTTCATCCAGACGGCCGATTTGGAAAAACCCTCCCCCAGCTGACTTTACCATCCAGACAGCTTGGCAAGTGGAATGGGAGACCAAGGAGGTCCCAAATAAACACCTGGTGACAAACCCCAACCAACAGGTCCCGGGCACCAACCTCCCAAGGAGACAGTGGTCTACACTTAATCGCTTCAGGACTGGACATGGCCCCTGCTTGGCCAGCCTTCACAGATGGGGCAGTAGCCCCAGCCCACTGTGCGCATGTGGAGAGGAGCAAACAATGGAACACATCAAAGAGGCTTGCCCGCTCCAAAGACTGGAAGAAGGATTACACACCCTCCATACAGCACACCAGGAGGCAACTGCTTGGCTTGAGGACTTTGCATTCGCTAAATAAATAATAATTTTGTGAACACAGTTGCCTTGATTTCTTTGTAAGTATGGATAACTTGGGTTGTTACTGATATCTAGTGAAAATCTCAGGTCAATGGCTCCATCAGAAAAATATTTAATGAGAAAAATGCTGACATGTTCAATACTTTTTCCCCACTGTAAATATAATTTTTAGACTGGAAAAACCCTCCACCCACCACAAGATGTTTAAAAAGATAGTTAGATGCTTGCTTTCTGTGCATTAGCATCTTCATTTTTCTAAGCTGTTAATATGACAGTCCGTCAAGGATTTTGCGATGTTGAGATGGCATCAGTTCACAAAAAATCAGCCAATCAACGCGACTATGGTGCAATATTGCAACTTTGTACAATAACCGCAACTTTCCCACATTTCTGGCCAATCCTCGACCAATTTCACCAATCAAATTCGTCCCTGAGTGGTGCTCAAATGCCCAGTCTAACCAGTCAAATGTGTCACTGCACCGTGTTCACTTCTGTGTTTACACTGAGTATTAACGGAACACAACAGCAAAAACAGAATGTGTGATTTAAAAAAAAAAAAAAAAATACTCGCCCACAAGGTTTCCAACACCGTCGCTTCCTTCTTCTCCCCCAGCCTGCTGGTAGACATCTCGCCACGTCTCCGTCTTGACCACGTACGAAGTGCTGGGTTTGTGTTGTGTTGAAAAATGGCCGCCTGCCCCAAAAGCACCCCGTCACGGAAGGGTGCATGAAGAGAGACTCTTTAAAACAACAAACAAATAATCAAATCTAACTCTACAGCCGGTGTTTGATCATTTTATACATCTTTAGAGCTAAAATAATTAGTATATCTGGGCAATGAGCTTTAAAACTGTGAATCTCTGGTCTGGACACGGACAAACACCTCCTCCTCCGTAAATGAAGGATGACTGATGAGACAGGTGTGCGTCAAGACACATAGCAGATAGACAGACATGTAGGAGTTATGCATGGAAAGGGAGAGGATATTTTCTGTATTTTTTTTTTTTTTTCAAAAAAACCCAGACTCTGATACACAATACAGAGCAACAGATTTTTTTTTTCCTCTCCGCTTGGTACTGAGTGGTTGGGGACCGCTGTGGTTCGGGAGTTTTCAAATGAAGGTGCTTCCAATAATTTCCAAATCTATACTCTTTAATATGAATTCATTGCTGTTGTAATGGATATTGTGTTAAAGTCTGTATTTGCTGTTGCACAAAAGAGTTTTTCTTTGTAGCAGAAGTTTCTGTTTAATTTACAAATCACTGTTTAATGGAAACATTTTTTTGACAATCCTGTGCTTTTCTTTTATTGTTATATAGAACAGCACTGCAGTAAACTATGGGAAAAAGCATCTGCTTTAAAATTTGTAATTCCTCCCACAACTTTTAATGCAAAAAAACTTTCGATAAACATCACAACTTTTATCTTATCTTTTTAAAAAAGCTCCCGTGAATTCAGGCTTTTTGGGTCACAACAATCATAAAAACATCCCGTGGAATACTGGAGGGACTGAATATTAAACGCATATAGTGCAAATGAATGATGATAACATGCCCTGAAGGTTTCTGTGGCTGCACTGAATTAGGCCATTCAAAAAAAAACAAAAATACAACTGCTGTAATTTTCTTAGCAATAGATTCCTTTTTCTCAGCAAAACCACCCTTTTATTTCAAGTGTTTCAAGGGTGGTCAGCCCAAACACACAACAACAAACGTCTTTTCATGTAAGAGTCAGAGCTCTCTATTGCTCTCACTCTGTCACCGTTAGAACCTGGCAAGAAAAGCGGAGCTTAATTAAGTACAACTAAAAATAGGAAAAGAGGGGAAACAGACTTCAATTTACAAGCTCTGTGTCGAACAAGATGCCCTTTTATCAACAGTGTCTCTGAAAAATGTGAGATATGTAGGTCAGGGGAAGTGAAGGGTAAAGAACAAAGAAGGACATTCTGAAGTTGGCACTAGGAGTAAAATCAGACCCTCATGAGCTCTGTCAAACATTGACTCCCTTGTGTCACGTCTGAAAAAAAAAAAATAGAAGGGGCTCTTTAATAGAAAGGGGAAGACTGCAATGAATCAAAATCTTGACACACAGTGAGACTCTTCCCAAGCTTAGACGGGGTCTTATGTCTTTACAGAACATGTCAAGATGAACCAGGGAAATGGGGAAAGTCACATCTGATTCAGGCTTTTAAGGCTAAAAGCTATACGAATATAATGGATGGAATAGGAAGATGGACAATAGAGTCAACTAGGAAGGTCTGGAAGAGGCCTGAGTGTTCAGTTGGGATTAAAAATGGAGATAGCATTTAAAACTGGCAATAATAATAACAAGCCATCCATCCATTTTCTTCCACTTTTCTGGAGGTCCAGGTTGCCAAGGAAGCAGTTCAAGCATAGAAACTGAGATTTTCCACTCCCCAGCCACCTGCTTCAGCTCTTCAGAAAGGATACCAAGATGTTCCCAGGCTAGCTGGGAGACATAGTCTCTCCAGTGAGTCCTTGGTCTGCCCTGGGGTCACCTCCCGGTGGGACATGCCTGAAACACCTCAATTGGGAGGCATCCAGGAGGCATCCTGATCAGATGCCCAAATCACCTCAACTGGCTCCTTTCAATGTGGAGGAGCAGCGGTGCCTTGTGTCTCTGGGCTCCTCACCCTATCTCTATGTGGTATTAACATCTAAATTAATAATATTGCATTCTGTGTACTGTTGTGACTAAATATTTTGTGTTATTTTTATGTTTTGCTGCATATAAATTAAAGCTGTCATATTTGTTTGCCACTCAGCGCTGTGTAACTGTGGTACCTGCCCTGTTAGGCCAAGAATTCTTTTCCAGTGCATTCTCTCTATTAAGTTGGGTTCACACTTCCGCATTTGGACTAACTTTTAAAGACGTTTTGAAAAATCAGAGAAATCAGTCTAAACATTAGTGAAATCACATTAGTGAGCAGTTTTTTTTTTTTTAATCCAGCGCACACCAACTTTATGAACTTTTACAGACTTTTGCGAACTTCTGCTAGCATTTGCCAGCATTGTATTCAGTGTTTGCAAACTTTTGCAAACTTAGGGGCAGATTTACTATTGTGCTGTGCCGTCACAAAACCCTGTTTTGGTGTTGAAACACTACTGTTGAGATTTATTAAAAGGCACAGGGCAAAATTAGTGGCAGAAAGGCATGGATTATGTTAATTTTGTTCCTGGCCTCATTGCATATGTATTTGTGGGAGTTGTCATGTCAAAGCACAGATTTGAGGGAGGGGAGTATTTAAATGACTGGCACAAGGTGATTTATTAAGGTTTGCGGTTGTCAATCTTCTGCTAAATGCACCAGGAATTAACGCCTAAATAAAGCTCGTCTTAATTCATCTGCGCCTGATGATAGCAATCGCTGGTGCCAAGAGGAGACACAGGCGAGAACCAAGGGCACATGACAAAATAAACAGCTTCTTCCCACATGTGACTTTATTTGGCATGACAGAAAAGAGTAATATAAACAGAAACGATCTCACAGAGATTGGTGTTGTGCTGCTCTGGACATCAGCCGGCAGAGGATTTTTAAAAAAATTGGATTTATATATAATAATAATAATAATAATAATAATAATAATAATAATAATAATAATAATAGTTTATTTCATTTATAACAAACTTTGTATCTCGGGGCAAAATCTCTACACAAATAGGATTAAGAACAAGAATAAAAGCAAACATTAAGTACATACGATGACACACCAGGACATCCCTGGTGAGAATTGCTCTTAAATATTTTCCCTGCTAAAATAAAGGTCAAATAAATTAAATAAATGAAGTGAAAAAGCTTTCCTAAACAATGAATTTGTATCCATAAAATAGTACAGCCTTTCCTACCTGGAGTGGGCAAAAGGAGCACAGATCCATAACGTCCCCTAACATTGCAACAGGGTAGTAGCTCAAGGACAGGAGTCTCTGCTGTGGCTGTTTGAGGAATAAGAAAGATCATGTGTGTTTAATTTTATTATGTCCCAGACTTCAGAAAAGATAAAATGCACATACAGTATTTATGAAAAGTCATGAACTTAGAGACCTGTAGATTTTGTTTAAACAAACTTATTCACATAATAAAACACCAGAGTCTCCATCAGACCAATACTTATTTAAAACCCACAGAGACCTCATCTGGAGAGGGAGCAGTACCCATGGAGTCCCCGGACTGGAGCAAAGCTGCACCCACGGTGGGCCTGGAATGGGCTAAAGCTGAACCCACGGTGGGCCCGGATTGGGCACAAGATGCACCCAGGGTGGCCCCCAGGCTGGACCATAGTGCCCATGGCGGGCCCACAATGGAGTGCAGCACCCAAGTTGGTTTCAAGCTGGGGCGCAGCACCCACGACGGTCCCCGACAGGGACAAAGTACCCACAGAGACCCAGACAGAGGAGGAGCTGCACCCACGGAGGTTCCGGGCTGGGACGGAGCACCCGCGGAGACCTCAACAGGGAGGGGGAGCAGTATCCACGGAGGCCCCGGGCTAGAGCAAAGCTTCACCTTCAGTGGGTCCGGACTGAACAAAAGCTGCACTCATGGTGGGCCTGGACTGGGCTAAAGCTGCACCCACAGTGGGCCTAGACTGGGCAAAAACGGCACCCACGGTGGCCCTGGGCTGAAGCTTAGTGCCCACTGTGGGCCCGCTCTGGAGCGCATCAACCAAGTTGGTTTCAAGCTGGGGCGCAGCACCCACGACAGTCCCCAACTGGGACAAAGCACCCACAGAGACCCAGACAGAGGAGTAGCTGCACACACAGTGGTCCCGGGCTGGGACGGAGCACCTGCATCGACCTCAGCCAACAAGGAAGCAGCACCCTTGGAGGTCCCAGGCTGGGATGAAGCACCCACGGAGACCTCATCCGGTGGGGGAGCAATACCCACGGAGGCCCCAGACTGGGACGGAGCACCTGCGACAAACTCAGCAGGAGGAGCTGGACCCATGGTGATCTCAGGTGGTGAGCCTGGACCTGCTGAGACTTCTGACAGAGCTGGACAATCCTCGGTGACCCTGGGGGAAAGCTCAGGCCAAAGAGGCAAAGAAACAAAGTCAGGGTCACCGATGGCAGTGGAGCCCAGCGAGGCAAGCTCAGGTGGCTCTCCCCACCAAGTGCCATTAAGATCTCGCCAAGATTGAAACAGTGAAAATAAAGGAGAGCACTTGCCTTAGCTCAAGCTCCACCACCGTCCAGGACTCCGTCGATGCAGGTGATTGTTCTTTGGGCCCAGTCCTTTGGAGGTCCAGCTTGGACTTTACTGTGGTGGCCCCTGCAGCAGGCATGGTGGTCGATGCAGTCCTGGGACCCCTCAGCGATGTGGCCCATGCAGGTGGCTCACCCAACGTGGTGACAGGAGGTCGGCTCCCTACTAGCGCTGCATCCTGGTCAGCTGAAGCCCGGGGATGCTCCTTCATAGGAGCATGAGTCAGCTCAGTCTCAGCGCTCTCCCTCCATCCATGGCATGGCTGCGGGGCTGGAACCAGCTTCTCCATAGCCGCAGGCTCCTCCAACGTTCGGGGGCCCAAACCTGGGGCCGGCCGACACTCAGGGGGTAAAGGAGGAGACATGGAGAGAGCAGGTAATAGGCTTGTAGCTGCGGCAGGCAGTGAGGACTCAAAGGACTGCACAGTCTGAGCCTTACCACCGTGAATCAGACAAGGTAATTCATGTGTTAATGATAGAGAATAAAAAACACTTGCCTGTGTTCCTAGGACATGATGTTTTCTGCTCCAACTGGCATAGAATCCGCCCTCTCCGTGGCTGCAGCTTTTGTGGGCCCCTCAGAGGAATGTAGAGGAGCCGCCCCTTCAGATGTGGTGACGGGTAGAGCTAAGAAGGAGATGTCCAGTCATTCACCAGCAGAAGGAATCGCCGATGAGGAGGGGGAGGCAGCAGCAGTGGTGGAGTTGGCTGACGGAACAGCCAGAGAAGAAAAATCAGAAAAAGAAACTGCTACGGGAGTTTTCTGCCTCGGCGAAGGAGGCACTGCTGACGAGGAGGTGGAGGCATTCCTCCGGTGGTCTGGATGGTGTCATTGAGGAGCTGGCAATGCGGGAGCTGGAGCCGGAACTGGCGAACCGGGAGAGGAGAAGGACATCTGCCATGGAGAGTGCCTCCGAGGCAGCTTCAGTCCTGCTGGAGGCAACCCCATTGTCAGCCCAGGAAAAGACCGTCGAAGCAAGGAGTCCGTGGACAGCAGTTTTGCAAATTGGGGATATTTCCACAACCCCGGGTGTGCCTCCTCAATCACCACCACTCCATTTACGCTCTCCCAGATCTTCTTTGGGCCGTGGCCAGTGAGAGCTTCATCCACAAAACTCTGGATGAATTCAGCAACAAACTCCTCCTCCAGACTCGGATACCATATCTTACTTTGCTTGCTGAAAGCTGGCGATCTGATGACATGGTGATGCTCTGGACAAACCAGGTGAGTGAAAAAAAAGGCACAAGCAATCAGCAGCTGGGTCTTAACTGGTCAGAGCCTATTGTCATGATTTTCCCCTTGGGGTAGGAACAAAGACCCGGGTGCTGAACTGCTAGATGTGAGATTTATTCAAAGAAAACACAAAGTCCATAAGTGCACAAAAAATAAACTTACAGCAAGGCGAGATGAGAAGACAGGAAGCGTACCTGAACAAGTTGCGGGTTCTGGTGGCAATGAGGAGAAGCTAGGTGACGCTCTGACAAGGAGTGATGGCAGAGCCAGACTATAAATAGGACAGGTGAGTGATCAATACAAAAGGCAGCAGGTGTGGAACACATGAGCGGACAGTTTGACCCAATTACTAGACATGAAAAACCTGAGCAACACAAACCACATGATAACAAGGTGGGAGTGTCTGGAGACAAAGGTGGGGATGCTCATGTCAAACTAAGAGAAAAAGGCACCTAAAGAAACTAACAGAACAGCACTGGGAAATAAAATTACATAAACAGGGAACACAAAAATGCACAATCCATCCAGAAACAATACACAGCAAAATAATCACACAAGAAATAACCAGGAATAAAGTGAGAGCATGAGCCCAGTGGAACACCGCGCTCAGCCTCATGACAGATGTTACATTTAGGAATTTTTGTATCTGTATACTTTATTGATTCCCAGAGGGGAAATTGAGGGCATCCACCTGGATGGATGAAGCAGCCACAGTACAGCGCTATCCCTTAACCATTCACGCACACATTCACACCTAGGGCCACTTTAGAGTCTTCAATTAACCTAACCTGCATGTTTTTGGCATGTGGGAGGAAACCGGAGAAATCCCGGGGTAAACCCATGCAGATACAGGGAGAACATGCAAACTCCACACAGATCACTGTTGGTCAGGGGCTGGGATCGAACCAGGGATCCCATGGCCAAGGGTGAGTTACTGTGCTGGTGCAGTGCTAACCACTGCGCCACCACACCGCCGGGTGCGGTGGGTAAGCAGGATATTTTGAAATTTCTGTTGTTTAGTGTTTTTTTATTCTATATGATATGTATTAAGAAAAAAATAATTGTTTCTCTCACCTCTCTTGCAGACTGCAATTGGCTTTTTTGTTTGGACAAAGGAAGCTCCAGACTAGTCCCTGTGCTGTTTGATTCTTTTATGATCAAGTTCCTTGGAAATGTGCCCAGTGTGGTATGGAGGAGGGGGAGGTTCATGGAATGTCTGAATAAACTGGGTTTTAATATAGCTTAAGTATTATTATAGTACTTATACTGTATATGTAGATATGTGGTTTGGTTCACTGCTAATTTACAATACTTATTTTAAAGGTTGGGGCTACAGACTATTTAAAAAGGCCTCACAGATGTCCGTGAGGTTCAGTCTCTGTCAGACAGTGATAATGTGAAGGCCAAAGTATTTTCTGTTCATGCAGTTTGTATTTTCAGTTATTCTTTGAGCACTTTTACATTTTTTGTCCAGTACAGTTCATTTGGATGTTTTTTTTGTTTTGTTTTTTTTTTAGTTTTGGCCAAGTTCATCAGCTCTAAACTGCTGTTGTGGTTGATGAAAACTAAACTGAACAAAAAAAAGGATCTTGGACAGTGTAAAGAACCATTTTTCTGCCTTCATCACTAAGCCAACCTCTCACACCCCTGATCTCATTTGATCTTGAAAGCTAAGCAGGATATTTGGCTGGGAGACTGCCTGAGAATGGCAGTTGCTGGACTGGTGATCTATCCAGGATGTACTCTGCCTCCTGCTCCAAGATGCTGATATAGGTGTGCTGCCCCCCAGACAACCCAAAAAGGGCGACAAAACGTACTTACTACATAATAGCTTTAATAACAACCTTTAAAAGACGGCTTTTCATGTTTCACTTTTCA
The DNA here is from genome assembly GCA_020510985.1 of Pholidichthys leucotaenia. NCBI lineage: Eukaryota > Metazoa > Chordata > Actinopteri > Cichliformes > Pholidichthyidae > Pholidichthys > Pholidichthys leucotaenia. The sequence goes on along the minus strand of CM035844.1, from coordinate 68,596,851 downwards.
ACCAATTCAATTCAATTCAATTCAATCCAATTCAACTTTATTTATATAGCGCCATTTCACAACAACAGTCATCTCATAGTACTTTCAACTGTAGGGGAAACCCCCACAATTGCAGAAAGATCCAAGCAATCAGGTGGTTCACTGTGAGCAAGAGCTCGGTGACGGTGGAGAGGAATAACTCCCATTTAACAGCAAGAAACCTTCAGCAGAACCAGGCTCAGGGACGGACAGCCATCTGCAGCGACTGGCTCGGGGGTGAGGGGATAGAGAAGACGAAAAGAACAGACATGTAGAGAGCAAACAGCACGATGGGGACTCAATCTATGGGACAGAACAAACAGATGTTAATGACCAGCAAAAATATTTCACTGAGAGTGAAGAAAGGAGTGAAGCCCAGTGCATTATTGGAGGTCCCCTGGCTGTCTAAACCTATTAGCAGCATAACTAAGGGAGATTTCAGAGACACATGATCCCTCCCTAACTGTAGGCTATATCAAAAAGGAAAACAGAGATTGAGTCTGACTCCCAAATCCAGATTGGCAGCTGGTTAAACAGAAGAGGAGCTTGATAACTGAAGGCTCTGCCTCCCATAGATCAGATCTTTTAAATAAAAAGGGGCCTCATTATTTAGAGCTTTGTAAGTGAGAAGAAGGATTTTAAACTTAATTCAAAACTCTATGGGAAGCCAATGAAGGGAGGCCAGAACCGGAGAGATATGATCTCTCTTTCTCATACCTGTTAAAACTCTTGCTGTTGTTGGATCAGTTTCTCAGCATCACTCTGAGACAAGATGCTCCTAATCTTGGCAAAATGACAGAAGGCAGTCTTAGAAACTAATTTAATATGTGAATTGAAAAACAGATCTTGATCAAAAATAACTCAAAGGTTCCTCACAGAACTATTCAGAGAAAGAATAACCACATCCAAACTAAGAGTTTGATTTGGAAAGGTATTTCTAAGGTTTATTGGACCAACAAGAATGACCTCAGTCTTATCTGAATTAAATAGGAGGAAATTACAAGTCATCCAAGCTTTGATTACCTTAAGACAGGCTTCTAACTTGGCTAACTGATTACTATCATCTGGCTTCATTGACAAGCACTGTAATTGGATCAACTGATAGTTAATTGATACCTCCTGGCAAGGTTGGGGCTTTAAAACATCAACTATCATTAACTTTTGCCAGCAGAGCCAGACGTTTGCCAAAGCGTTATTAAAAGTCGGTCCAAACGTTGTAGTGTGAATCCACCTTTAAAACAAAATTGAATAAAAGAATTAGCATTACAACATTGGATGAAAATAAGCAATGTTACATGAGACAAAGTACAATATCAATATATATAGTAACTCCAGGTGTGATACGGCTTAATGAGAGCATTAGAGTATCACAGCTGCAGTTACAATATAAATTGATACTGTATCGACATCGACTGTAACATTGCTTTTTTACAACAGTTCTGGAAAGCACAATTTATTACGTGACAGCAATACTTGACAACATATTAGGATTTGTTTGTTTAGTCAGTTATTTTGTGCAGCTGAGAAAAAATAGTCCCTTCTAAATGTAGCCAGTAACTGTTCCATCTCAATTGGCATGAATACGTCTATTGTCATTTCACAAACATGTAAACAAATTAAATATTGTTAAGTGCAAAAGTAATCAGTGTTTATAAAACATATACCTATTGAATCGGTACAGCAGAAGACCCCAGATCAAAACGTATCCAATACCGGTGTACTTGTCAATTTGTGCTGCCCTATAGATGGGTGTGGAATTGGAGCTTATGCGCAAGAGTCTGCACATGGGCAAAGATGCAGGCATTTCTGCAAAGATGAAGGGTAGCATGTCTCAAAAAGTAGCACAGAATTATGGAATACTGGTCATAAGAACACCAATAGCTAGGTGGTAGCTGGTAGTATGCATGTTAGCAATTTTGCAGACTTCGCTCACTTTTCTTCGCATTTTCAGATGAAACAAAGAGTCTATCACCACAAAGGTATTGTGGTTTGTTAATCGAGACATTAAATGAAACTCTAGCACTGCCTCTTTTTTTAAACAGATGTGAAATAGCTTTATGACAGGTAGACGGAAACATTTTTCTTTTTCAATGGGTGATACTTCCAGGACACAAATGTATAATTTCTTTTCAGACAGCACCTCACTGTGGAAATTAAGTCATCCAAAAAAGTATTGAAATGCTCAGAGAGTTGATAGTAAATTACTGTTAATAATTAATGGATACATGAACACTTTTGAAGTGGAGTGATACATATCCAGTGAATTTGGAGTGCTATTTTCATGGAATATAGTAACTTCTAGAATCCCTATTGTTCAATCAAATTGCTCAGTCTGAACTAACTATGTTATGATACATATTAGAGTATAGAACAAATTACAGCAAGGGACTTCTTTTGAAAACTATGATGCCTTAAAATAGTGGTCCCAAAACGACTGTCACACCACTTGGTAGTGAGTAGTACATGAGAAGCAGAAAAAAAGTAGATAATTTACACGTACAGTGGGGAAAAAAAGTATTTAGTCAGCCACCAATTGTGCAAGTTCTCCCACTTAAAAGATGAGAGAGGTCTCCAATTTTCATCATAGGTATACCTCAACTATGAGAGACAAAATGAGGAAAAAAAATCCAGAAAATCACATTGTCTGATTTTTGAAGAATTTATTTGTAAATTATGGTGGAAAATAAGTATTTGGTCAATAACAAAAGTTCATCTCAATACTTTGTTATATACCCTTTGTTGGCAATGACAGAGGTCAAAAGTTTTCTGTAAGTCTTCACAAGGTTTTCACACACTGTTGCTGGTATTTTGGCCCATTCCTCCATGCAGATCTCCTCTAGAGCAGTGATGTTTTGGGGCTGTCACTGGGCATCACGGACTTTCAACTCCCTCCAAAGATTTTCTATGGGGCTGAGATCTGGAGACTGGCTAGGCCACTCCAGGACCTTGAAATGCTTCTTACGAAGCCACTCCTTCGTTCCCCGGGCAGTGTGTTTGGGATCATTGTCATGCTGAAAGACCCAGCCACGTTTCATCTTCAATGCCCTTGCTGATGGAAGGAGGTTTTCTCTCAAAATCTCATGATACATGGCCCCATTCATTCTTTCCTTTACACAGATCAGTCGTCCTGGTCCCTTTGCAGAAAAACAGCCCCAAAGTATGATGTTTTCACCCCCATGCTTCACAGTAGGTATGGTGTTCTTTCTCCTCCAAACACGACAAGTTGAGTTTTTACCAAAAAGTTCTATTTTGGTTTCATCTGACCATATGACATTCTCCCAATCCTCTTCTGGATCATCCAAATGCTCTCTAGCAAACTTCAGACGGGCCTGGACATGTACTGGCTTAAGCAGGGGGACACGTCTGGCACTGCAGGATTTGAGTGCCTGGCAGCGTAGTGTGTTACTGATGTAGCCTTTGTTACTTTGGTCCCAGCTCTCTGCAGGTCATTCACTAGGTCCCTCCATGTGGTTCTGAGATTTTTGCTCACCGTTCTCGTGATCATTTTGACCCCACGGGGTGAGATCTTGCGTGGAGCCCCACATCGAGGGAGATTATCAGTGGTCTTGTATGTCTTCCATTTTCTAATAATTGCTTCCACAGTTGATTTCTTCACACCAAGCTGCTTACCTATTGCAGATTCAGTCTTCCCAGCCTGGTGCTGGTCTACAATTTTGTTTCTGGTGTCCTTTGACAGCTCTTTGGTCTTGGCCATAGTGGAGTTTGGAGTCTGACTGTTTGAGGTTGTGGACAGGTGTCTTTTATACTGATAACGAGTTCAAACAGGTACCATTAATACAGGTAACGAGTGGAGGACAGAGGAACCTCTTAAAGAAGAAGTTACAGGTCTGTGAGAGCCAGAAATCTTGCTTGTTTGTAGGTGACCAAATACTTATTTTACCAAGGAATTTACCAATTAATTCATTAAAAATCCTTCAGTGTGATTTTCTGGATTTTTTTTTCTCATTTTGTCTCTCATAGTTGAGGTATACCTATGATGAAAATTGGAGACCTCTCTCATCTTTTAAGTGGGAGAACTTGCACAATTGGTGGCTGACTAAATACTTTTTTTCCCCACTGTATGTATGTGTCTTATTGACATGACACTCAAAGTAGTACAAGCTCTCTTCTTGATCCTCAAAGACAAATCCTTCTTTGTCAGCCTATAAACTTTTGAGCCCCCCTCCCCATTTGTATGAGCAAGCGTTGCTTTTAAAAGAGTTTGGTTATGTCCAGAAGAGGAGCTCCCCGGGGATCAGCAGATGTATGTGTACCTCCGGGTCAGGACTGAAGGCTCATGGTCTCATGGTCATACAAGGCGGGGTGCCGAGAGGAGCAGCACCCCAGCTGCAGATCCTCCTCAATGTTCCTGTTGAAGCGATCAGCCCCAGTGGCAATTTGGCGCACATGGAGACATGAGGTGTCATCCACTAGCGGGTCGAGGGGGACAGAGGAACGGATGGCAAACAAGGAATTGAGAGCATGATGCAGGGACATACGTGTTACTCAGGGACAAAACTGATGAAATCCATGGAAAATGATGTTTGTCCAAAACTAGGCTAAAGTTTCAGTGACTGGTCAAAGTTGCAAGTGTAGCACACTTGAAAGTGTTGTCTGTGTTGTGTAGGGAAATAACTCCAACGGTGGAGTCACAGCTGGTACATTTATTCTGTAACAGAAAGGTACACTCACACTCCCTCTTCAGCCTCCTACCCTCAGGGAGAAGGTACTGGAACCTTTGGGCCAGCTCCATGAGACTGCTGAACAGCTTTGTTCTTCAGGCCATCAGGACCCTGAACTCTGACCACTTCTACCCCTGCCCCTGCCCCTAGACGGTAACACACTCACCCACACAATAAGTCTACCTCAGCTGTTTGCACAGAAAGACTCGGAACACCAACAGTAATACATCTGTTGCTGTATGTGTCTGCATTTTACTACAACCATTTGCACAAATGCCATACCTGCTGCTCTCTGCTATTGCTGTCATGAGCTGCTCTGCGTGCCTGCTGCCCTAATTATCTCCACAGCTGCGTGCACACCTGTTCATCCTATCTGGCGGCCTATTTAAGCAGCGCTGCCCTCTGGTCTGCACGGAGACTTCTACGCTACTCATTCTGCTCTGGAGTTCCGCCTACTCTGCTTCGTCCTACTCAGCGTTTCTCCTGGGAGTCTGAACTCCCCACCAGCAAGTAAGCCTTCATCTTTTCCTGCACTCTCCGTTTTTCTCCATCTCCCCTGTGCACAGGTGGAAGCCTCCTGGCGGCGGACTTCCTCCTCCTGGCAGCGGAGCTGAGCACAGCCTTCACCTCTCCTATACAGTACAACCTGGACCTCACCTACACTGTTCAAACCTGCACTTCTTCATCTCGTTGGCAGCGGCAGCCTTGACACAGAGCCACTGGACTGGAGCCTCGGGAGTTCTTCGGCACCTCAGCTCTTGTGCCTACTCGTAAGACAGCACATTCTCTGATATGATCCTCCATACCTCAAACACTCATCCGTCTGTCTGTGTTTTCTCCAGTCGGAGTGGTGCTCTGCTCGCCCTGCTGCTACACTCCTATGCACACGCACACACCCACATTCACACTTCTTATAATAAAAGATAACCGTGTTTATTCTGAGTCCACGTCTGTTCTTGGGTCACCCAATCATGTCAATTGCACTACTGATCATGCACATTCCAGACTGTCACTGTTTGCACCTCCTTTATCGCATTGAACTTGCACTATGGGTATTATGGTATTGCTGTACATAGGACTGCTGTGCTTTTGTTATCTTTATTTGCACCATGGGTAGCATTATTGTACATAGACTGCTGTTGTTGTTTTTATCCTTATTCCTTCTTTTCTTATACAGTATATTTACACACACTACTAAGAGACTGAGAAACAGCATTTTGATTCCCCTGTATGTCCTATATGTACATACAGAAGTATTGACAAATAAAAATCTTTGAATTTTTTAATCAATCAGCTGGATAGACAGAGCAGCAGCACACTGTCTTGTCCTGTCTAATACAAAAGGAAAAATGGCCTCGGAGTAGACAGAGACCACATGAAACAGGAATAAAAGTGACATTCTCCTGGTCAAACATTTTGAAAGCTTAATCAGAATCAGAATTAGAATCAGAATCAGCTTTATTGGCCAAGTATGCACAACACATACAAGGAATTTGACTTTGGCTAAAACCTTGCTCTCGTTGTTCAGGTGGAGGATTTAAATAAGATTTAAATAAGGATTCAATGACAACAGAGTATGTACAGTAAATTACAGTCTGTCCACATTTCTATAAAAGGATGCAAATATATACAGGAATATATGCAGTTATTTACTCAGACTAGCCACACTTTGCAGAAATATATGAAAAAATATACAGTCACACAGTATTTCAATGTGAACTCAGTAGTCAGGCAGATAGGTGAAACAATTGTTCACTTTTTACACCAACTCCTGCACCTCCTCCCACCAGTCTGTTAAGCTGATTAAGTTTGCGGACGACACCACCCTCATCGGGCTCATCTCCAACGGCGACGAGTCCGCCTACAGGGAAGAGGTGACCCAGCTGGTGTCCTGGTGCAGCCACAACAACCTGCAGCTGAATGCTCTGAAGACAGCGGAGATGATTGTGGACTTCAGGAAAGTCACAACCCCCCTGCCCCCCCTCACCATCACAGGCTCTCCCATCACCATTGCAGATTCCTTCCGCTTCTTGGGCACCACCATCACCCGAGACCTCAAATGGGAGCCAACCATCAGCTCCCTCATCAAAAAGGCCCAGCAGAGGATGTTCTTTCTGCGGCAGCTGAGGAAGCTCAAGCTACCCACCAAGATGTTAGTGCAGTTCTACACGGCCATCATCGAGTCCATCCTCACCTCCTCCATAACTGTGTGATACGCAGGAGCCACTGCCAGGGACAGACTAAGGCTGCAGCGCGTCGTGCGCACTGCTGAGAAGGTGATAGGCTGCGAGCTCCCATCTCTCCAGGACCTGTACATCTCCAGGACCCGGAGGCGTGCTGGCCGGATCATAGCCGATCCTTCACATCCTGGTCACGTACTGTTTGCTCCCCTCCCCTCAGGTAGAAGACTTCGGTCCATTCGGACTAAAACCTCCCGGCACATGAACAGCTTTTTCCCCTCTGCCATCAGACTGCTGAACATTAAATGACTTTTTGACTCTCGTGCACTATGTACAGCAGCTCAACCAGACTCACGTCATTCATCACTGTTTTCTGTTGCATTATCGACTGCACTATGTGGTACTTCACATTATCTGCTACTTGCTAATTTTTTAAAACTGCCTTGACTAGTACTACTCATTATTACTAGTATTGTTATTATTATTATTATTATCATTATTACTTATTATTACTTATTTTTCTACACTTATTGCACATTTTCAGTCCTTTAGTTTTTTAGTTTATCTCTTTTTCTCATCATGTTTTTAATGTTGCAGCATGGCATCGAGACAAATTCCTAGTTTGTGTACTACATGAACAATGGCAATAAATCTGATTCTGATTCTGATTCTGACTTCTGGATAGAAGCATGAAATTTGGCATAAATGTAGTCCAATAAGCCCTCTTTCATATGAGATTAAGACCCACTTCGAATCTTGCTTGGTACTTGCATTATTCAAGATGGCGTCCAAATATGGCCGCCAAAAACACATTTTTGCTTATAACTAGAAAATGTGAGCTTTTAGGGCATAATAATGTATTGTTGACTAATATAAATGTGTACATTCCGCACATTTTGAGCCCAAAATCAAGTCTGTATGACAAACAGTTCTTGAGATATAACATTTTGAAAATTGCCTCAAACTGTATAATCTTAATCATATCAAAAGTTACACAGATACAAATGCTGAACAATAGTAATTGAACATTTATGGTATATGTTCATTCGAATCACATTCGAAGATCAATAATAGCATAATGAGAAACCCCAAGAAAGTTAAAAATACAAAACGCAGTCAGTGATATGCCAAATATTATGTAATCGAGTGTAACCTCATTACAACCCATGCATCAACAGAGTGAAGTGATCGAGAAGACCTCCGCTAACCTTCTGCCTGGTGACATGCACCACCACAATAACACAGATAAGTGCAGCTTAAATTTGCCCTGCTGCACTTGCACAAGCCCCTACAAGCTTTCTTGCAACCACAGTGCACAAGCTCTTGACATACTTTGGAAGCTTCAGGGAGAGTGGTCCACTTTGGGACGAAGCCTTCCCTTGCTTCAGTCCATCCCCAATGTGTAGGACTTGGTAGATTTTGCACTAGATCCAGTGCTTGACCCCACACATAGCCACCTTGATAAGCAGCTCTTTTGATATGTTCTGTTAATGCTGCCTTTGTTGGTGGAATATTTTCAAGTGACTGCGTTCCTTGTGCAAAAAGGGTCTGACGAGCTTTGTTTACCTGATACAATCGGCAGGTACGACTGTACATTATTACCATGTACTGTTCAAGAACAGCTTCATCCTCTGCTGTTATAACTTCAGGAGTGAAGCTCAGTTTCCTGAATACAGGTGTCACTTCAGGAAAAACTTCCCAAGCATCAAATGCAGTCTTCTTGCCCCTGCCAGCAAACGAAGAAGTAGTGTCTGAGCCACTGAAAGCATGGAAGAAGGGAAGGGCTTTGCACTTGTCAGGACCAAGGCTACCTGCCAAGCTGTTTGCTGATATGTAGGTGAAATGTTTTCCCACACCAAACGCCAGCCACAGGTCAATGTCCAGCTGATTTACATATGTAACAGCTAGAACAACAACATCTGTGTCAACTGTCCTTATCAATACACTCCTGTGGCCTTGAGCTGCACCATGGGCAACATGCAGCATAAGCCTTGTATCAGCTTCTTCATGATCAGTTGGATCAATGCCAGCAGAAGCCATGTCACTTGGTCTGTTGCTCACAACATTCACATCAGAAGTTGAAACAAACAAGACACCTTCCACCTCTAGAGAAGCCAGTTCTCTACCAAGGAACTGGAATAGCTCTGCTTTGTTATCAGTGCAGCGCAAAAAGGTCTGCCAGTTACTGGGAATGACAGTGTCAGGAAGCACCCTTCTTCAGATACCTTTGCCTCGAGACACTCTGGTTGCCTTTTTGAGGCTGCTGTCAAGATATCGGTCCCACACTACATCAACACGTTTCACATCTTTAGCCTGATCAATGATGTAAAGCAAGAAAACTCCCGTTGAATACTCTTGGAAAGTCTTTGCTTTACCAGGTGCAAGCATATTCACAACAGCTGCTCCATCAAAGACCTTCATGGTAACAGCTGGTAACAACTGATTTTGTGATACCCCAATGCACTGAAGCAAATCTGACTTCTTGCCTTGACGCAATTTGCCTAGAGCAGACAGTGAAGGAGGATGGGTATTGTTTTCATGTCTGAAAAACTCCTCTATGTTTCCATCACGGGTTTGACAGGCGATATAGAGCCGAGCAAAAAGATTGCAATCAGATTTCAAAGCAGACACCTTAGATTGACTGACATTGTTTGTCACTTCATAAGTACCAAACAGAGGTAGATTGTTTCTTGAAACTGTGTCAGTTAAAGCAACTGTACGCTTATTCAGTCTGTTATCAACAAACTCCTGACACTGAGCAATGCCTAATTCATGCGCTGATTTCACTGCATTAATAACATGGTGAGGCATTATTTCATTGGTGTCAATTGGTATGCTACATTAGATTAATTGGTTTCACCACCACCACTTCTACAGCACTACAATAACAACTTGGGATACCTGAAGAAAAAAAAAAAAGAAATCATAGTTAGGCCTGAAAAAAAAGCAATGTGGACATCCCTGTATCTCAATACTGACACTCCCACTGCTGTACTTGAAATGAACATAAGAAGTTGCATTATTGTGATTACTTGAATAAGCCATATCTCAAGAACCGTTTGTCATACAGACTTGATTTTGGGCTCAAAATGTGCGGAATGTACACATTTATATTAGTCAACAATACATTATTATGCCCTAAAAACTCACATTTTCTAGTTATAAGCAAAAACATGTTTTTTGGCGGCCATATTTGGACGCCATCTTGAATAATGCAAGTACCAAGCCAGATCCGAAGTGGGTCTTAATCTTATCTGAAACAGGACTTATTGGACTACATTTGTGCCAAATTTCATGCTTCTATCCAGAAGTGAACGATTCTTATGAAAATTGGCCTTTATCTGCCTGACTACAGATTCAGTGATATAATGTGAATGAAGTAAAAAGCAGTGTGAGAGTTATGTGCAATGTAAGAATGGATGAAAAGTCTTGAGTACAGCAACAGGTAGGACTAGGTGAATGTTAGGAGTTCATCAGAGTGATGGCTTGAGGAAAGAAACTGTTCCTGTGATGGGTGGTTTTGACCTTCAGTGATCTGTAACGACGACCAGAAGATAGAAGTTCAAACAGTTTGTGGCCGGGGTGTGACGGGTCAGCACAGATGTTTCCCGCCCGTTTCCTGGTTATGGACCGATATAAGTTCTCAATGGAGGGTAGGTTGGTACCAATGATCCTCTCCGCAGACTTAATGATCCGCTGCAGTCTGGTCTTGTCCTGTTTAGTGGCAGATCCAAACCAGACAGTGATGGAAAAGCAGAGGACAGATTGGATGATGGTGGTGTAGAAGACAACCAGCAGCTCCTGAGGCAAATCAAACTTCTTGAGCTGACGCAGAAAAAACAACCTCTGCTGGGCCTTTTTCCGGACAGTGTCTATATGGGAGGACCACTTCAGGTTCCGGGAGATTGTGGTACCCAGAAACTTGAAGGAGTCCACATTGGACACTGCTGTTGAGGATGGTGAGTGGGGGGAATGAAGGAGGGTGTCGCCTGAAATCCACAGTCATCTCCACCGTTTTGGCTGGGTTAAGTTCAAGATGGTTCTGGCCGCACCAGAGGATCAGCTGCTCCACCTCCCGCCTGTATGCAGACTCATCACCATCCCGGATCAAACCGATGACTGTGGTGTCGTCTGTGGTGTCTCTGAGGTGCAGTCGTTGGAGTAGAGGGAGAAGAGCAGTGGGGAAAGGACACATCCTTGGGGGCGCCAGTACTAATTTTTCGGGAGCTGGATGTAAATCTCCCTAGCTTCACCTGTTGCCACCTGTCAGTCAGAAAGCTGGAGATCCACTGGCAGGTGGAGGGGGGCACCTTGAGCTGGAGGAGTTTCTGATGAAGAATGCCTGGGATGATGGTGTTGAACGCTGAGCTGAAGTCGACAAACAGGATCCTGGCGTACATCCCTGGGGAGTCGAGGTGTTGCAGGATGTAGTGTAGTCCCATATTCACTGCATCATCCACTGACCTGTTTGACCTGTAGGCAAACTGCAGTGGGTCCATCAGGGGGCTTGTGACGACCTTCAGGTGGTTCAGCACCAATCTCTCCAAGGATTTCATGAGCACAGAGGTCAAGGCAACAGGTCTGTAGTCGTTTAATCCTGTAACAGAGGGTTTCTTGGGAACTGGAATGATGATGGAGCGTTTGAAGCAGGAAGGCACTTCACGCAGCTCCAGTGATCTATTAATGATCCGGGTGAAGATGGGGGCCAACTCGTTGGAGCAGACTCTCAGGCAGGACGGAGACACACCATCAGGTCCTGCAGCCTTCTTGATCTTTTGTCTCTGAAAGACTCAGCGCACCTCCTCTTCACAGATCGTTAGTGCTGGTGGGAGGTCAGAGTGGAGGAGGGATGGAGTTCCTGGGGCTGCAGATAATCCTTTTGTGTGGGTGGGAGGTGAGAACTGTAGGTTCTTTTCAAACCTACAGTAAAAGCTGTTTAGGTCGTTAGCCAGTTGGAGGTTTTCCACAGGGTGGGGGGATGGTCTCATGTAGTTGGTGATATTCTGCAGGCCTCTCCAAACAGAAGCAGAGTTGTTGGCTGATAAGTTTTGTTGTAACTTCTCTACTGTAGCTCCTCTTAGCAAGCCTGGTCTCCTTCGTCAGCATGTTTCTGGCCCGCTTGTACAGAGTCCAGTCACCAGTCCTGTAGGCCTCCTCCTTGGTCTGATGTAGCTGCTTCAGTTTAGGAGTGAACCAGGGTTTATTGTTGTTGTATGTGCAGAAGGTCTTGGTCTGCATACACATGTTCTCACAAAAACTGATGTATGATGTCACAGTGTCAGTGAGTTCATTTAGGTTAATGACTGCATTTTCAAAAACACTCCAGTCTGTGCAGTCAAAGCAGGCTTGTAACTCCAGCTTTGATTCCTCAGTCCATTTCTTCACAGTCCTTACAACAGACTTGGAAGTTTTTAGTTTCTGTCTGTATGTTGGAATAAGATGGAGCAGACAGTGGTCAGAAAAACCCAGAGCTGCACGGGGGACGGCATGATAGGTGTTTCTTAAAACTGTGTAACAGTGGTCAAGTGTATTTGTGTCCCTGGTGGGACATTTAATATGCTGTCTGTATTTAGGAAGCTCATTTGTGAGATTAGCTCTATTGAAATCACCCAGAATGATAAGCAGAGAGTCTGGATGTTTTTCCTCCACCTCTGCTATCTGGTCAGCGAGGTGCTGCAGGGCCTCCATTGTACAAGCAGCAGGCTGGATATAAATTCCGACCAGAATAAACGAGGAGAACTCTCACGGTGAATAAAAGGGTTTAGAGTTTATGAACAGTGACTCTAGGTTAGGGCTACAAAACTTCTTCAGCACTGTGACATCAGTACACCAACCTTCTCCCCAACACCACACATACATTGCACCGACATGTAAAGTTGATACTTTACACTAGGAATACATCTTATAGAGGTCATTTGTACACTGGCAAGATGTTAGCTAGAGGTCGGCATTGTGCCAGTGATGCTGATAAGATGTATGTGTGCTGCTAGGGCTGTAGTTAGGAAAGAATCCCATTTGGGGATGCGTTGACGTCTGGAGTCTTCCTCAGAAGCTTCTGCTCCACTGGTATTGCTGTGTTTCTGTCTGAGGCTGGACATCTGACATCTGTCAAATGAAGTTTCATCCCAGCTCTCCATCTTCTTGCATTTTGAGGAGCATATCCTGAAGTAATATGGATGAAGATTTCTATGTCTGCATTTCACTGTAAACTGATACACCATGTGATAACATTGCTCACTCCCCCCCATCTTGCTAAGCTCTTCTGCTGACCAGGGGCAGACTTAGTCCATTTGGACCTCAAGGCAAAGACAGAATTGGGGCCCTACTTTTTCTTTGTTCTACACTTTCTTTCAGGCCTTTTTGAAATCCTACCTGAAACTTATTGTCCTCAGAAGTCTTCAAATGATGACATCATTAAGACATCAGGAATTACATCTGTAGAAAAAGACAGAAGTTTGACAAATTAGCCTTCACATATAGAGTGGTCTGCTGGGCCAGCAGCATCACTGCAGCCGACAGGAAGAGACTGAACAGGATGATCAAAAAAGCAAGCTCTGTTCTGGGATGATGCCTCGACTCAGTGGAGGAGATAGGAGAGAAGAGGATAAATGGCATTCAAATGGTAAATGGCATTCACTTTTATAACGCTTTTATTCTCATCTCTAGATGACCAAGGCGCTTTACAGATCCTGCTGGTGGTGAAGCTGTCATCTCTGCTGGAGTCCGAGTCCCACACCGTGCAGGACACGCTGAACGCACTGAGGAGCTCATTTAGTGGTTGGCTGTGTCATCCTAGGTGCAGGACGGAGAGGTTCTGAAGGTCCTTCCTACCTACGGCTGTCACACTTTATAACCTAACCAGTGCTGCTCGTAGAGGTTGTATTAAACATAAAAACTTTGCACAATAGAGATCGTCCCCTCCAATACACAACTAAGAGAATTACAATTATTATTGAGGGTGGCAACAACACTGTTGATTCAATGCGAAATATACAGTGGTGTGAAAAAGTGTTTGCCCCTTTCCTGATTTTTCATATTTTTGTATGCTTGTCACACTTAATTGTTTCAGATCATCAAACAAATGTAAATATTAGACAAAGAAAACACAAGTAATGTCATAAATGCCCGTCTGGGGAAGAGAGGAAAAACCCAGGTGCTGGACTGCAGTTTGTGGCATTTATTAACAGAATCACAAAATACAAAAAAGTGCATTAAAATAACTTACAACTGAGTAGTGCTAGAAGATAGCAAGGCAGCCATCAGAGCAGGGAATGGGTGCCAACGGGAATGAGTAGCTTAGATGAGGTTCTGACAACCAGTGAATGAAACAGTCAGTCTTAAATAAGGCATAAACCGATAAGAATGAATGACAGCCAGTGTGATTCACATGAGTGGGCAGGTTGACCTAATTACATGACAGGAATCAGCTGAGAGTCAAGAGAGGAGGGAAGACGGGACTGACAGCTTGACAGGGGCACTGGCCACTACAAGTTCGGTCCTGGACTGGGCCAGAGCTGCACCCATGGTGGCCTCCGGGCTGGAGCGTTACACCCATGGCGGACCCAAACTGGAGTGCAGCACCCATGTTGGTTTAAGGCTGGGGCGCAGCCCCCACGACAGCCCCCGACTGGGACACAACACCCGAGGAGACGTGGACCGAGGAGAACCTGCCCCCAGAGAGGTCCTGGGCTTAGATGGGGCACCCGGGACAACCTCAGCTGAAGGGGGAGCAGCACCCACAGAGGCCGCAGGCTGGGCTGGAGCATATGTGACCATCTTAGCAGGAGGACCTGGACCCATGGAGATCTCAGGGGGTGAGACTGAACCCATGGAAACCTCTGGCAAAGTTGGACGAACTTCAGTGACCCTGGGGAAAGGCTCAGACAAGAGGGACAGAGACACAGGGTCAGGGTCACCGGTGGCACTGGAGCCCGGCGAGGTGAGCTCAGGTGCAGCTGATGGCTGCACTTGACTCTCCCCACCAAAAGCCATGCAAGATCTCTACAAAACAGAGACAGAAAAAATAAAGAAGAGCACTTGCCTGAGCTCAAGTTCTACCACCGTCCAGGACTCCATTGATCCAGGAGATGATGTCCCGGGCCCGGTCCTCTTGAGGTCCAACTTTGGCTCTGCTGCGGTGGCCCCTGCAGCAGGCATGGTGGTAAGTGCAATCCCGGGGCCCTCTGATGAAGTGGCCCACACAGGTGAGGTTCGCCCAGTGTGGATACAGGAGGTTGGATCCCTGCTGGCACTGGATCCTGCTCTGCTGAGGCCAGGGGATGCTCCAACGTCGGCAGAGGCTTCAGCTCGGTCACAGCACTCTCCCTCTGTCCAGGCCGTGGCTGCGAGGCTGGGACCAGGTGCTCAAGGGCTGCAGGCTCCTCCATCGTCCAGCACCTCAGTCCTGGGGCTGGTGGACATTCAAGGGGGAAAAGAGGAGACACAGAGAGAGCAGGTGAGGTAGTGTAATCTGCAGTAGGTGGTGAGGACTCAGTGGACTGCAATAACTGAATCCCACCACCGGGAATCAGGCAAGATTATACATGTGTTGGTAGTAGAGAATGAAAAAACACTTGCCTGTGTTCCCGGGGCACGATGGTTTCTGCTGCAGCTGGCTTTGAATCAGCCATCTCTGTTGCTACCGTGGGCGTGGGCCCCTCAGAGGATCGTGGAGGAGCTGCCCCTGCAGACACAGTGATGGGTGGAGCCAGGAAGGAAACAGCCGGACCCTCAGCAGTGGGAGGATGTGTTAAGGAGACGGGAGTCACAGCAGCACAGGAGGAAGAGGAGGCTGACTAGACAGCCAGCGAAGGAGAACTAGAAGGGGGAGCTCCTGCAGGAATTGTCTGGCTCGGCATGGAAGAAACTGCTGACTCAGGGGTGGCTTCATTCTTCCAGCGGGATCTCCCTTGACAGCAGCATCCTGACACAAATGGAGCAGGAGCTGGCACTGGTGTCGGATACTGGAGAGGAGTCAATAACACAGAAGCTCAGGGACACCTCCCCTTTGGCGCTGGCCGAGGTTTCTTCGGGGAATTCTTCAACATCTCACTGTTCTCATGTTGCAAAGCCGCCACCAGTGAGATCCTCTCCACCTCTTCAGCATGCTTCTTGAGCTGAGGGCACAGCGAGCAGCTGCATCCGCGAGACCCAGGTACCACAGTGCATCCTTTGGGGTTGGAGTGATGCGAGCTGCGGAGATGTCCACCTCCATGAGTGTTTTGCAGCATTCCCACCCCAGGCTCATCAGGTACCTGCGCCCACCTGCAGAGTCCATGAGAGGTGGGGACATGTTGATTGCTCCCAAAAAAACAGGTGAATGAAAAAAAAATGAGAAACCACAAACTACAGCAGCTGGGTCTTGAACTGGTCAGAGCCTTCTGTCATAAATGCCCCTCTGGGGAAGAGAGGAAAGACCCAAGCACTGGACTGCAATTTGTGGCATTTATTAACAGAAACATAAAATACAAAAAAGTGCACAAAAATAACTTACTACTGAGTAGCGCTAGAAGATAGCGAGGCAACCGTCGGAACAGGGAATGGGTGCCAACAGGAATGAATTCCTTAGATGAGGCTCTGACAACCAGTGAATGAAACAGTCAGTCTTAAATAAGGCATAACCCGATAAGAATGAAAGACAGCCGGTGTGAATCACATGAGCAGGCAGGTTGACCTAATTACATGACAGGAATCAGGTGAGAGTCAAGAGTGGAGGGAAGACAGGGCTGACAGCTTGACAGGGGCACTGCCCGCTACCAGTGCAAAACCAGAAAGTGCCACTGACAGCTGGAGCCCTGGAAAGAAAGAGAGAACTACAATAAGGACACATAATAAGCTGAAGGATAAATGCAGATAATACCAAGCATATAAATAACAAGACTGTGATTAATGTAAACTAAGAAATAATACAAGATATAAGAAAACCAACCAAGGACAAAATGACAGGAACCAAAGAACACAAAATGCAACAAATATACAAATATGGAAAAAAAGGCCATGAGACTGAGCACGGCGGAATCCCATTGTGCTCAGATCATGACAAGTAAACACAAAATGCAGTTTTTAAATGAAGGTGTTTATTATTAAGGGAAAAAATTCCAAACCTACATGACCCTGTGTGAAAAAGTGATTGCCCCCAAAACCTAATAACTGGTTGGGCCACCCTTAGCATGATGTCTAGCTTTTGAGGATCTTTTGGTCTCCTTTACTTTTTCAGGCAGATCCTATTGAAGTGATTTCTTGATTGAGATCAGGTGTGACAGTAATCGGGCCTGGGTGTGGCTAGAGAAATTGAACTCAGCTTTCAAAAGTTGTGATTAGCCACAGTTAATTTATGTTTTAACATGGGGGGGGGCAATCACTTTTTCCAAACAGATCCATTTTGGTTTGGATTTTATTTACCATTAATAATAAACACCATTTAAAAACTGCATTTTGTGTTTACTTGTGTTATCTTTGTCTAATATTTAAATTTGTTTGATGATCTGAAACATTCAAGTGTGACAAACATACAAAAAAATGAGAAATCAGGAAGGGGACAAACACTTTTTCACACCACTGTACTGTCTTGGCCTATATTTATATTCTGCAGTGTAATTTAACAAACTGTAATGCTGTTGATACCATCTAGTTGCAATGCTCCTGCACTGTGTATACTGTATAACTGTGTACATATGTATATTTATTTACTGCTTTGGCTAACCAGTTCTTATCTTACTATCTTACTTACTATTGCTCTGAGTGTTGCTATCCCTTTGCTGCTGTAATCCTGGAATTTCCCCATTTTGGGACAAATAAAGTCTTATCTTATCTTATAGGAAAGACGAGCATCTGATGTAACAGGTGTGTGTCAAGAAGCAAAGCAGATAGACAACAAGGTAGGAGTCAGGCATGGAAAGAAAGAGAATATTCTATATTTTTTTTAGAAAACATATTTTGATAGACAATACAGAGCAACAGAATAAATCATTTCTTTTTCTCTGCGCTCCGTACCGTTTGGTTGCGGACCGTTGTGGTTACTGAGTTTTCAAGTGAAGCTGCTACCATGATTTCCAAATCTCTACTCTTTAACATGCATTCAATGCAATTTAGCTATTGTAATAAAATATTTTTCATCCCTTTTATTCAAGTTTTAAACAAGAGTAGTCTGCAGTGTTGGCTATTTTTTATGACAAATTTATGAGTACCTACTTCATTCTCACTTAATTTAGTGAAAGTCTGTATTTGCTGTTGCACAAAAGAGTTTTTCTGTATAGCAGAAGTTTCTGCTTAATTTACAAATCACTGTTCAATAAGAATTTTTGACAATCCTCTGCTTTTCATGTGGTGTTATATTGAATATCATTGTAGTAAACTATGAAAAAAGCATCTGTTTTAAAATTTGTAATTCTTCCCACTTTTACTGCAAAAAAAACATCACAACTTTTATTGCAACTATTTAAAAAGTTCAGGCTTTTTGGGCCACAACAATCATAAAAACATCCCGTGAAGTCGTGGAGGGACTGACTTACCCACATTTGCCAGCTGGGTCCTGTTCATGGTCTGCTGACTGGTCCATTTTGCAGGGGATCTTTTGAGCTCCCTCCTCTGTACTACGTAGACACAAGGGAGAACATATATGTTAGACCCCAGGAAGAATAGCCAATTTTTTATACAAGTGCTAATGGGAATCTTAATATAACAAACAAACTATTTTAATCTCATGTAATGTAATCTGTAAACCACGGACAACAGATGGAAATTTGCCACTGGCTACAATCTGGAAAGTTTACACTGACACGCTGCACGGTTTGTTTACAATGCAACCAATGACACACACGTCTCAAAGTGCCTTCACACCAAATGCGAATGGGCAGTGCAAATCCATACAAAGCCAGTGAGGTGAGCACACGTGAAATTGCACATTCACGCGTCTACGACTGAGGGATCGCGCTGGACGTTGATACTTTTACTGCCGTCACCGGACTAAAAGTATCAAGCGTGGAGAGTAAACAAGTTTGAAAATGAGACTGACAATCACCTGGAGACAGGAGGACTGGGAGCTCTTCAGCTGAATCAGGATGTCGGAATTATTTACCCACAGATTCCTGCCACAGACGTGTTAACAAGACTAGCAAGCAATGTAAACACCTATCTTGTGAAGTTTTGGCGGTAGGGAAAACTTTTTCAGGTGCCCCCTCCGTTGGATAATGTAAACATAAGCATTATGTTATTTTGGGGATTTTCACAGCAGAGACACAGCTGCAGAAGTTTTTAAGGCAACTTCACCTGTCTGCATCTCTCTGAGATAGTAAATTCACGTTGAGTGTTTACATTGAGTTATAATGCATTCGTGCTGTGTGAAAAATACACCCGTTTGCATTTTACGTGAAGGCACCTTCAGAGACAACATGGAAGAGTCCAACAGTCTGAGGAGAAGGGGGGAGGATGTTATGTTCTTGATTTGATTTGTCGTTTATGTAAATACTGGTGTTTCTTTATATCACAGCACTAACACTTCTCTGCTACCTGGGGTGCTGCATTAACATATCACTCCCCCACTCCCCACCTTTGATCTGCCACTTCAGTCTGAGGGAAAACTACTGAGTGCCCCCCCCCCCCCAGAGTCCCAGACTGAGTCTTAACCCCCATTTTCTTTGGGTTTCAGCCTTTGTCCATAGCTGCTGTAACGGGGGGGTCTTTGGCTCCAAGGCACTGCTGTGCCGGTGGGGGGTTCCTGGGGGTGTGTCCGTCTGTGGGGGGACAATGGGAGAGGACACCTTCAGCATGCTCGTGTGACTGATCTGACGATTCATTTACCTGGGGAGTTCTCCATGGGGGTCTTCCGCACCGAGGAGCTTGGGCCAACACCACCTGCTCGTCTACTAAAACAAAGGCGGGCTTAAGCCTGTCTATACAGATTGTCTCCCGGCGACACCCCCAAGTCTAACATAAAATGTTTGACCCTGGGTTCCAGCACTCTGAACGGGCAATCGTAAGGCGGGTGCAATGGGGTCTGGTGGGCATCGTGCCTGACAAATACGAACGACACGTCCTTCAAGGTTTTTGGCACAAAAAGTGCGTGGAAAACAGTGGTGGGCCAGGCCGGGTAGCGTCCCTGCCTCTGTGCTATGTCTTGAACGCGGGGATGGATCGATGTTCGGCGGGGGGTTATCCGGCAAAAATTCCCCGGGAAGCCACAGCGGCTGGGAAAAAAACAGCTCTACTGGGGAGGCTGCCAAATCCTCCTTCGGTGCTGAACGCAACCCTAATTGCTAGTAAGGCTACGGAAGCAGCCATTCAAACCATCACTTCCCAGCCTTTTCCTCTCAAACGCCAGATCTCTCATGAACAAGAAGGAGGAGCTAAGGTTACAGATTAAGGTAAACAACTGTGCCAGGGATGTATGCATTCTTCTTATCACCGAGACCTGGCTTCAACCATTTATCCCGGACTCGGCTATTGAGGTAGCGGGGTACACTACACAGCACTATGACCGAACAGCGGATTCCGGTAAGAGCAGAGGAGGGGGGCTCTGTGTGTACGTAAATAACAGCTGGTGTACTAACTCAGTGATTATGGAAAGTCACTGTTCATTGGACATAGAGTATCTGACTGTTAAGTGCAGCCTGTTTACCTCCCTAGGGAGTTTACTGTAGTTTTGGTAATGGCTCTCTACATTCCACCGGATGCTAGACCATGACCACATCTGGGCCAGTCTGACCATCTGTCCATGATATTAATTCCCGCATATGCCCCCCTCAGAAAAACTGCTCCCATCATCTCTAAGACTGTTGCCATATGGTCAGAGGATGCTTCCCAGCAGCTGCAGGATTGCTTCGACAGGACCAACTGGGAAGTCTTCGAACATCAGGACCTGGAGCTATTCACAGATAGTGTGCTGTGCTATATCAAGAACTGCATAGACACTATCACAGTGAACAAACGGATCCGTATCTTCCCTAACCAGAAGCCCTGGATGAACCGGGAGGTCCAGCAACTGCTGAGGGAGAGAAATATCGCCTTCAGGTCTGGTAACAGCGAACTCTACAGCACAGCTTGGGCCAACCTGAAGAGGGGCATCAGAGAGGCTAAGGCAGACTATAGGAGGAGGATTGAGGACCATCTGGATAGCAATAATAGCCGGCAGGTGTGGCAGGGTATCCAGCACCTGGCCAACTATCGAACTAATCCGGGAACCACGGTAGGTGACCTCACGCTGGCGGAGGAGCAGAATATCTTCTTTGCCCGCTTTGAGGTCGCTGCACCTGTCTCGGCCAACCTACACCAGGCCCACAGCAGTACGTTCCTCACTTTGGAGGAACATGAGGTGAGGCGCACCCTGCGGTCCATTGACCCAAGAAAAGCAGCAGGTCCGGACGGTGTCCCGGGACGTGTGCTGAGGGACTGTGCAGATCAGCTGGCTGGAGTCTTTACTAAGATTTTCAACCAATCCCTGGCACAGTCCACTGTCCCATCCTGCCTGAAGTCCTCCACCATAGTCCCCTTACCCAAGAAACCTCACATCTCCAGCCTCAACGACTACAGACCAGTCACACTCACCCTGGTGGTGATGAAGTGTTTTGAAAGGCTGGTCCATAGTCATATCATAGCAGCACTGCCCCGCAGTCTTGACCCCCACCAGTTTGCTTACAGAGTGAATCGATCCACAGAAGATGCGGTGGCCACAGCACTCCCATGCCACTCTAGCCCACCTGGAGCGGCAGGGGAGCTATGTGCAGATGCTCTTCGTGGATTACAGCTCTGCACTTAACACCATTCTTCCACACAAACTGGTGGCCAAGCTGGGGGACCTGGGGCTTCCTCAGGCCATATGTATGTGGATCAGCAGCTTCCTCTCTGATCGCAGACAGAGAGTCATGGTGGGCCATCATACATCTTTGGCCCTAAGCCTCAGTACCAGATCCCCCCAGGGCTGTGTGCAGAGTCCCCTGCTCTACTGTCTGTATACACACGACTGCACCCCCGCCCATCACAATAACACCATTGTGAAGTTTGCAGACGATACTACAGTGGTGGGTCTCATTTCGGGGGGGGGGGGGGGGGGGTTCTCTGAAAGCCGGAAGAAGACCGGCTTTCAGAGAGAGCAGTCGCATTTTCACTCCTCTCCTCCTCTCCTCCTCTCGCCTCCCTGATGATCTGATCCCAGCTTGCTACTTCGTCTGTGTCTGTGTCTCGCTCCTTCTCGCTGATCTCAATCCAAACGGAAAAAATGGAATTTCAGGCTTTAATGCAATTGACACCACCTTTTCAACAGGAAATCGGGCCCGGGGGATCCCAAATGTGTGACTCATGGTTAATTGGAACTCATGTGTCTGTGTGATTCGACTGAAGATGCAGAAGACATCTATCTGTTTGGATATGATCGCAGGATTCTACTGTTTGGCTCCGGAGTTTCCTAGTGTATCGAAAATTAATAAAGTTGGAAGAGCTGGTCAAAATACGGATCCCGGTGAAGCTCCTTCAACAATTCGACCAGCAATTTAAGCCTGTGAATTGAATTGAATTATTTGTGATGCACAGAATTGCATGAGAGTGGAAATTATTATGCTCCAAGTGACTGTGCTCATCTGGCCTTGATTCAACGTCCTTGGGAACTCATTCCTCCAGGTGCAGGAGGTAGTGAGCGCTATCCTAGCTGCTGGGTCCGGGTGCGCCAGTAGTGCGGCGTTCGCCAGAGCTGTTTTAACCTCAGAAAATGCCTGCTCTCACTCAGGAGTCAAGACGACTCTGTCTGCCAGCTTCCGTTTCTTAAGCGCAGCATACAACGGCTGCATGAGCTGGGTTGCGCGGAGGAGGAAACGATTGTAGAAGTTAACCATCCCTAAAAACTCCTGCAGCGCCCTGACCGTCTGAAGTCGGGGAAAATTCGCCACGGCGCGTATCTTGTCCTGCAATGGTATCACGCCCTCCGGTAAGATGCGGTGGCCCAAAAAATCAATCCCCATCACACCGAACTGGCACTTCCCCGGGTTGATTATTAACCCGTGCTTCTCCAACCTCTGGAAAATTGTCCTGAGGTGGGCTACGTGTTCGTCCTCGGATGCGCTGGCCACCAGGATGTCGTCCAGGTAAATGAACACAAACGGCAGATCGCGCAACACCGCATCCATCACACGTTGGAATGTCTGCCTTTTAGCCCGAAAGGCATGTGTAAAAACTCAAACAGACCAAACGGGGTTATTACTGCTGTTTTAGGTATGTCCTCAGTGCGCATCGGGACCTGGTGGTAACCATAGACAAGGTCTATCTTGGAAAAAATGCATGCCCCGGTGAGATGAATGGAAAAATCCTGAATATGAGGTATAGGGTAGTGGTTGTGCGCTGGGGTGTTGTTTAATCTGCGGAAATCACCGCAAGGTCGCCATGATCCCTCGGCCTTAGGAACCATATGTAGCGGGGATGCCCATGGGCTGTTTGAGCGCCTGATGATGCCCAACTTTTCCAAGTTGGCAAACTCCTCGCGCACTATGGCCAGTTTAGCTGCGTCCAAGCGCCAAGGTCGTGCGAAAACGGGCGGCCCCATAGTGGTAATGAAGTGCACCACCCCGTGTTTAGTGACAGTCACCAAAAACGTCGGGACCGTGAGTGCTGGGAACTGGCTGAGTAGTGTGTGGAACTTACCCCCTGGAGCTGTGACGTTGGTTAGTGTTGTTGGCCCGGGTCCTCGAGCTGTACAGGGGAGAGAATCAAAAGACATTGCGTTAATCAGGCGTCTGTTAGCAACATCGACTAGTAGTCCGTGTGCACACAAAAAATCAGCGCCTAAAATGGGGAAGCTGCATGCCTCTATGACAAATGTCCATTGGTATGTACGGCCGTGCAAGGTTACTGTCAGTGTCCTCTCTCCAAAAGTCTTAATGGCTGAGCAGTTTGCGGCCGTCAGCTCGGGTCCGTTAGTTTCTGCCAGCCGGTTGGCGTAGGACGGCAGGATGAGGCTCTTTTGGGAGCCGGAGTCCACGAGGAACCTTCTCCTCGAGCGTGAGTCTGTCACATAGAGCAGCTTGCTTGCTTCACCGGTGGTGAAGCAGCTGCTACCGACTGCCGGTCCCGGCGTTTCCCAAATGCTTGAATTGGCACGGTGGCACGCATCGGCATGTGTCCTCTCCAAAACTGCCGTGGTAGAAACAGAGTGTGTCTCTCCGGTGCTTCTTGGCCCCTGCTGCAGCCACCATCGCTGGCTCCTCGCCTCCGCTGGCCATCTCGCTGGGTTCCGACGCCGCTGCGTTCACTGTGAGGGCTCTGGTAGTGAGGATGATCCGATCTGCCTGCTGGGCTAGCACCCGGTAGTTGCGCGTGGCCAGCAGCGGCGAATTGGCATGGACTGCTCTGGCCGCTGTCAGGAGGTTCGGGAGGAAAAGGTGGGCAAAGAGAAAATGCCCGTCATCTGTGCCCGTCAACGCCAACATCTTCTCCATCAATTCGACCGCCAACCCGTCTCCTAACTCGGAGCGTGTCAGAAGCCTCGCCGCTCTCTCACAGTCCGAGAGCATGTAGCGCTGGCTCAGCATGGTTTTGAGAGAGTTTTCTGACCACGTAGTAATATCTGGTGTCCTCTGCCATTATTCCCCGGAGCGCAAGCTGGGCCTCGGTGTGAAGGAACCAAGACTTTGGGTCGTGTAGCCAAAAGTCTAGGAGTTTGACTGAAACGGTGCACTCGTTGCTGGCACTTCCCATCCGGGTCGTCTCCGGGGTGTTTGCCTCGCGTTCCATTGTACGTCAAGGGTCACCAGTGTGGACAGAATAACCAGGCCGAACTTTTCTGAGCATATGAAACTTTATTCCACTCTCTTTCACATTCACCAGAATCAGAAAACCTCCCACCAGGTTGCAGGCACTCTCTTTTATATCACAGCACTAACACTTGTCTGCTACATGGGGTGCTGCATTAACATATCACTCCCCACCTTTGATCTGCCACTTCAGTCTGACGGAAAACTACTGAGTTGGTTCCCCACAACATCATGTTAAATATGCTAAACATTAATATATATATATATATATATATATATATATATATATATATATATATATATATATATATATATATATATATATATATACACAAAGTGGGGCAAAAAAGTATTTAGTCAGCCACCAATTGTGCAAGTTCTCCCACTTAAAAGATGAGAGAGGTCTCCAATTTTCATCATAGGTATACGTCAACTATGAGAGACAAAATGAGGAAAAAAAAAATCCAGAAAATAACATTGAAGGATTTTTAATGAATGAATTGGTAAATTCCTCTGTAAAATAAGTATTTGGTCAATAACAAAAGTTCATCTCAATACTTTGTTATATACCCTTTGTTGGCAATGACAGAGGTCAAACATTTTCTGTTATTCTTCACAAGGTTTTCATACACTGTTGCTGGTATTTTGGCCCATTCCTCCATGCAGATCTCCTCTAGAGCAGTGATGTTTTGGGGCTGTCGCTGGACAACATGGACTTTCAACTCCCTCCAAAGATTTTCTATGGGGTTGAGATCTGGAGACTGGCTAGGCCACTCCAGGACGTTGAAATGCTTCTTACGAAGCCACTCCTTCGTTGCCCGGGCGGTGTGTTTGGGATCATTGTCATGCTGAAAGACCCAGCCACGTTTCATCTTCAATGCCCTTGCTGATGGAAGGAGGTTTTCACTCAAAATCTCACGATACATGGCCCCATTCATTCTTTCCTTTACACGGATCAGTCGTCCTGGTCCCTTTGTAGAAAAACAGCCCCAAAGCATGGTGTTTCCACCCCCATGTTTTATAGTAGGTATGGTGTTCTTTCTCCTCCAAACACGACAAGTTGAGTTTTCATCAAAAAGTTCTATTTTGGTTTCATCTGACCATATGACATTCTCCCAATCCTCTTCTGGATCATCTAAATGCTCTCTAACAAACTTCAGACAGGCCTGGATGTGTACTGGCTTAAGCAGGGGGACACGTCTGGCACTGCAGGATTTGAGTCCCTGGCTGTGTAGTGTGTTTCTGATGTAGCCTTTGTTACTTTGGTCCCAGCTCTCTGCAGGTCATTCACTAGGTCCCCCCATGTGGTTCTGGGATTTTTGCTCACCATTCTCATGATCATTTTGACCCCACGGGGCAAGATCTTGTGTGGAGCCCCAGATCGAGGGAGATTATCAGTGGTCTTGTATGTCTTCCATTTTCTAATAATTGCTCCCACAGTTGATTTCTTCACACCAAGCTGCTTACCTATTGCAGATTCAGTCTTCCCAGCCTGGTGCAGGTCTACAATTTAGTTTCTGGTGTCCTTTGACAGCTCTTTGGTCTTGGCCATAGTGGAGTTTGGAGTCTGACTGTTTGAGGTTGTGGACAGGTGTCTTTTATACTGATAACGAGTTCAAACAGGTACCATTAATACAGGTAACAAGTGGAGGACAGAGGAGCCTCTTAAAGAAGAAGTTACAGGTCTGTGAGAGCCTGAAATCTTGCTTGTTTGTAGGTGACCAAATACTTATTTTGCCGAGGAATTTACCAATTAATTCATTAAAAACCCTTCAATGTGATTTTCTGCATTTTTTTTTTTCTCATTTTGTCTCTCATAGTTGAGGTATACCTATGATGAAAATTGGAGACCTCTCTCATCTTTTAAGTGGGAGAACTTGCACAATTGGTGGCTGACTAAATACTTTTTAGCCCCACTGTGTGTATATATATATATATATATATATATATATATATATATATATATATATATATATATATATATTAGTGCTGTCAAAATATCGCGTTATTATCGCGTTAACTCAAGCGCCTTTTTAATGGCGAGATTTTTTTTAACGCGAGATTAATGCTGTGACCGTAGTTTTTCATAAGCACAGTGTACTGGCTGTAATACCACGCACGTACACATGGTGGCGGAACGAAGGATACGATTTCAAATATCAAACAAAGAAGAACCCAACGACTAAAGCGCGCGGTACTGGCGGCACTAGTCAGCCACAGTAATGGACGCACCAGGGACACTTCTGAACGGAAAGTTTACATTTAAAATAGGAAAGGATGGTTCGATCGATAAAACTAAAGTTATTTGCACTTATTGTCGATGTGAACTTAGCTACCATCGAAGCACATCCAGTTTAAAATACCATTTGATGGCCAAACACACCAGTGATGTAGCTTCGCCTCCTCCGCGTCAGAACCAAACAAGTTTGGATGGCTTCCGACAGCGGCCCATGGATACTGCTACTAAAATGAAGCTAACAGCTGCCATAGCTAAGTGGGTGGCTACGGCATGCAGGCCCGTTAGTATTGTGGAGGATGAAGGTCTGGCCGAGATAATTCGCATCGCAACCAACGACCGGACCTACGAAACTCCTTCCAGAGCTACTATCACACGCCGGATAGAAACGTTGTTTGAAACGGAGAAGTCCCAGTTACAACAGGCATTTGGGCAGACAGAAATAGTCGCGCTAACGGGAGATTACCATATCTTTGTGTAGACTGTTTATTTGCTTCATTTTACTCAAAGTGTAGCTCGTGATTATCTGTATATTTTTTCTGTATTTTGATATAATCAGTGACTGTTTCAATAGCTATGATTCCCTGTGTAACTTAACAACAGAGAAGGCCAGGAAGCGCCCAAGAGGCTAGGTTTTCAGCACTTTCCGCCCTAAAAACGCATTTGGTGGACACAGGCCCTAATGTCTGTCTGTCGGTATCACCTCTCTCCCTTCAACTGTGTGTGTTTGTCCCGCACAGCACTGTAAATGGGTAATGTGTGTGTGTGTGTGTGCGCGCAGGAACACATGTGATTCCTCATATCCCCTCCCATCACTGTAACTGTAGGTTATCTATCAGGTGTCCGTATGTGTGTGACAGAGTTTTGTGAAAGAGCTTTTGTATATTGTTGCAGATATGTGACAGATCTTCTGGGTGGAGAGAAGTTTGTTTCTTGCTCTGTGGTGATGCCAGCATTATGCCACCTGTCCCGAGTAATGGAAGTCACTGAGGACGACCCAGCGTACTTGATCAAGTTCAAGGAAACCTTTTCAGCGGATATGGAAGGTCGCAAAGAGAAGTTGAACATCGCATGGCTCAGGGTTGCTACAGCACTCGACCCAAGGTAAGATATTCATTCTACATTCTTCTCAGTATTTTGTTTGTCTTAAGCACCACTTTGTTTTGTGGGTTGGTTCTCTTCAATATCCATTTTTTTCTTCTGAATCTGGAATAGAGATTAGGTCAATGTTTTGTTTTACTAGTGCCTTTGCTTGTATGGCAATAACGTTGATATTTTTTATGATTTCATTTCAAGGTTTAAGGACCTCAAGTGTCTGAGCAAACCTGACCGGGTTGTCATGTGGGATTCCATCCGTGCCTTACTCCAGCAGCAGGAGAAGGGGAGACCAGCAGCACTGGATGACCAAAGCATGCCTGAGCCAGAGAAGAAGAAGCCAGCTCTCATGTTTGCACAAGAATCTTCCTCAGATGAAGAGGAGGACACCGTGGAACGCTGCATTGAGCGCTACAAGGCAGAACCTATGATTGGCATTGAAGACTCTCCACAGGAATGGTGGTCCACACATAAAGCGTCACACAGTGAGATGGCCTCCCTTGCATGCAAATACTTAGCAACGCCTGCCATGTCAGTACCATGTGAACGATTGTTTTCACTGTCTGGACATGTCGTTCAGAAAAAAACGATCTTCCCTGTTGTCTGAAAATGTCAGTAGGCTTGTCTATTTGAGCAACTGGCTCAAAGACAGAAAGTAGACCTTTAGGTTGACTCACCTGTTACGTGCTAGCAGTTACATTATGTTCATGTTCAAGAGGCTGTGTTGGTAAGTTTAAAACTGCAGCAGTTGGGCGACTATACAGTCATTAGACTGTACTGCTGCTCTCAGGGGACACTCTCCTCTTGTTTTCATTTTGTATTTAAGGGGCTGCTTTTGTGCCTATATATTTTTTATTTGTATGTATCTTTTTTTTATCGCAGATATCAGTGGCAGGGTTACTAAACTAATGAAAAGGAAAAAAAGAAAACATTTTTTTATTTTCAGAGTAATATGTCCTGTTTTGTTTTCTCGGTCTAATACGGAAGATATGGATGCTTTGCAATGATAATAATAATAAAAAAACATTTGTACAAAGAAAGCCCACTCACTTTTTGTGCTGTTAAGAGAATTACAATGGTTTTTCATGAGACAAAAATACGCAACTAAAATGTGATTAATCATGAGTTAACTATGAGATCGTGTGATTAATTATGATTAAATATTTTAATCGCTGGACAGCACTAATATATATATATATATATATATATATATATATATATATATATATATATATATATATATATATATATATATATATATATATATACTATACTGTATATATATATATATATATATACACACACTACCGTTCAAAAGTTTGGGGTTACTTAGAAATTTCCTTATTTTTGAAAGAAAAGCACTCTTTTTTTCAATGAAGATAACTTTAAACTAATCAGAAATACACTCTAATATCTAATATACATTGCTAATGCAGTAAATGACTATTCTAGCTGAAAATGTCTGTTTTTTGGTGCAATATCTACATAGGTGTATGGAGGCCCATTTCCAGCAACTATCACTCCAGTATTCTAATGGTACAATGTGTTTGCTCATTGCGTCAGAAGGCTAATGGATGATTAGAAAACCCTTGTGCAATCATGTTAGCACAGCTGAAAACAGTTTAGCTGGTTAGAGAAGCTATAAAACTGACCTTCCTTTGAGCAGGTTGAGTATCTGGAAAAAAATATTATTTCAAGTACAAATCATTATTTCTAACCTTGTCAATGTCTTGACTATATTTTCTATTCATTTTACAACTCATGGTGGTAAATAAGTGTGACTTTTCATGGAAAACACAAAATAATTGTCTGGGTGACCCCAAACTTTTCAGCGGTAGTGTATATATATATATATATATATATATATATATATATATATATATATATATATATATATATGGATTGGGGCCTAAGGCAGTCACCTACCTTTGCGTAATGGTAAGTCTGCCTCTGCTGCTGACTGTGTGACTTTAGCAGGCCATCATACATAAGTGATTAGGTCAAACAAATCTGTGTTTGGTGAAAATGCAAAAAGAAAAATGGAGGGCTAACAACATATCAGTGTATCTCAGTAAATTAGTATATTGTGATTTTTTTTTTAAGTCTCATTAAAAATTACTGAGAGGCTCCTGCTAAAAGAGTTCCTCTGCTGATCAGTTTAGCACTCTTTCTAATTTGTTGCGTCATGGTTTTATTTAATTAAAAAGAATCAGTGACATATTGAGAGCTGCATTTAATCATTTAGGTGACTTTATAAATTCAGAAACTGTAGACTAAAGAGGATGCACAAATTGGACAGGTCTGACAACAAAAAACTTAAGTGGAAGGCTTTCAATATCAGCATTCTAGTTACTGTCACACTTATTGATCACTCAGAGTAGCCAGCTATGCAAACTGGCTGCCAAATGGGGCTTATTGTAAGTTTTATGTACAGTACATTTTTTGGGGGGTGCTTTCACAGTGTAGCACATTTGTCAGAAGGTTTAAAATGCCATGGATAAAGCACATTATACTAAATGCCTTAGAAAGCATGTGGTATTGACATTGCAGGCATTTAATACTGGGCACCTTAAGCTTAGAGCTAGCAGTCATACTGCACTGAAATGGTACATTTAGATAGATAGATAGATAGATAGATAGATAGATAGATAGATAGATAGATAGATAGATAGATAGATAGATAGATAGATAGATAGATAGATAGATAGATGTACTTTAACTGGGATCAATAAATAAATACATAAATAAATAAAAAATAAAAAATCCTGATTCAGAAAGTGATACTTGATCAGTTAAGGCTCAAATTTTCAGTGAAAAGCTACAATGTAAGCAATTCAATTCAATTTAATTCAACTTTATTTATTTTGCGCAATTTCACAACAACACTCATCTCATAGCCCTTTCAACTGTAGAGGAAACCCCCACAACCGCAGAAAGACCCCAGCAATCAGGCGATCCCCTGTGAGCAAACACTTGGCGATGGTGGAGAGGAAAAATTCCATTTTAGCAGGAAGAAACCTCCAGCAAAACAACACTGGCTGGGGGGTGGCTGTGACTGGCTTGGGGGTGATGGGATAGAGAAGAAGAAGAAAAGAACAGAAATGTAGAGATCAAACACCACAACAGGGACTCAATCTATGGGAGAGAACAAACAGAAGTTAACGGTCAGCAAAACTATTTCATTGAGATTGAAGAAAGGAGTGAAGCCCAGTGAACTGTTGGAGGTCCCGGGGTTGTCTAAATCTATTAGCAGGATAACTAAAGGATGGTTCAGGTGCACCTGATCCCACCCTAACTGTAGGCTATATCAAAAAGGAAGATTTTATCCTTATTCTTAAAACCAGAGATCAAGTTTGAGTCCCGAATCCAGACTGGCAGCTGGTTTCAAAGGAGAGGAGCTTCATAACCGAAGGCTCTGCCTCCCATTGTACTTTTGGAGATTCTAGGTATTACAAATAATCCTGTATTTTGGGAGCATAGTGCTCTAGTAGGATGAGATGGTAGTATCAGATCTTTTAAATTACAAGGGGCCTGATTATTTAGAGGTTTGTAAATGGGGAGAATGATTTTAAACTTGATTCTAAATTCTATGGGAAGCCAATGAAGGGAGGCCAGAACTGGAGAGATATGATCTCTCTT
This sequence comes from Pholidichthys leucotaenia, assembly GCA_020510985.1. Classification (NCBI taxonomy): domain Eukaryota; kingdom Metazoa; phylum Chordata; class Actinopteri; order Cichliformes; family Pholidichthyidae; genus Pholidichthys; species Pholidichthys leucotaenia. Next base: position 68,565,269 of record CM035844.1, on the reverse strand, counting down.
TCTAGTACCTGTTAAAACTCTTGCTGCAGCATTTTGGATCAGCTGAAGACTTTTTAAAGATATTTTAGGACCGCCTGATAATAAAGAGTTACAGTTATCGAATCTAGAGGTAAAAAAAAAAGTGTGGATTAGATTCTCAGCATCACTCTGAGACAAGATACTCCTAATCTTGGCAATATTACGCAAATGATAGAAGGCAGTCTTAGAAGCAAGTTTAGTATATGAATTAAAAAACAGGTCTTGATCAAAAATAACTGAAAGGTTCCTAAAAGAACTGATAAAAAATTCCATTTTATCAATACTATTACTGATATTAATAATGCATTATTATATTTGAGAAGAATCTAACCTTTCATATGCCACGTTTAATGTTTATATGTGCATTCCATATAGGATAAATTTATATATTCTTGGCCTGTTTCTGCAAGCAATTTCAGCGAGTTCAGACTGAGGATCAGTACATGTGCAAGGAATGATCTAAGCCATTTATTATAATCTCTTTGACATAACCTGTTTTGGGTCACAGGAATGGACAGGAACTCCCAAGCCTGTACAGATCAGCGGTAGATGGACATTCTGTTAGTTTTACGGATCTCATGTCTTCATGACCCATGTCTCCAGAGTGTCTGACATCGGCCTGGATAAGCTCAGTTATCAGGACTGTCCCGTTCTGTCCTTTCCCTTATCCTCATCCTCCCTCTCTCTTCTCCTACCTATATATATATATATATATATATATATATATATATATATATATATATATATATATATAGTGGGGTAAAAAAGTATTTATTCAGCCACCAATTGTGCAAGTTCTCCCACTTAAAAGATGAGAGAGGTCTCCAATTTTCATCATAGGTATACCTCAACTATGAGAGACAAAATGAGAAAAAAAAAATTCAGAAAATCACATTGAAGGATTTTTAATGAATTAATTGGTAAATTCCTCGGTAAAATAAGTATTTGGTCAATAACAAAAGTTCATCTCAATACTTTGTTATATACCCTTTGTTGGCAATGACAGAGGTCAAACGTTTTCTTTACGTCTTCACAAGGTTTTCACACACTGTTGCTGGTATTTTGGCCCATTCCTCCATGCAGATCTCCTCTAGAGCAGTGATGTTTTGGGGCTGTCGCTGGGCAAAACAGACTTTCAACTCCCTCCAAAGATTTTCTATGGGGTTGAGATCTGGAGACTGGCTAGGCCACTCCAGGACCTTGACTTCTTACGAAGCCACTCCTTCGTTGCCTGGGCGGTGTGTTTGGGATCACTGTCATGCTGAAAGACCCAGCCACATTTCATCTTCAATGCCCTTGCTGGTGGAAGGAGGTTTTCACTCAAAATCTCACGATACATGGCTCCATTCATTCTTTCCTTTACATGGACCAATCATCCTGGTACCTTTGCAGAAAAACAGCCCCAAAGTATGATGTTTCCACCCCCATGCTTCACAGTAGGTATGGTGTTCTTTCTCCTCCAAACACGACAAGTTGAGTTTTTACCAAAAAGTTCTATTTTGGTTTCATCTGACCATATAACATTCTCCCAGTCCTCTTCTGGATCATCCAAATGCTCTCTAGCAAACTTCAGACGGGCCTGGACATGTACTGGCTTAAGCAGGGGGACACGTCTAGCACTGCAGGATTTGAGTCCGTGGTGGCGTAGTGTGTTTCTGATGTAGCCTTTGTTACTTTGGTCCCAGCTCTCTGCAGGTCATTCACTAGGTCCCCCTGTGTGGTTCTGGGATTTTTGCTCACCGTTCTCGTGATCATTTTGACCCCAAGGGTTGAGATCTTGCATGGAGCCCCAGATCGAGGGAGATTATCAGTGGTCTTGTATGTCTTCCATTTTCTAATAATTGCTCCCACAGTTGATTTCTTCACACCAAGCTGTTTACCTATTGCAGATTCAGTCTTCCCAGCCTGGTGCAGGTCTACAATTTAGTTTCTGGTGTCCTTTGACAGATCTTTGGTCTTGGCCATAGTGGAGTTTGGAGTCTGACTGTTTGAGGTTGTGAACAGGTGTCTTTTATGCTGATAACGAGTTCAAACAGGTGCCATTAATACAGGTGATGAGTGGAGGACAGAGGAGCCTCTTAAAGAAGAAGTTACAGGTCTGTGAGAGCCAGAAATCTTGCTTGTTTGTAGATGACCAAATACTTATTTTACTGAAGAATTTACCAATTAATTCATTAAAAATCCTTCAATGTGATTTTCTGGATTTTTTTTTTCTCATTTTGTCTCTCATAGTTGAGGTATACCTATGATGAAAATTGGAGACCTCTCTCATCTTTTAAGTGGGAGAACGTGCACAATTGGTGGCTGACTAAATACTTTTTTGCCCCACTGTATATATATATATATGTATATATATATATATCAGATCTGATATATATATCAGACTTAGAAGAATGGATCCTTTACAGATTCTAGGTGTGTCTGAATGTCATGCCTTGTAACCTCTCCCCCAGGTGGCCAATGGGGTGATTCCTTATATTTTTGTAATAAATGTACATAAATTCAACTTTCTGCCTGATTATTTGACTTTGAATAATTTAAACTCAAAATTATTCTAACATTTTGGCGTCTGAACAGCAGGTCCACATATCTCCATCTTTCTGGTGCCTCTGCTTGATCTCAGCAAGTGCACAGCTGATAAAAAAGACCTTCCCAGGCTGAGTGAAAGAAAAGGCTCAGTGTTACTGCAGTGAAGGCATTTCAGACCGGGGCGCTGGAACTGACTGGGTGACTGATCTGAGAATCCTATTGGCGGCTTGAATGTAAGTACATTTGTTGTTGTTTATGGATAAAAGATAGTGAGATTCCCTGGACCGATCACACACTGCAAAATACTGAAAGGAGTGAAACTAGCGGCCTGAGTGCTGAGTTATTTTATCCATGGTGAGCGATCTCATAATAATCCCTTGGGAGGAACAAGGTTTCTCTTCTCCAAACAGTGAACATTATCACAAGACCCGGGGTGATTCTTAGAAATATGCCGCTCTCTATGGTCCAATTAAGTGCAGTGGAGGTGCCAGAAGTTTGCATGCAAAGAAAAAAGTGAAAGATTAATGGTCTTTTAACCACAGACGTTTGACGTCCTGTGGAAAAAATCACGTGATCCCAGAGAAGTAAATTTTCAGGGACAGATTTGTGCCTTTTTGACCATTTCTGCTTATGGTCCAGGGTTTTGACCTTCAGCATTCGTGGGGAGGTTACGTGAACTCTGAAGGGAAAAGTTTTTTTCACGGAAGATTCGTGCCCTGACCAGGTCTCCATTATAGCCCATGGGACTTCCCCCGCTATGGTGAGCTATTGCAAGATGCCGGGGGAGGAGGTCTTACTTTGGGCTTTCGGCACACAGCGGAGGGGTTAATGTGACATCCATCCATCCATCCATCTTCTACCGCTTTTCCGGAGGTCCGGGTCGCGGAGGCAGCAGTTCAAGCAGAGAAGCCCAGACTTCCCTCTCCCCAGCCACCTGTTCCAGCTCTTCAGAGGGGATACCAAGGCGTTCTCAGACCAGCTGGGAGACATAGTCTCTCCACCGAGTCCTGGGTCTGCCCCGGGGTCTCCTCCCAGTGGGACGTGCCTGAAACACCTCAAGTGGGAGGCGTCCAGGAGGCATCCTAATCAGATGCCCATACCACCTCAACTGACTCCTTTCAATGTGGAGGAGCAGCGGTTCTACTCTGAGCCTCTCCCGGATAACTGAGCTCCTCACCCTATCTCTGAGGGTGAGTCCAGCAATCCTACGGAGAAAGCTCATTTCAGCCGCTTGTATCCGCGATCTCGTTCTCGTATAAAATATTTCAACTGTTAATGTGACAGTTGAAATATTTTATTTTGTGAGTTTTAGATAAAAGTTACTGCAGTCTGAACTTGTTTTGTCTCTGTGTAATCTGCTCCAGTGTGAAAAAAAAAGTGAGAGTTCTCCGCAGAGGCGGAAGGAGCAGGTTGTAAAATTGTTGTCTGTGATTTTTTAGCATAAAAGGATTGATTAGTTAATTGTTATCCTTTTGAGAAGTGTTTAAATTTATAGGTATTTGAAAATAGTAGCTTTGAGCAAAAACAGTGGACTGGTGTTTTTTTTATGGCAGTGTAAAAAAAAGGGAGCTTCACGCTGTAGTGACAGTGTGGGGGGGGTTGCCATATCTGTGATTTTTTTTCCACTAAAAGTTGCCAGTTCCGGAGATTAATTTGAAGTAATTGTCATGCTGTTTTGGGTTTTGGCATGAACCTAAAAGTCTTTAATGTATGACCTTGTGGAGATAACGCAAAATAGAAAATTTCTGTGGGCCCTGTTTGTCTGAGTGTGTATGTGTGTCCTTGAGAGAAAAAACAGAGAGAGAGACAGAGAGAGAACTTGGGAAAAGAAATAGAAAAGGCTGTGTAGCTACTGATTTGTGTGTAAAAACTTGGTAAAAGTGAAGAAAAAAAAAAAAAAACTATATATGGATATTTTTGCAAAGTTTTGGGGTTTTACTTTTTCTTTCAGTCTAACTTAATGGGTTTTCACTCTAATGTTGTGTACGTGATGAGCTATTTACATATTTTTAAAGACAATATTTTCATTCCCTCCAGTTTTTTTTTTCCTTTGGAAAATGAAAAACATTGAGCTATTTTTGTTCAATTTTTTGATGTATCGCTGACTTTTCTTTTTTCTTTGACTGAAGCATAACAGTGCACTTTACAGGGAAAAAGGACACAGGACTGACGTTCTCCTTCCCCCTGCCAAAACTAAACCAGCCTCTGAGACCCAGCCTCGTCACTGTCCATGAACCCCCCCCCCCCCCCCATCAACATCAAAGAGGCGGCTGAATATCTAAATTAAGTACAAATGCTTGCATCTTAATCAATGCTACAAGCATGACAATGATGAGATTAACTGAACATTACAATATCATGCTGTCACTTAATAATGCCTAATCACTGAAAGCTTTATGTATACCCTATATTACATGATTCAAAACATAGAGGTTCAAAAGAGATTGATAATTAATGTGTTTGTGCATATGATTTGCCAGAGACTATTGATTATCAAACAGAGGTCTTGGTAATTGTATGTCATAACGTTGCTTTGTTTAAATAATACTATACTCACTTTTTAATAAATGACATATGCAATCTTATTTACATTCTGACCCTAGGCCTGTCCATGTAAAAAAAGGGGGGGGACGCAAGAGCAGGATCTGAGACAGTTCATGCTGTGACTTTTTCCCTCCTAAAAGAACACAGCAAGATGAGAATGATTTTTTTTTAATATTGGGAAATGGTAAAAAAAAAAAAAAAAAAAAAAAAAAAAAGAGAGACAGAAATAGCACAAGATTTCTGGTAAAATGGAGAAAGGGAATTTAATTTCAATGGTAAACTCAAACTGATTAGCTGTCAGCTGAGAAAAGTTATGTCAGGCTGACCTAGATAAGATAAAGAGACAGAATCAGAAAAAAAACAAAAAACAGACCATGGATTGTGCTCCTGTGCTATAAATTTCTGAAAACAGAGAATACCCTGCATTTCCAGTTACTAATTCTAACTGCTGCATTGGTTTAAGGCTTCTAACATATGATACTGTCCTAAACTAGTGATTACCCATGTCAATTGGTAAAACATTTACTGATTCACAGAGTATTTAGCGAATACTTGCTGTGAATAGCAAAGACACATTCAAATTGTGGAAGCTTTAGGTGTAATTTAAAGGTTTTTCTGCTATTCTTCATTCTTCGTTTTTCAACAGGAAAGGGAAAGCATTCACAATTTTTTTTTTCTTTTTCACCAGGAATTAGATTTGACAAATTAACAAGAAATCATAACATCACCATTACCTTTCAATTTAATAAATCCTTGGTGACATATGCAATATGTAATAAAATAATTAAAAAAAACAATAATTCACTTGTGTTTCTTAACAATACATGTTATAATAAACAACTGGAATAAACATTTAAGAGACACAAAAAATAATGATGATCACTGGAACATTAGTAAAATCAATTTATGAGGTGATAAAATTTGCACTCCTGTTGATGTAAATACTGAAGGTGCAGAAGGGGAAGCTGTCAGGCTTTCCCCATTTTTTTCTTTGCAGGATTGCACTGACATTTGATCTTTGTGGGAGATGTGAGGAGGCCAGACAGTGTATGAGTGCTGGAGGAGGCGGGATGGTGGCCATAGGGGGAAGGACCTCTCAGTTGACAAGCATTTTTTGAAGCTATGTAGAACAAATGGCATTGCAAATTACATAAAGCATAACAATTTAAATAACTCTGACTTTAAAAATGTAGTGTTCATATGACTTCACACTTCCGGATACATCTGATGCCCCTCACCACATAATGGTGTGACAATATCACATTTCAGAAATGTGACAGTAATAAGGAATGTGTTTTCCTGATGCTCAGCTGTGGCTGAGCTGGGCCATGGGACTACAGTCCACACCATAATTGACCAAGGAATGTATAAAATGAGGCATTGCTTGTACAAAATTAAGCCAAATTCTAATTAGGCAAAATGTCCACATTTCCATTGACTGAAGGAGTGTGACACAACCTTTCACAAGGAATCATTTACACAAATTCAACCTGTCTGTGTTCAACTGGACAAACTGATCTTAGTTATCAATACTACATCATATCAAACAGGTATATTGCTTTTTCCTAAATGGAATTTGTAAATTAGTTCAAGAGACGTCACAAAACAAACCATAATTATTGAAACCTCATTTTGAAGGAGTTGTACTACTCACAAATTTTCATCTAAAGTAACTGTATGTAACACATAAAAGTGGTAACATGCTTCCTTCTAGTAAACAGACACTACTCATCAAGCAAGTACATTGTAACTTTGCTGCATGTGTGTCTCCATGCATCAAAAGGGGGGTACCAAAGAAATTAATTAGCAAAAAATAATTAGCAATCCTCTGAAAAATAGATAATACAAAAAAAAAAATATATCAATAGATGACCAATAATGAAGAGAAAAATATAAATGAAACCGCTTGGTAATGAAATCACAAGATTCAGTAGGAGAAGTAAAAAGTTACATCAATAAATTTCCAGATTATTTATGAAAATATCTGTAGATTATTATAAAGGGAATATCCTGTTTATAAGGAATAAGGTAAACTGATAAGGAAGAAAACCATGCAAATATATGAGAAAAGTTCCAAATATCTAAGGAAAGTACAACTTGTGCTGAATTTATGTTTACTGTGGGACTTGATTTAGAATCTACTACAAAGACAACACAGATTCTTACTCAATTAAGGGAACAATGCCTTAGGTAGCTCAAAGCAAAATAATTTGATCTTCCCAGCATAAACTTAGGTTTTTTCAAAACCTTTGCACTGATCTCATTTGAACTAAATAAGAGTGAAGGTAAAAAAAAAAAAAAAAAGTTTAGAAATTATTTACACACTCATTGAATATACAAAGGCTTTACCCTACACTAATTTAAATATTGCTACTTATTTATATTGTTCTAACTAAAACAATGTCAAGATTTAAAATAGCTGAAATGATTTACTTAGATAATGGAAATGGAATACACTTTGTAAATCAAATCATGTCACATTTAAGTGCAGTTCCTAAACTATTAGTACCAAACATTTACCTAGGAAACCACTTAGCTTACCATCAACTATCTACAGGATTAGCATAATACACAAAAAAGAAAAATAGGGAAATTGTGAATGACAAACCCTATTATTGAAGCCATTTAACTTAGGTGATGAGGAAGGGTTTCTGGGTGATTATATGCAAAAAATGACAACTGACAGCGATGTCATCCAAACTGCCCTTCCCAGGAGGGACCATGTGATGATGGAACCGTGGGAGGTGCACCCATCCCTTGAGCAAACCAGGGGATCTGGTCATCAAAGGAAACTGGACCAAACCTCACTGGTGAAGAAAGCACAAAGGTTATCTGGTTGACCCGAACAGCTGAGGGAAGTGAAGGACGTGGCACTTGGGTGCATCTAATATTTTACCCCACCTGAAACCCTCAGCAAGAGACTGTTATATATATATATATATATATATATATATATATATATATATATATACACACACACAGTGGGGCAAAAAAGTATTTAGTCAGCCACCAATTGAGCAAGTTCTCCCACTTAAAAGATGAGAGAGGTCTCCAATTTTCATCATAGGTATACCTCAACTATGAGAGACAAAATGAGAAGAAGAAAAAATCCAGAAAATCACATTGAAGGATTTTTAATGAATTAATTGGTAAATTCCTCAGTAAAATAAGTATTTGGTCACCTACAAACAAGCAAGATTTCTGGCTCTCACAGACCTGTAACAACTTCTTTAAGAGGCTCCTCTGTCCTCCACTTGTTACCTGTATTAATGGCACCTGTTAGAACTCGTTATCAGTATAAAAGACACCTGACAACCTCAAACAGTCAGACTCCAAACTCCACTATGGCCAAGACCAAAGAGCTGTCAAAGGACACCAGAAACAAAACTGTAGGCCTGCACCAGGCTGGGAAGACTGAATCTGCAATAGGTAAGCAGCTTGACGTGAAGAAATCAACTGTGGGAGCAATTATTAGAAAATGGAAGACATACAAGACCACTGATAATCTCCCTCGATCTGGGGCTCCACGCAAGATCTCACCCCGTGGGGTCAAAATGATCACAAGAACGGTGAGCAAAAATCCCAGAACCACATGGGGGGACCTAGTGAATGACCTGCAGAGAGCTGGGACCAAAGTAACAAAGGCTACATCAGAAACACACTACGCCACCAGGGACTCAAATCCTGCAGTGCCAGATGTGTCCCCCTGCTTAAGCCAGTACATGTCCAGGCCCGTCTGAAGTTTGCTAGAGAGCATTTGGATGTTCCAGAAGAGGACTGGGAGAATGTCATATGGTCAGATGAAACCAAAATAGAACTTTTTGGTAAAAACTCAACTTGTCGTGTTTGGAGGAAAAAAGAACACCATACCTACTGTGAAGCATGGGGGTGGAAACATCATACTTTGGGGCTGTTTTCCTGCAAATGGACCAGGATGACTGATCTGTGTAAAGGAAAAAATGAATGGGGCATTGTGAAATTTTGAGTGTAAACCTCCTTCCATCAGCAAGGGCATTGAAGATGAAACGTGGCTGGGTCTTTCAGCATGACAATGATTCCAAACACACCGCCCAGGCAACAAAGGAGTGGCTTCGTAAGAAGCATTTCAAGGTCCTGGAGTGGCCTAGCCAGTCTCCAGATCTCAACCGCATAGAAAATCTTTGGAGGGAGTTGAAAGTCTGTGTTGCCCAGCTACAGCACCAAAACATCACTGCTCTAGAGGAGATCTGCATGGAGGAATGGGCCAAAATACCAGCAACAGTGTGTGAAAACCTTGTGAAAACTTACAGAAAACGTTTGACCTCTGTCATTGCCAACAAAGGGTATATAACAAAGTATTGAGATGAACTTTTGTTATTGACCAAATACTTATTTTACCAAGGAATTTACCAATTAATTCATTAAAAATCCTTCAATGTTCTTTTCTGGATTTTTTTTTCTTATTTTGTCTCTCATAGTTGAGGTATACCTATGACGAAAATTGGAGACCTCTCTCATCTTTTAAGTGGGAGAACTTGCACAATTGGCGGCTGACTAAATACTTCGTGTCCAGTAACGACCTCTGCAAATAGAGAAGCAAGCTGTTTGTTTATCATATCAAGGGAAAAAAAAATACAAGGGAAAGAAAAGTGTGGTTAGTGTTGTTACCTTCTCATCCTCTAGTAATACTTAATATTGGTTATTAAGTTGTTCCATTGCTTATACACTGTAGAGAACTGTTATGTTTGCTCGTTAATAACAGTTAGACAAAATATCTTTATTGCTATAATAATGCAGCTACTACAGGCTGTTTGGTTTCTTTAGAAAGGCTATATACAGAAATAACATAGCAAACTTCATTTTGAATCACACCTGACACAACACATCACTCCACTGACTAGAAATATAATGATACTCCTTACTCTGCGAATCCAAGGTTAATTTCATCAGGGAACTCCTCATTTTTGAAGTGGTGATGTCCCCTTTCCAGTAGCTTAACACTCTCTGAGTATGCAATGGCATACAGTGCGTCTCTCCCCTGTACTGCAACCCTGCTTTACCAACGAAGCAAGTAAGTGTTATACCAAGGATCTACATTGACAAAGGTCATTGAGTCATTGGGTGTATTCGCATTTGGCAAGGACACTGGGCAGATCTGTGTACCCCGTTATGGTAACTAACCATACCTTCATCATGTCGGCAGGGCAGGTGGGCAGGGTGAAGAGAGATGCTTTTCTACCAAATGATGCCATTTATGAAGCATGAATGCAATTTCAGGTGGAATGTACAGGAGTGAGGTTTTTGTTCATTGTTTCTTTGAGTGAGAGTGGAGACAAAATACCTTAGGGATGAAAACACTTAATTGTAGACTACAATTATTTACAAAATTATAACAAAGGATAGAATGGTCCTTGATCAACTAGTTACCACCGGTAGGGGTGGAGACCCTATTATAGGAGATTATTGTTTTACGTCTATCTATGAAAATGATGCAAATGGTCATATTAATACCTCAGATACTCATAGAAGTTAGTGTTTCTCTTAATGGAGAAGGCTCATCATAAACTTGGTAATGATTTTTATAACTTCAGATTTTTCTTGTGTGAGTCCTTAATATGATGATGAGGATATTTTTGAAGGTTGCAATATATTTTCAGGCTGTTTTTAAGGCTGTTTCATATTATTTTCTATGTTCTTATTTGACAGTCTAAAATTAATTTTAATCACTGCACATGTTCACTCTTAATGACATGTTCTATACACATTTTTAACTTGCAAGGACACATAACAGCATGCAAATTCTTATGCATATCCTTATATTAATTTATTCAGTTTATTTTACTACCACTTTTGTTATTTTTTCTTTTAATCCTAATGCTTTGTTAAGCATCAAGGGGGAATATGATAGAAAAATTCCATATTGTCTACATTATTGATAATAATAATGTATTTGAGAAGTATCATACCTTTCATATGCCATGTTTAATGTTTATATGTGCATTCCATGTGAAATAAGTCTATATATTCTTGGCATGTTTCTGTGAGCAATTTCAGAGAGTTCAGACTGAAGGTCAGTACAGGATCAGTACATGCATGAGGAAGGATCTAAGCCACTTTTTATAATCTCTTTGACATGTCCTGTTTCGGGTCACAGGAATGCACAGGAACTCCTCAGGCTGTATAGGTCAGCTTGTATAGATTAGGTATTTAGACATTCTGTTAGTTTTACGAACCTCATGTGCATGTCTCCAGAGTGTCTGTGATGTTTCCCCAGATAAGCTTTGATTATCAGGACTGTCCCGTTCTGTCCCTTCCCTTATCCTCATCCTGCCTCTCCTTTCTCCTACCAATATACTGTATATAAGACCTAAAGAAATGAATCCTTTAGAGATTCTTGGTGTGTCTGAATGCCATGCTTTGTAATCTCTCCCCCAAGTGGCCATTGGGGTGACACCTTATATATTTTTGTAATAAATGTACATAAATCCAACTTCCCGCCTGATTTTTTGACTTTGAATAATTTAAGCTCATCAGTCATCCAGCTCGCTGCCTTGTCTGCTCTCATCTTCCGTTCCGGTTCCGCCGGACCGGCGGCGCCACACGAGTCGGCTGCCTGTTGCAACAGCCTTTTCTTTTTATCTTCCTTCTTCTTTCTACACCTTTCACTCTGTATATATATCACGGACGCACAGATCGCCCCGGGGGTCTCCTGGGTCGGCGGACGGAGCCACGGTTTGCAGCGGGAGACGTTACAGCGGGGAGGAGCTAGTGCTAGCCAGCACTTGGCCGCCGCCCGGTGCTAATGGGAAACTCGACATACCGGGAGCTGTAGCGAAAACGATGCGGGTGCCGGGCTGGAGTTTAGGCGGTGTGAAAGAAATATAAGACAGAATAATAAAGAGCGATGGCAAGAACCAAGCAGACCGCCCGTAAAATCTACTGGAGGAAGAAGCCCCCCTCCCCCCAGGAGACAGCTAGCCACCAGGGCTGCTCGGAGAGGCGCTCTGGCCACCGGCAGAGTGAAGAGGCCTCGCTGTCACAGGCCCGTGGCTCTGAGAGAGATCCGTCGCTGCCAGAAATCCACGGAGCTGCTCATCCGTAAGCTGCCCGTCCAGCGCCTGGTGAGGGAGATCGCTCAGGACTTCAAGACCGTCCTGCGTTTCCTGAGCTTCGCCGTCATGGCTCTGCAGGAGACCTGCGAGGCCCACCTGGTGGGTCTCTTCTTCGCTAAGGGGGTCACCATCATGCCCAAAGACTTCCAGCTGGCCCGCTGCATCCGCGGAGAGAGAGCTTAGACTTTCTGCTGCACATTCACCAGCCATAATGCTCTGCACTGTGTGTCTATATATATATACATTTATAGTAATATGGACATATGTTTACTAGATGTTGTTTTTTTCTTGCCTTCTGATTGTTGCTCTGAGTGTTGCTATCCCTATGCTGTTGCAATCCTGGAATTTCCCCATTAGTGGGACTAATAAAGGCTTATCTTATCTTATCTTATCTTCCACATTGGTGACCCCAAGACGTGTGATAGAGAACGAGCCGAGCACTGCCCCGGAGTCATCCCAGAGGGAGAACACCAGTGCCAAATGTGCTGTCACAGTCAAGATCCCAGACTTCTGGCTTCACAATCCTACTATGTGGTTCTTACATGTAGAAGCCCAGTTCACACTCTGCAGGATCACAACTGATGACACTAAATATTACCATGTGGTCACTACGCTGGATGTGCATGCCACACAACAGGTAATGAGCCTAATTACCTTTACCATCCTGGCAGCAATAAGCTGACTCTTCTGAGGAAGACTGCAGTGCACAGTCGAAACATGTTAAGAAGGTAAAGACATCTCCTTTCTATTTTTGTCTTTAATATGAACAAAAGGTAAACAATTAAAAGAAGACAAAATGAACCTACTTGAGCGAGGTAATGAGCCTGCTCCAAGAGCCGCCGACCCAGGGAGAATATGAAGCGCTCAAGCAGATGCTACTCCAGCGGTATACCCTGTTGGACAGTGAGAGGGCAGAGAGACTCCTAACACGTTCAGAGTTAAGCGACAGATCAGCCGCGGAGCTCATGGATAGCATGTTAGCGCTGATGGGGAAGAATGACGAATCTTTCCTGTTCCTGTTCGCCCACCTGTTCCTTAGCAACCTACCTGCTACAGCGAGGGCGATCCTGGCCAACTTGCAGAGGCTGGTAATCAAGGACTACTCGGCCTTTGCGCAGGAAGAAGACCACATCATCCTACCAACCAGAGCTCTCAGTGTGAACGCAGTGGCACCGGCATCCATGAAGGACTCCAGCGAGGTTGAGGAGCCATTGGTGGTGGCTGGGATGGACACCAAGAGGCGCAGGAACAGGGCCCTCTGTTTCTATCATTGCTGCTTCAGCTCGAATGCCCAAGGCTATCTGCCGCTGTACCAATTCAAGGAGCCTGGAAGACGGCACGGCCAGCAGCAGTCAGTAGCAGCTGCGACTGCTTCTGACAGGAACAAGCTGCTTTTTATCACAGACACACGTTGGGGGAGACGTTTTTTTGTGGACTCCAGCTCCCAGGAGAGCCTCATCCTGCTGGTCAGTGCAGACAGGTCGGCAGGAGGCACACGGCCGCCAACGGATCCACCATCACAACGTTTGGTGAACGGACGATGACAATATGCTTACACGGATGCAATTACCAGTGGAACTTTGTGGAAGCTGCATGTTCTGCCCCCATTTTAGGCACAGATTTTCTATGTGCTTATGGGTTGTTAGTCGATGTTGCCAACATACATTTAGTGGATGCTGTCTCTTTTTCCTCCCTGCCCTGCACAGCTATGGGAGCTGGGCCAACAACAGTAGCTATGGTTATAGCTCCAGGGGGTAAGTACCAGCATTTACTTGCACAGTTCCCAGCGCAAATAGTCCCAACTTTTTCGGCTATGGTAGCCAAACATGGGGTCATTTCATTATGACAAAAGGCCCACTGGTGTTTGCACGCCCTCTGCGCCTGGACGCTGTTAAACTGGCCAGAGAGTGTGAGGAGTTTGCCAACTTAGAGCAGCTGGGCATCGTCAGGTGCTCCAACAGCCCATGGGCATCCCCACTACACATGGTCCCTGAGGCTGACGGGTTATGGCGACCGTGCGGCGATTTCTGGCACTTGAACAATGCCATGGAATACGATCGGTATCCCATCCCGCACATTCAGGATTTTTCCGTATACCTGGCCGGGACGCGGGTTTTCTCAACAGTGGATCTCGTCCGCGGGTACAACCAGGTCCTGGTGCATGCGGAGGACGTTCTTAAAACAGCGGTAATATCTCCTTTTGGCCTTTTCGAGTTTTTACGCATGACGTTTGGATTAAACGGCACAGCACAAACCTTCCAAAGAATGAGGGATGCAGTGCTCAGTGACCTGCCCTTCATTTTTGTCTACTTAGACAACATTCTGGTGGCTAGTGCATCCGAGGAGGAGCACTTTGCCCATCTGAAAATTGTTTTCCAGAGATTGTAAGAGTACGGGCTTATAGTTAACCCAGCAAAGTGCCAGTTTGGTGTGCCAGTAATTGATTTTTTGGGACACTGCATTTCGCCGGAGGGTACAATTCTACTGCCTGATAAGATGTGCGCCGTGTCGGATTTTCCGCGTCCACAGACCATGAGGGCTCTACAAGAATTTTAGGGCATGATCCACTTTTATAACCGTTTTCTACCCCGGGCAGCCCAGCTGCTGCAGCCGTTGTATGCTGCACTTAAGAAAAAGAAGCCCGTGAAAAACATTGACTGCACCCCCGAGCGAGTCCAGGCTTTTGCAGATGCCAAAACAGTGCTTACTAACACTGCTTTGCTAGTCCACCCTGCCCCGTCAGCATGGATAGTGCTCACCATGGACGCGTCTGACGTTGCCATACTGGCAGTGGTGGAGCAGTATGTCTCTGGTTCGTGGCAGCTACTCGCATTTTTCAGTCACACTTTGCGTGACAACGAACGCAAATACAGTACGTTTGACAGATAATTTTTGGCCCTCCACCTGGTGATGCACCATTTCCAGTTTTGGCTAGAAAGGCGAGAGTTCACAGCATTCATTGATCATAAACCGCTAACGTACACAATGTCCAAAGTCTTGGAACCGTGGTTGGCCCAACAGCAACGACATTTGGCCGCAATCTTGGAGTTCACGACTGACATTCAACACATTGCTGGTAAGCTTAACATCATGGCTGATTGCCTGTTGTGCCTGTTAGTCTCCCTGGTCTACATGGGAATAGATTTCCCTGTCATGGCCACAGAGCAAACCGGGGACATGGACATTTGCGTGCTCCAGTCCGCGCCTACTGGGTTAAAGCTGGAGAGCAGGGTGGTGCAAGAAGGGCCCCCCCCCCCCCCGCACTGCGACGTCTCCACCAGTTGGCCACACCAGGTGGTTCCGAGCTCTTGGCACCGCCGCATTTTTGAGTCAGTCCAATCCCTTTTGCATTCCAGTGTGCACGCCTCAGTTAAACTGGTGGGGGTGAAATTTTCCTTGCCTCACTTGTGCAAGGACGTGAAAGAATGGGCTGCAGCATGCATCACGTGTCAGCGGGCCAAGGTGCACAAGTACACCAGAGCCCCCCTCGAGCTGTTCCAAATCCTGGCCAGGAGGCTCGACCACGTCCACTTGGATTTGGCGGGACCCCTCCCGCCGCACCAAGGTTTCACGCACCTTTTGACAATTGTGGACTGCACCACGCTTTGGCCTGAAGTCCCGCTGACTTCCACCACATCTGCTGAAGTGGCTCACGCTTTTTTGTCGGCTTGGGTTGCACAGTTCGGATCCTCATCGGACATCACTTCCGACAGGGGTTGGCAGTTCATTTCAGAACTCTGGTCCACGATGGCCAAGAGCCTGGTTGTCAAAATCCACCGCACTACCACGTACAACCCCCAGGCTAATGGGTTATTCGAATGTTTTCATAGGTCGCTTAAGGCAGCGCTCAGAGCTTCGCTCACGGATGCACATTGGGTCGATCGCCTGCCCTGGGTTCTCTTAGGGTTGTGCTCCGTGCCAAAGGAGGATCTGGCAGCCTCCCCGGCAGAACTCATGTGTTCTCAGCTACTGCAGATCCCCGGGGAATTTTCACTGGAAAACCCCCCGGACGGGACCGGGAATGACCCTCCCGTGCAATTTTTGTACAGTACGGAGGCTATTAACATGCTGGGCCCGGCCCACCTTTGTTTTCCCCGCACCCCGAAAAGCTTACAGAGTGCCAGGTTTGTTTTTGTCAGGCACAATGCACACAGGACCCCGCTGCGCCCACCCTACGGTGGACCATTCAGGGTGCTGGAAACTGGAGCAAAGCATTTTGAGGTAGACTTGGGGGGGTGGGGGGAAACCATCTGCAACGACAGGCTGAAGCCCACTTTTGTATTGGCAGATGAGCAGGTGGTGTTGGCCCAAGCACCCTGGCGCAGATGACCACCGTCGGTGGTTTTGCAAGTTGGTGTTCCCTCAGTAGAGACCTGCACTCACGAAGCTACCATGTTTCCCCCCACCCTCTTTCCCTCCACAGACCAATGTGCCCTCCCACACACCTTTTCAGCAGGGCGCTTTGACCAGACTGACGACCCCCGGCCACAAGCCACTATGGGCGCCTGCTCAAGCCCACAGGACGGGGGGCTTAGTTCCCTTTCTGGGTGTTCGGCGTGGGGGGGGGGGGGGGGCTGTGTGCTGGCACTATGTGGGGGGGGGTTTCCACCCACAGTCGGAAGCTGGGGGGGGGATGGAACAGAGGACTGAAGGAAGAAGTTGCACTTGGTGGTATCAGTTGTAACAGAAAGGACTATCTGCTCCCCGGGGAGTTCAGGAGACACCAGAGTTTGCTAGAGGAAGAGATGGTGTGGGAAGCAGGGCTGGAGCTTTATGATGTTAGTATACCATGCATTCTTTGTGCATTGAAAGTATGAATGTATTGTCTTTGGCTTCCTTGGTCTCATGTGGCAGAAATAAAGGGTATAAAAAGGAGGTGCCCAGAGACCCCGGTAGAGTATTTTCTGTACCTGATGATGGAAGGTGAATAAAGTTTGTGTGTCATTCAGCTTGCTGCCTTGTTTGCTTTCATCTTCCACAGCGTATCTTTTTGTTCAGTCTACATAAACTTCTGGTTTCAACTGTAAATAAACAGCAAATGAAGAGAAATGAAGTCCAAGTTATTTTGGAACATGTTGCGGCCATCAAATTGAAAATGAGTTAATATCTCTAAAAAACAAAAAAACAAAAAACAGTTTATCAGTTTGAACATTAACTATATTGTCTTTGTTAACTATGTTTCAACTGAATATAGGTTGAAAAGGATTTTTAAATCATTGTATTTTGTTTTTATTCACATTTTACACAATATCCCAACTTAAACAGAATTGGGGTTGTGCTTCTTTAACAACTTATGGATTTCAACTGATTCCTTGCCTAATTCACTGGACTGTAAGAAGACAAGAAAAAGAGACACTCTGTGAAACACACACACGTGAGCACACACACACACCACAGCTTTGAACCATTACAATAGGGAGGCCTGTGATTTCTCCATTAGCATAATATGATTCTTGGAGGGTAACCATTGCACTCTGCGGTCAAGGGTGACTGTAGAATAGTGGGTTCCTGCAGCTCAGGGTGTGCTGAGGATCTGTTTCATGGGTCAGGTGGAAAGATGCTGCTTCAGTGATACCACACTGAAATTGGATCATTGGAACCGAAAAGATTGACATAATATCAGTTGAATGATGGTAATGGCCCAAAAAGATCTTTGAGAGGCCTCTTTTTATGCTTAGATCAACCAAATATTAAGTGCAGCTGAGAAAGAAGCTGTGTGGAAAAATTACAAGTTGAAATGTCTGAATATTCTGTAACTGTGAAATGATATACAAACAGATGAAGTTCACATTTAGCTTCAGCTATCAGATTTACCGCTTTGATTGAAGTTTGATACAGACGTCACCATATGTTTTCTTTCTGTATATACTGTAGTATCAAACAAGAGGATTAAAATGAAGCGAACTTCTCAGTGGTTTGATCTTGTGGCTGATCTCCATGGCTGTTGTCATAAGCTCCCCGTGAGCTTCTCCATAGTGGACGGAACGATCAGGAACGATCAGAACCGAGCCCACAGGAAACACGGGCTCGGTTCATGACAGCTAATGACTCTTACTCATCTGACTCTGCTCCTTTAACCTGTGGGATGCCTCAGGGCTCTATTTTGGGTCCACTTTTATTTGCCCAGTACATGCTGCCACTTGGTTCTATCATCAGCAAATTCAAAGGTGTGTCTTATCACTGATATGCTGATGATTTACAGCTGTTGTTTTTTTTTTTTAAACTTGATCATGTTGACAATTTAAAAATTATTCATTATTGTCTGTCTGCAATTAAGGACTTGCTGTCTAGTAACTTTTTGCAACTTAATGCTGACAAAACTGAAGTCCTTATTGTAGCACCTGATAGTCTAATTCCTAAGACGGTTAATAGCATTGGCTCATTAAGAGCTAATGTATTGTCTAATCTAAAAAATCTTGGTGTCATTTTTGACCAATAGAGGAGTTTTGATCAGCATGTCAAATCTCTGATCCGGAGTTGCTTTTTCCACCTCAGAAATATCTCCAAAATTAGGTCACTGGTTTCCTACAGTAAGTTAGAAATTATTATTCATGCCTTTGTTTCTTCACGTTTGGACTACTGTAATGCTCTTTTCATATGCCTCAGTAAATCCTCATTACACCACCTACAGTTAGTCCAGAACTCTACGGCAAGATTACTGACTAGCTCCGGTAGATTCTGTCATATCACTCCCATTTTGGCCTCCTTGCATTGGCTTCCTGTAAATTATAGAGTTGATTTTAAAGTTTTTTTCCTTACTTACAAAGCCATTCATGATGAGGCACCTTCTTATATCAGTGATATACTCCATCTATACCATCCCAGCAGGTCTGTCAGGTCTTTTAACCAGAACCTACTGGTAGTCCCTAGCACTAGGCTCAGAACCAAAGGCATTAGAGCCTTTGCTGCTGTTGCTCCCAGACTTTGGAACGCTTTACCATTTGAACTTAGATTTGCACTGTTACACATCGATCTCGCCGGTCATCATTACCAGCTGCTCGCACACCTGCACCTCATCGGTGATGAGCTATATCTACCCCTCTGCCCTCTGCTTCGGCCTGGAGTCGTCTTCGCTTCAACGCTTCCACACGGTGACTGATCCGGTCTCTACCGACAGCGCATACTGCACGTAAGCAACTCTCCATACCCTTACCTTCTCTCCAGTCCTTCCCCTGTGCACAGGTGGATTCCCAGGCGTCGGCTTTTTCCTCTCCTCGCCTCATCAACGCCTGCATGGCTCCGGCGCATCAAGGGCGCACAGCTGCGCTGTCTTCCAGGGCACAGCTGTCAAGCCAATGCCAGCCACTCGCCCATCTGCACGTGAGCAAACGTAGTAAATTATTCCCACGATGTGGTCGGCAACAACTAACCTCCTGCTCCGCTCTCCCCTCAGGGTTACCTGGTCACACGGCAAGCTGTTCCGCCCACTATGCACGATGTCCACCCACACCACATCTCCATTCTCACTCACGCACTCATACACCCTTGGTTATCAATAAAAGCATTAAATCTTCCCGAGCCCGTGTGCGTGTGTTCCCTGAGTCCAAGGTTATGACATGCACCTTCCACTGATGTTTTTAAGAAGCAACTTAAGACCCACCTTTTTAGCCTGGCTTTTTATTAATTATGTGTTGATTGTATTTTTACGTATTTTTTGCTGTTAACTTTGTTCTTTTACTGTTTTATGTGCCTGTATTTTTATTTGCTTTGTTATTGTATTTTATTGTATCTTTTTTTTTTTTTATCATGTTAAGCACTTTGTGACTTTGTCTGTAAAAAGTACTCTATATATAAACTTACTATTATTATTTTCTTTGCATTATATGTGTTCCTGTCTTCTAGTGGTCACTATTTTTACCTTTTACCCTAAAAAGTTCAGGGCCAACCTGTATGCAAAGCTGACCTTAGCATTCTTTGTTGCCAAGTTACGCATACAGTAGCAACTACTCCTCAACTCTCACGAGTAGCTGTTAAATATTGATATTGTGTGAAATCATTCATACACAGTTGGTGCTATCACTCCCTGCAACTTTTATATAATTTTAAAAAGAAAACAGATATACATTTCAATTCATGGCTTCAATTCATGGATGATCAAATTCTGTAGTCAAGTTTGTCAGTTCTGCATTATATATATCACCATAAATCCCAGATTACATACATTAGCTGCAAAAAATATACATATTGTTATCATAAGATTTGGGATTTCTCAGCACTTTTGAAATGTATATCTAGGGTCACAAAGATTCTTACAAACAATGGCTTCATAAGAATCTCGCAGTTCCTACGAATTCTGGAGTTCACAGACATTCAGTTTAATTCAATTCAATTCAACTTTATTTATATAGCGCCATTTCACAATAACAGTCATCTCATAGCACTATCAACTGAAGGGGGAACCCCCACAGTTGCAGAAAGACCCCAGCAATCAGGTGATCCCCTGTGAGCAAGCACTTGGCGATGGTGGAGAGGAAAAACTCCCTTTTAACAGGAAGAAACCTCCAGCAGAACCAGGCTCAGGGAGGGGCAGTCATCTGCTGTGACTGGCTGGGGGGTGAGGGGATAGAGAAGAAGAAAAGAACAGACATGTAGAGAGCAAACAGCACGATGGGGACTCAATCTATGGGAGAGAACAAACAGATGTTAATGACCAGCAAAAAAAAATATTTTGTTGAGGGTGAGGAAAGGAGTGAGGCCCAGTGCATTACTGGAGGTCCCCCGGCTGACTAAACCTATTAGCAGCATAACTAAGGGAGGGTTCAGAAACACATGATCCCTCCCTAATTGTAGGCTATATCAAAAAGGTAGGTTTTAGCCCTATTCTTAAAAACAGAGATCGAGTCTGACTCCCGAATCCAGATTGGCAGTTGATTCCACAGGAGAGGAGCTTGATAACTGAAGGCTCTGCCTCCCATTGTACTTTTGGAGATTCTAGGTATTACAAGTAATCCTGCATTTTGGGAGCGTAGTGCTCTGTTAGGATAATACGGTAGTATCAGATCTTTTAAATAAAAAAGGAGCCTGATTGTTTAGAGCTTTGTAAGTAAGAAGAAGGATTTTAAACTTAATTCTAAACTCTATGGGAAGCCAATGAAGGGAGGCCAGAACCGGAGAGATATGATCTCTCTTTCTAGTACCTGTTAAAACTCTTGCTGCAGCATTTTGGATCAGCTGAAGACTTTTTAAAGATGTTTTAGGACAGCCTGATAATAAAGAATTACAATAATCTAATCTCGAGCTAACAAAAGCATGGATCAGTTTCTCAGCATCACTCTGAGACAAGATGCTCCTAATCTTGGCAATATTACGCAAATGATAGAAGGCAGTCTTAGAAACAAATTTAATATGTGAATTGAAGGACAAATCCTGATCAAAAATAACTCCAAGGTTCCTCACAGAGCTATTAAGAGAAAGAATAATTGCATCCAAACTGAAAGGTTGATTTGGAAAGGAGTTTCTAAGGTTTTTTGGTCCAACAAGAATGACTTCAGTCTTATCTGAATTTAATAGCAGGAAATTACAAGTCATCCAAGCTTTGATTTCCTTAAGACATGCTTCTAACTTGGCTAATTGATTGCTATCATCTGGCTTCATTGACAGGTATAATTGTGTGTCATCTGCATAACAATGAAAATGTATACAGTGCTTTCTAATAATGTTGCCTAACGGAAGCATATATAAACTAAAAAAAGTAGGGCCTAGCACAGATCCCTGTGGAACTCCATAACTAAGCTTTGAGTTGAAAGAAAACTCATTATTTACATGAACAAACTGGAACCTATCAGATAAATAAGATCTAAACCACTGCAACGAAGTTCCATTAAGTCAAACATAGTGTTCTAATCTATCAAGTAGAATATTATGATCGATAGTATCAAAAGCTGCACTAAGGTCTAAAAGGACAAGTACAGAAACCAGTCCATTATCAGATGCAATGAGGAGGTCGTTAGTGACCTTCGCTAAGGCTGTTTCAGTACTATGATGGATTCTAAACCCAGATTGAAACTCTTCAAGTAAACCATTTCCCTGCAGGTGGTCAAATAATTGCGTAGCAACAACTCTTTCTAAGATTTTTGAAATGAAAGGGAGATTAGAGATTGGTCTATAGTTAGCTAAAGCTCCTGGATCTAGCGTTGGCTTTTTGAGTAAGGGTTTAATTACAGCCGTTTTAAAAGCCTGCGGTACATGGCCTAAAGTTAATGAAGAATTGATTATATGAAGAATAAAGCTACCAATAAGTGGGAAGACTTCTTTAAACAACCTGGTAGGAATAGGGTCTAAAAGACAAGTTGAAGGTTTGGATGAGGAAACTATTTTGTCTAACTCACAAAGGTCGATTGGAGTAAACTCATCAAGACAGACATCAATAGAAGGAGTTGTAGTAGTTACAGTATTTAAGTTAACTGTGGGAAGAATCTGATTGATTTTTATCTCTGATGGATGAAATTTTATTATTGAAAAAGTTCATAAAGTCCTGACTAGTAAGCTCTAAGGGAATGCAAGGATTGACAGAGTCCTGACTCTTTGTTAACCTGGCTACAGTACTGAAAAGAAACCTGGGATTATTCTTGTTCTCTTCTATTAATGCAGAGTAATAACTCGTTCTAGCTTTTTTAAGAGATTTTTTATAAATTAAAACATGATTTCTCCAAGCTAAATAGATTTCATCTAAATTAGTGGAGCGCCATTTTCTTTCTAATTGACGAGTCTTCTGTTTTAAGCTACGAGTTTCTGTGTTGAACCAAGGAGTTAGAAATCTCTGATTAGACTTTTTCTTTTTTAAGGGGGCCACCAAGTCTAGAGTCTGATGCAGCGAAGCTGAAACACTATCCACCACGTTATCAATTACAGAAGGAGCAAGCTGTCTATAGCTTATTTCCGTTGTGTTGACACATGGCATAGAGGAAACAATCTGCATAAATTTGGTAACAGCATCATCTGAGAGGCATCTACTGTAATAATATTTTTCTTCAGGAGCCAAATAGTCAGAAATAGTAAAATCAAAGGTTAACAGACAATGGTCTGACAGTACAGGTTTATGAGGAGACACTACAAGATTTTCTGTTTCTATGCCATATGTCAGAACAAGGTCCAATGTATGGTGGAGGTAATGAGTAGAATTTCCTACTTTCTGAGAAAACCCAATCAAGTCTAATATTGAATTAAATGCCACATTAAGGCAGTCACTATCTACATCCACATGTATATTAAAGTCCCCTACTATAATTATTCTATCAGATTTCACATTCCTGGAGGGGGGCATACTTTCTTATGGTTGCTGTACAATTCACAACTTTACACATTCTTGACAATCAGCAACTTGACACATTCGTGAGAAATGAAGTGCTTTTCTGTCATACAATGGCCCTAGAGTTCTTACATTCTTCGTAAAGGTGCCTTGGGATCGTCCTACGGCATTGGCATTGAGGCATACTTATGGCCAATGTCCTGCCTAATTCTTACATTGTTCCTATGGCATTTGTACGGCTGCCCTTCAATGAGGGGATTTTGTGGGGTGTTTATAGAAATCTTGGACAAGACCATCAACCTAGCCACAAACTTATGAATGGTCTATGAATGCTGTATTCTCCTATGGCCGCCTTAAGAAGGCTGTATGAAATTGTCCAAAACTCGTTATGACAGTGTTTGTGACCACAGATTAAGAAAAATAAGAATCAGCTTTTGAGACAAAAGGGTCAGGTCTTGGCCCAATCAAGCCGAGTGTCCACATTTTTTTCTTTCCCTCTCTATCCACTTCCTTTGTGTCCCACATCATTGCAATGATCTATTTAGATCTTTAGAATGGCATAGGCTTGTTAATTTTCCTACACGGTCAGCATTTTTATTTTCCAAAAGAGAGAGGAGCAGGCCATGCTGATGACAGCAGAGATTGTGAGCCAGGGAAACTCCGTCTGGCTCTGCAAGTGATGAGCTATGAGAGCCCCGTGGAGTTCAATCAATAGCATGTGCATGGCAATCTGTTCACAGCGTCTGTGGCCAAAAACTGCTGTTCTCAGATAACAAACCTCCTTCTATAGTAATGTCTCAGAAGTTTAATGTTTGATCAGATTTCTTGTGCCTGTGTGCTTACCTGTAAGGGTGAATTTAGCATATAAAATTAGCAAGTTATATTTTCTCTTAATTGTCACTTCATCACTCTATAAATTCAAGAAATCTATGTGTGCCTGTGTGTCTGTGTGTGTGTCTGTGTGTCTGTCACATTTATAGGACATCAAGGATGGCCTATGGTGTCTGCTTGATGTCCTATGATGATCCTATGATCTCAGGCATCATAGGACTCGCGATACTGTCATAAAGATATGATGGCACATAGACAGAGCACATTATACTTTATGATGTCATATAGACCATCACTCACGATGCCTAGACTAATGTGTCTTTATGATGTCATATGGGTCAAAATTGGCAAGGTGAATAAGTCACAGGGCCAGTCTTTACAGTGCATTCGTGTTTTCTGCACAACAGATTTCTGCAGCCATGGCCAATTCTACATTGTCGCGAGCAGAGTTGCCAGATCAAGCAGTCTTCGTATTCTTGCTCAAGATGAAGAAACTAAGCAAAAGCGTCGCTTTCTTAGCAATGTCGTTTTTAAAGAGGTGCTGACACAGTAAAAATGTGTAACCATGAAGAATGCCAGTGTACACTACAAACGAGTAAAATGCCAAGCAAAGCACTGATTTTATCTGTGTGCTCCGGTTTCTTGGTTTCTACGGGCATGCACGGGCCTTCCTGAACAGGGTGGAAAGCCACTTTTTGCTCAGATCTTTTTTCAAGATCCCTCAACCAGTGATCTGAACGAAGAAGAAGAAGACCCACCAGATGGAGAGCAATAGAATGAGCAGAATTGCTGCACATCAGAAAATATGCTGTGAACATGAAACACCTCAGGTTCAAGCAGTACGCCGTAGGTATGACTGTGAACAACACAGCCATCTGAGACAGGAGGAGACCCTTCAGCAATGGACATGCAGAAATACTTGCTTATACTTGGTTTCTACAGGCATGGACGGGTATGCACGGGTATGTACTAGTAAGTATTGAACACAACAACAATTTTCTCATTAAACATATTTCTGAATATTCTGAACACTTCTATGTTTTACAGCACCAGTGGTTGTTAACCCGGGCCTCGACCAATCCGGTATGAACCTCTCATTCATCATCCATCCATCCATCCATCTTCTTCCACTTAATCCGTACACATTTTTGATTTGGCAAAGGTTTTACGTTGGATGCCTTTCCTGACACAACCCTTCCCATTTACCCGGGCTTGGGACCGGCTCTAGGAGTACACTGGCTTGTGTACCCCCTTTGGCTGGCTATATGTATATATATATACGACAGACGTCCAGTTTAATTATCGTTTCAGTGTAAATTCACTAGGCCTCTAAGGATAATTAATATATCAACTTATCATATGAAAATTATTTTTTACACTTGTACAAAATGAGGAGGAAGAATATGAAGGCAGCTCATTTCAGTGTAAACAGCATTATATCATAAGTTCATTTTTTAAAATTATACTTAACACACTGATTTATCGAGGTAATTTTTATAGCGTTTGTATACCACTGTTAATAGTCTCTCGGCGCCACACCAGTCGGCTGCCTTTTGCAACAGCGGCTCGATTCCGAGTTTTTTTTCCCCTTCCTCTCTCTTTTGATGCTCTGAGTGTTGCTATCCCTGTGCTGTTGCAATCCTGGAATTTCCCCGTTGTGGGACTAATAAAGGCTTATCTTATCTTATCTTATATATATATATATATATATATATATATATATATATATATATATATATATATATAGATAGATAGATAGATAGATAGATAGATAGATAGATAGATAGATAGATAGATATAGATATATAGATATAGATATAGATATATAGATATATAGATATATAGATATAGATATAGATAGATAGATAGATAGATAGATATAGATATAGATATATATAGATATAGATATAGATAGATAGATAGATAGATAGATAGATAGATAGATATCAGAATCAGAATCAGATAGACAGAATATCTATCTATCTATCTATCTATCTATCTATCTATCTATCTATCTATCTATCTATCTATCTATCTATCTATCTATCAGATAGATAGAATATACACTGACAGTGGGAAAAACAAGTATTGAACACCTCAACATTTTTCTCATTAAACATACAGTATTTCTACTTGAGCCATTGACCTGGAATTTTCACCAGATGTCAGTAACAACCCATTTATTCCATACATATAAAAAGAAATTAAGACAAATGTGTTCACAAAACAAGTTATATTTAATAAAGTGGAATGACAAATGGACTTAGTATTGAACACATGAAGAAAACAAGATGAAAAAAGGCATAGAAAGCCAAAAAACTAGCTGAAATCCATCAGAATTTAGGAAGCTATTCCATCCCCCATGAGTGTAAATTAATTTCATCTTGTTAAGTCCTGACAGACACCTTTTAAAAGGTCTGTGAATATTAGATTGTCACAATGGGTCGTGATTGGTCAGATTGTCATGACACATAGGAGCAATGAGCTCTCTCTAGACCTTCCCAACCATATTTTTGCAAAAAAACACAAAATGGTGGCATTGGTTAGAGGCACATTTCTAAGCTGCTGAATGTTCCAGTGAGCACTGTGGCAACCATCAATCGGAAGTGGAAAGAACATCATTTTACCATAAACCAGCCACAACCAGGAGCTCCTCACATGATTTCTGATAGAGGAGTCAAAAGAATTATCAGACAAGTTATCCAAGAGCCAAAAACCACTCCTAGAGCTCCAGAAAGACCTGGAGTTATCAGGTACTGCTGTTTCAAAAAAAAAAAAACAATAAGTAATGCATTCAACCAACATGGTGCTATGCCAACTCACCTTGCAAGGCTCCATTGCTGAAGAAAAAGCATGTTGAAGCTCATTTAAAGTTTGCTGCACATTATTTGGGCAAGCCGGTAAAATACTAGGTAAATATAGTCTGGATAGATGAAACCAAATTTGATTAATTTAATTAATTTAATTTCAACAATACACAGCATGTTTGGAGGAGAAATGGAACTGCACATCCCATCATGGTGTGGGGGTGTTTTTCAGCATGTGGGAGAGGCAGACTTCATATAATTGAAGGAAAGATGAATGGAGAAATTTAAAGAGACATTCTTGATAAGAAGATGTTGCCATTTGCCAAGATGCTGAAGATGAAATGAAGGTAGACATTTAAGCAAGACAATGATCTCAAACACACAGCCAAGGAAACTCTCAACTGGCTCTAGAGAAGAAAAATAAAGCTGCTAGAATGGCCAAGCCAGTCAACTGACCTGAATCCAATTGAAGAATTCTTTTACAAAAACAGATAAGTCCAGTTGAGTTCAAAATGAGGAAAAAAAAAAAGACTTTTTCATCTGTAGGTTTATAGATAAGATAAGATAAGATAAGATAAGCCTTTATTAGTCCCACAATGGGGAAATTCCAGGATTGCAACAGCACAGGGATAGCAACACTCAGAGCAACAATCAGAAGGCAAGAAAAAAAAAAAAAGCAAGCAAGCAAGAGCAGCTAATATACATATGTACATATTACTATAAATATATATATATACACACACAGACACACAGTGCAGAGCATTGTAGCTGGATGGAATAAATATATGAGTATATAAACACACAGTGCGGAGCATTGTAGCTAGATGGAATAAATATGTAGATATATAAACACCCACAGTACGGAGCATTGCAGCTAGGTGGAATAAATATGTAAATATATAAACACACACAGTGCGGAGCATTGTAGCTAGATGGAATAAATATATAGATACATAAATATAAACACACCCAGTGCTCTGCACTGGGTGTGTTTCCAAATCAGCTTCTCAGGCATGGTCACTTGAAATATAAGTATCTCAGACATAATAAAGCAAAAAAAAAAAAAATACTAATAAAATAAAATAATCAAACATCAAGTCATTGTTACTTTTTTTGGTAATTTATTAGTATACTTTTTTTTGCAAAAACAGATGGGTCCCAAAAGCCATGCTATTTTGTTTGGGACATACTTGAATTGTCATGTTGAAAGAATGATCAGCTCATGTGCAGGGAACAACACAGGAGAAATCACTCACACGACACAGATAAGCTGCGTAACCACAATTTTTTGATCCAAAAGAGTGCACAGTTAAGAAAAGACGCCACTCACCAGAGGAGGACTCCACCTGTAAAGGGCGACACGAGCTGATTAGTAAAGGAGGGAGATAGGACAAGGGGAAAATAGGACAACACTCACGTGGGGTGAGCAGCGAGCCCAGCAGCTGAGCCCAGCAGGGAAAAGGCGAACCAGCGGAGAGGACGCTGGTAGTGGAGCTGGGTGAGATGTCTGTCCTGGTGGAATAAGGCAGCTGAAGTGGTGATGAGGATGATGGGGCAGGTGAGTGCACAAAGAACCCCGGAGATGTACCACGAGGATGGCAGCAACCTGGAGGAGAAAAGTGGAGAAGAAGAATTAGGTCTACTGTTTAGGCAGTAGACCCAATGAGCCAGCGCTGGAGTGTTCAAAAACTGGTCCTTTTAAGTACTGGCACAGAAGATGCAGCAGGTGCATCTACTCACGCAGGTGTGATGATGACCTGCGCAGCCATGGAACCCCTCACAGGAAGGGAGGGGGAGATCGCCCTCACCTGATCATGACAGTGATCCCCCCTCAAGGAGTGCCTCCTGGCGGTCCACTGGGCTTGTTTGTGTGTGCCTTGTGAAAGGTAGGGACCATCCCCTTATCGTGAAAGTTGCAACCTGGGATCCATGACCTTTCTTCAGGGCCATAGCCCTTCCACTGGACTAAGTACTGTAGCCCTCGGCCCTGACGGCAGATGTCCAGAATCCCCTGGACCATGTAGGTGGGCTTGCCGTCGAGGACCCGAGGGGGAAGAGGTGGCTTCGTGGGGGGGGGGGGGGGGCAAAGAGGGCTAGTGGAGACGGGCTTCATTTTGGAGACATGAAAGGTGGGGTGAATACGGAGCGCAGGCGGGAGCTCCAGGCGGACCGTGACATCATTAATGACCTTGGAGATGGGGAATGGGCCCTGGTAGCGAGAGCAAAGTTTCTGGGACTCTGTCTTTAGGGGCACT
Organism: Pholidichthys leucotaenia; assembly: GCA_020510985.1. NCBI lineage: Eukaryota > Metazoa > Chordata > Actinopteri > Cichliformes > Pholidichthyidae > Pholidichthys > Pholidichthys leucotaenia. The sequence continues at coordinate 68,535,946 of CM035844.1, read as the reverse complement.
TTGTCCGCCAACAGCCATGCACGCTGCCAGACAGTGTATTTGGATGCAGGGACAAGCCTGCAGTATGCATACTGGCAAATTTGTTCAGCAGAGCGGAGAAGAGCAGCCCAGGTGGCCTTCAAAAGCTGGCGGCAGCGAGGAGCATGGAGGCCTCGAAAGGAGTCAGTCTGGTAGATGCTGAGACTGCAGAATTATATGAGTACTCCACCCAGGTCAGATGGGTGCTCCATTAGCATAGGCTGCAGGCTGCTACGCACCGTAGGTCGGCCTCCAGGGATTTGTTGGCGTGCTCAGCCTGTCCATTGCTTTGAGGATGGTACCCGGACATAAGGCTGACTGTGGTTCCTAAGGAGCAGCAGAAGTATCTCCGGACCTGGGAGGTAAGTTGTTTACCCCGATCAGACACAATGCCCATGGGGATGCCGTGGAGATGGATGACATGGGTGGTTTATAGATTGGCGGTTTCAGAGGCAGAGGGTAATTTGGGGAGGGGCACCAGATTGTTCGCCTTGGAAAAACGATCCACGAAGGTGAGTATAAGGGAGTTGTTTTGTGAGGGGGGAAGTCCAGTAATAAAGTCCAGGGTGATGTGGGATGAAAGTCGGCTGGGGATAGGTAGTGGGTGGAGGAGACCAGCAGGGGGTGAGGAGTCAGACTTGTTACGGGTGCAGACTTGGCAAGCCTTGACGTAGTCCCGGACATCCATCTGCATGGTGGGCCACCAGAACACCTGCCAAATAAGGTTAATAGTCCTGGAGACTCCGGGGTGGCAGGAAAAATAGCTGGTGTGGCCCCACCAGATAACGTCACTGCGGCGGCCGACCGCGACAAACAGACCGTCGTTGGGGCCCCCCTCGGGCTTGGGTTCAGTGGATTGAGCCTGCCTGACCCTCTGCTCAACCTCCCAGGTAAAAGCCCCAAGGATGCATGAGGGCAATAAAGTGTTGTGGGAGGGGATGAGGGGCTGGGGGGGTCGGGATTAAACTGGTGGGAGAGACTATCTGGTTTGACATCATGGGAGCCAGGCCTGTAAGTGATAGTAAGATTAAACCTAGGCCCAATGGGCCTGCCTGGCATTGAGTCTGCGGGCCGATCGGAGGTATTCTAAATTTTTGTGGTCAGTCCACACTATGACAGGATGGACCGCTCCCTCCAGCCAGTGCCTCCACTCCTCGAGGGCCAATATAACGGCCAGGAGCTCTCAATCCCCTTTGTCGTAATTGCTCTCGGCCGACGTGAGCCGCCAGGAGAAATATGCACATGGATGGAGCTTCTGATCGGAGGCTGAGCACTGCAAGGTGACAGTGCCCACCCCCGAAACATAAGCATCCACCTCAAGAATAAACTGGAGCTGAGCGTCAACCTGGGCCAAGATGGGGGTGTTAGAGAACAGACCCTTTCATTTGGAAAAGGCCCGTTCGGCTGCCTTCGACCAGGTGGAGGGCACCTTGACCGAAGTCAGCAGGGTCATAGCCTGTGCTACCCCACTGTAGTCTCTAATGAAACGGCAATAAAAATTTGCAAACCCCAAGAAGTGTTGGAGCTCCTTGCATGAGTGGGGTGTAGGCCAATCCAGCACAGCCTTCAACTTGGCCAGGTCGGCCCTCAGATCCCCTTCAGCTACCAAAAAACCGAGGAAAGAAGTGGATCAGATGGAAAACTCGCACTTCTAGGCTTTAACAAAGAGATGGTTTTCCAGGAGCCGCTGTCACACAGCTCTGATATGGACTGCATGCTCCTCTGGCATGCAGGAAAAAATCAAAATGTCATCAAGGTAGACAAAAACAAATTGATTTACCATATCGCAGAGGACGTCATTGATCATATGCTGGAAGACAGCGGGGGCACTGGTAAGCCCAAAAGGCATCACAAGGTACTGAAATTGCCCGTATGTGTTTTAAAGGTTGTCTTCCACTTGTCCCCTTCACGAATGCCAACCAAATTGTATGCATTACGCAAATCCAATTTAGTGAATACTCATGCGCGCTGAAGGAGCTCAAACGGGGAGTTGATCAGGGCAGAGGATATTTGTCTTTGACTGTTATGGCAGTTAATTCACGGTAGTCTATGCATGGAGGCAAGGATCCATCCTTTTTCCCAACGAAAAAGAATCCTGCCCCAAGAGGGGGCGAGGAGGGCCAAATGAGGCCGGCGTTCAATGATTCTTTGATGTAGTTCTACATCAACTCCCTCTCCAGCCCAGAAAAGCTGTAGAGCCGACTGGACAGCAGCCGCGCACCTGGGAGGAGGTGTATGGCACAGTCGTAGGAGCGATGAGGAGGCAAGAAAAAAAGCGTTCTCAACTTGCTAAAGACCTCCCCGAGGTTGTGATAGACCTCAGGTACGAGACTGAGGTCCAGGGGCTCTACTGCAGGGGAGAAGATGGGCAGCAATGGCAAACACTTGGATGAGCTGAGACAGGATGCCAAACAAAAGGGGCTCCACGAAGAGATGGAATTATGTGCCCAATTAATAATGCGGTTTTGCTTCCGGAGGCACGGGAACCCTAGAACCACCAGGTGAGATGATTTAGGAAGAATGAGGAACAATAGTGTCTCGCTGTGGTTCCTGGAAAGGAGGACAGAAACTGGCGACATGCTTTCAGTAACAGAAGCAAAGTTACCACCCGATAAGGTCGTGGCGTTAAGAGGTGTCGGCAATTCAGTAGTAGGGATGCCTACTTCCTGCACGAGCTGTGGAGAAACAAAATTTTGCTCTGCCCCTGAGTCAACAAATGCCATGACTCTCCTCACGACCCCCGGCAACTGGATGAGGGCTGAAAGGAAGAAGTTACCTGTGGGATGAAAAGAATTTCCGCCCATCAGACCCCCCCCCCCCCTCACAGCTACTGAGGGGCTATGTCTTTTGGCTTCAGGTGGCACTTAGACAGTGTGTGCACCATAGAGCCACAGTACATGGATGTGCCGGCTCTCCTCCGCCGCTGGCTCTCCTACAGAGCCAGATGGGCTCAGTCAAGTACCATAGTTTCGGAGGAAGCGTCGGCTCTACCTGTGTCAGTAGCTGGCAGAGGTGCGCATGAAATGGGCAGGCTAGAGGAGGTCTTGTGCTCCCTCATGCACTCGCGATATCGGTTGTCTAAACTGATGGCCTGATCAATGAGACCACCAAGGGAGGACTGAACAGCATGAACCACTAGGGCGTCATGGAGGTTTTCGTTTAAACCCTGGAGGAAGATGTTGCGTAACACAAAGTCATTCTAACCAGAGTCCACCCTGAAACTCCACAGAGTTGTCGATGGCAGACAAATTCCCCTGGCGGAGAGACATGATCCGGCTCATGATGTTGCCATCACTCTCTGTTCGGTTGAAGGTGTGGGCAAATTCACCTATAAATTTATCAAAAGAATAACTAGGACCCTCCGGACTGTCAAGAATGGATTGGACCCAGCTGAGGGCTCGGTATTGCAGCAGGAAGGTCATGAAGTGAATTTTGGAGGTATCGTCCGCACAATCCCCGCCCACCTGGCCCAAATAAAGCTGAACATGGCAAAGGAACCCCTTACATTTCCCTACCTCCCCCTTATACGGGGCAGGTTAGGGAACGGAGGTGGTTCAGTGCACGGTGGCAGAAGCCGGGGCAAAAGGTGAAGGGGTAGAACGCGGACGAGACAAATGGGCCAAAGTCTCAGTGACCGTGCCCAGTTGCTGCATAATTGTCTGCAGCTGCTGCGTAAGCATGGCCACCTGCCTCTCTGTGGCATCAAGGCGGTCTAGAATGGAGTGTTCCACTGATGCTGCTCCCGCTGAGCTTGCACTATGATTGGCTCGTTCTGTCATATTGAAGGAATGATCAGCTCACGTGCAGGGAACAATACCAGAGAAATCATTCACATGACACAGAGAAGCTGCATAAACACAATTTATTGATCCAAAAGAGTGCACAGTTAAGAAAAGACACCACTCACCAGAGGAGGACTCAGCATGTAAAGGGAGACGAGAGCTGATTAGTAAAGGAAGGAGATAGGGCAAGGGAAAAATAGGACAACACTCACGTGGGGTGAGCAGCAAGCCTGGCAGCTGAGCCCAGCAGGGATGAGGCAAACCAGCGGAGAGGACACTGGTTGCGGAGCTGGGTGAGGTGTCTGTGCTGGTGGAATCAGAATCAGAATCAGAAAAAGCTTTATTGCCAAGCATGTAAAAAACACACGAGGAATTTGACTTGACATTGGCATGCTATGTAAGCGTATCACAATGACACGGCGGCCGTAACTAGGCACCTAATCAAAAAGATGGGGGATAAGGGAAGATAAGGGAAGGGAAGAATGACACAATGGGTGGAGAGAAAAAAACTTAATCATCAAAATACAGCTTATAATTGTAAGCCAAATTATGATTACAGAGAAAAAACCTCTCTATGGCACAGAGCAGACACTCAACCTCACAAAAACAGAGACGCAGAGAGAGGGCAGTGTGTGTATATCAGTATGGTGATGTCAGTGTGTGTGCAGTATGGATGTATGTATCAGTTACTGAAGTACAACAAAAATAGTCTCCTAGGCAACGATGGATGTTATATTTCATGTTTATAAACACACAGATAGTCATGTCCAGAGTAATCTCTTCTTCATGCCAGATGGTAAAAACTCCATGTTAGTCTCATGAACGCTGTCCTTGGAGCGTTCTGTTTATTACACAGCAGCAGCAGTGTTTGGGTTAAGCAGAACAGCTCTCACATTCACTTATCTCCACTCTTGAGGGTTGAATTGTCCAGGGGCGCCGATCAAGGCCGAATCTGCACAGACACTTAGAGTGTAAAATTTTCTTCTCTCATGCGGTTCTGTGCTTCACAAATCAAATTAACACAGGTTTTAAAATCATTCCTTGGAGAGCACCAGCGACTCCAGATGTATACCATTCTTCTGAATCAACCATCATTCAGTTCACCATTGCCGCTATCAGTGCACTCCCCGACTGGTCGAATTTGTTGTTGAAGGAGCATTGCCGGGTCCGCTTTGATCAGCTCTCCCAACTTTAATTTCTGATACATCAGGAACTCCAGAGCCAAAATAGAAATCCTGTGATCAAGCCAAACAAATAGAGATGTCTTCCGCATCTCAGTCGAATCACACAGACACATGAATTCCCAATTGTCCATGAGTCCTGGGCTCCCCCTAGCCCGATCTTCTTTTAAAGTAGTGTCAATTGCATTTAAAGCCCAACTTACAAGATCCATTTTTCCGTTTGGGTTGAGATCACCGAAAGGGAGAACGGCACAGACAATCACTCAGACGCAGCAAGCTGGGATCAGTTGGGTCGGGAAGGCAGGAGAGGAGGAGGGAAAGAAAATGTGACTGCTCTCTCTGAAGGCCGGAAGAAAAGGGAAGGAATAAAGGAATAAGGAAAGGAAGAAAAGGAAGAAAAGGAATAAGGCAGGTGAAGTGGTGATGAGGATGATGGGGCAGGTGAGCACACAACAAACCCTAGAGACGCACTACGAAGATGGCAGCAACCTGGAGGAGAAAAGATGAGACGAGAAATTAGATTAAAGATCCTCAGAGAGCAAGACATAAACTTACTTGCTGTTTAGGCAGAATACCCAGTGAGCCAGCGCTGGAGTGTTCACAAACTGGTCTTTTTCAGCGCTGGCACAGAAGAGGCAGCAGGTGCGTCTACTTATGCAGGTGTGATGATTACCTGCGGAGCCAGGGATAGCCTTGCAGGAAGGAAGGGGAAGCACGCTCACCTGATCATGACATGAATGTCCATAAGCATCAATGTAGTTTGACTGACACACTGAATTAGGCATATCCACTGAGTAAAATGGTATAATATAACTATAATAAAGCTATAATTCAAGATTCATGATGCAAATATTTTATTGTCAATGCGACTAGACAGACAGGACATACAGGAGAATTGAAAGGGTGTTTCTATCTCTGTTCATTGGTGTGCACAGTATAAAAAGAAAAGGAATAAGGCTGGAAAAAGAGAAACTCCTTCCCCACATAGTGTACTATATAGTGACTGTGCAGCCAGCGGAGCAGTGAGAGAAGAGCTTCACATCGCAGCATAAACTATCTTAAGGTATTTATATTTAATAATTCAGCACATATGATTTTTCATTTACAACATGGGTTTTATAGGTGTTTTGCTGTTGGTACAAGAATTAATGTAAATATGAATGTGAGTAGGAATTAAGATTTCCTTTCATTACACAAACATATGCTCACTGGGGAACCAGTCCAGATAATGGACAATTTTATTAACAATTATTTATTTGTATGAATTACGAATCAGTCTCCAAAAAACCCTTGTGAGTTCTTGTCTGCTTATAATCAAGGAGATGTGTCATAAGCCTCCTTGTGCACTTTTATGCAGCGCACGGAGGAGGAGAAGGAAGAATGGATTTAATCGCTGCGTTTCACAGCAGCACATTTAATAACAGAGAATCACACAATTCCAACACAAAGACATACAAGAAAGCTGTGTTGTGCTCAAAAGGGCTCACACAGCTAGACGTGCAGCGGGCAGACCACTGTGCATGGTGGCCACAAGACCAACAGGACAAATAACATTAACGCTCAGGAGAACTTGGAGTCCTTAAAGAGGCTCAACTGGCCAGAGAGGAGTAACTGGGCAACAGCTGAAGCATAGCAGTTGTGCCGCACAAGGAAACACTACCAGACAAGCGTAGCAGCACAACTGCAAACAGAAACACTTAACAATTCTACTCACAAACACAGGAGCAGTCCAAGTTGTCCAAGCCTCTCTCGAGCATACACAACCCTTCAGCGACGTGACTGTCACACGGCGATTAACGGCCATGTGAACGCGTACAATGGTCCAGCAGTGTTTGACTGGCAAGAGCCGCCTAAGTACAAACACTGCTGGCGTCAAAAATTGGACACACCAGGGCGAGGCGCGGGAAAGATAATTACTGGGGCAAAACAACTGACTGTGAAAGAGAAAGGGGACGTTGTTGGACTTGCAAATGTTAGACAGCGCCCACCTGAAAGTGGATCAAAATGGCTGCCACAACTGCCGGCCAGAGTGGCGGCTACATGGAAAAGGAATACAGACATAAAAACAACAAGAACTCAAAAGATAAAAATGCATAATAAACCCAATGCCTGAGCCACAGAGAACAGTCAGAACCAAGCTTACGGGATAACACGGGCTCAGTTCGTGACAAGATGGACATGAAATCAAACAATAACTCCCATATGTCTTTCAATAGTTTCATAAGAGTTGTTAGAATCGGTAAACACATTAATTCCACATGTATCATGGGCATCATCAACTGTTTTTGAATTACTCAGCATCACAAGTGAAACAAAAATTTGTCGAACCAAAGAAACAATAGTTTAATGTAGCAATATACTGGAAATTTGAAACCCTTAATCATATCAAATCAAATCAAATCAAATCAAATCAAACTTTATTGTCATATTGCTGTACATACAACTGTCGTGCAGGCAAGATGAAATTGCGTTTCTCTCGGCATCCATATAAATAGAAGCAGCATGATTTAAGACACACTCCCACATAGCTCCACCCCCCACCCCCACCCCCCATCCATTCACACATCCCTGAGACATACTTGGGGAAAAAGAATAACTAACTATAATATACAAAATGTCCGTAGGTGCAGGAGTGTGTATGAGAGATTCCGGGTCAGCTGTTCAGCATCCTGACAGCTTGTGGGAGGAAGCTGTTGATCAGTCTGGTGGTTCTGCCTCTGATGCTCCGGAATCGTTTACCAGATGGAAGAAGTTCAAAGTGTTTATGCAGAGGGTGAGAACGGTCCTTGACAATGTTCAGTGCCCTGCTCCTACAACGGTACTGAAAAAGTTCTTGGACAGAGGGGAGGGAGACTCCAATTACCCTCTCCGCCCCCTTGACTATCCTCTGCAGGGCTTTTTTGTCTGACATACTGCAGCTGGAGTACCATGTGGCAATGCAGTACATCAGAACACTCTCCACCACACCTCTGAAGAAGGTCCTGAGGATGCAGATAGGGAGAGAGGCCTGTTTGAGTTTCCTCAAGAAGTGTAGTCTCTGCTGAGCCCGCTTCCTGATCTCCAAGGAATTCTTGCTCCAGGTCAGGTCCTGCGAGATCTGCACTCCGAGGAACTTGATGTTCTCTACTCTCTCCACTAAACGGCCGCCGATGCTGAGGGGGACGTGCTCAGGCTGTGATCGCCGGAAGTCGATAATCATCTCCTTCGTTTTGTCCACATTGAGCACCAGATTGTTCTCCCTGCACCAGCCCTCCAGGTCTCTCACTTCTTCCCTGTACATTGATTCCTCATCCTTCTGAATAAGTCCCACTACCGTGGCGTCATCTGCAAACTTAATAATCTGGTTCCCCTCGTATTTGGATACACAGTCATGTGTTAGAAGTGTAAACAACAGTGGATTGAGTACACAGCCTTGAGGGGTTCCGGTACTCAGCGTGACAGAGTTGGAGATGTTGTTTCCAACCCGGACAGACTGAGGTCTCTCAGTCAGGAAATCCAGGATCCAGAGACATGTGGCGGTGTTCAGACCGAGAAGGAGTAATTTCTCCATCAATCTCTGGGGAATAATGGTGTTGAATGCTGAACTGAAATCAATGTACAGGAGTCTGGCGTAGGTGTCTTTCTGGTCCAGGTGGGTGATAACAGAGTGTAGGGTGGTGACTATAGCATCCTCCGTGGAGCGGTTTGAACGATATGCAAACTGGAGCGGGTTGTGTGATGCAGGGAGGCAGGCTGTAATGTGTGGTTTGACAAGCCGTTCAAAACACTTCACCACAATTGGTGTCAGTGCAACAGGACGATAGTCATTCAAACAGGACACCACTGGTTTCTTTGCCACCGGTACAATGATAGAGGTCTTGAAGCATCTGGGAATGATGGCCTGACTCAGGGAGATGTTATAAATGTCAGTCAGGACATCTGCCAACTCGCTCGCGCAGTCTCGGAGCACACGTCCCGGAATGTTGTCTGGACCTGCAGCTTTGTGTGGGTTGACTCTGGATAGGGTCCTCCGTGTGTCCGCTGTGTTGATGGTAAAAGCTGGTCCGACCGATGGTGGGGGTGGGCCGGCCTTCCCTCTGATTGTCGAGTTTGATGCTTCAAAATGTGCAAAGAAGTCGTTAAGCCTGTCTGGAAGCGAAGCGTCGTCATCATCGACCCCCTGCCTAGACTTTAAGCCCGTCAGTGTCCGAACTCCCTGCCACATCTGCTTGGTGTTCCTAGTGTCACAGAGGTGTCCCTGGATTTTCTCCGCATAGGCGCACTTTGCCGCCTTAATTCCCTTTGAAAGCGCAGACCTGGCTGAGCGGAGGGCGATCCTGTCCTTCGCTCTGAAGGCTGCATCTCTGGCTGTAAGCAGCGAGCGCACCTCTGCAGTCATCCAGGGCTTATGATTACCCCGCATAGTGATGGTCTTCACTGTAGTGAAATCCTCTGTGCACTTCGCGATGTAGCTGGTGACCGTATCAGCATACTCCTCCACATCTGTCTTGTCTTCCTGGGAGGCTGCTATTTTGAAGATCTTCCAGTCTGTGTGCTGAAAACAGTCTTGCAGTGCAGAGGTTGCACTCTCTGGCAAAATCCTGATTTGTTTCACTGCTGGCCTGCTGCGCTTCAATAAAGGATTGTAGGCAGGCACCAGCATCACGGACATGTGATCAGAACGGCCGAGATGGGGGCGGGGTATAGCTTTATATGCATTGGTTTAAAAAGTGGATGCAATTTTATGAAGACAATGGTGATTAAATTATTTTATAAAAATGGAAAATTGGTGTTACTCTGAAAAGGAACATAGATTAATGAAAAGACAAAATGCATTTGAAATTCTGAAGGGAGTTTGCAAATTCTAGGTTTGAAGATTTATACAAGGAATATTCTGAAGAATAAAGTTTAAATTGAACAACAAACTGTAAGCTAAGCAGAGTCATTGCATCTCGGTGGGTACCAGGTGGTCCATTTGAATATTATTTAATCTGGACTGGTGTGGACCCTGTTGGAAAACTTGCAAACAGGTTCTTTACCACAGTTATGGCCTACTCCCGAGATCACAACGGGCTGGTTCTTCAGCAAGCCATGCAAGGTCTCCTCTTATGCACTGAAAAAGGAATTTGGCCAGGTTGCCAAATTCCTGATAATATTTGTTTATTGAACAAAGTCCAATCAGAAAGACAAACTGAGACAAGAACACTCCACAGATCCATTTCTTCCAAAGTATTGTGGCTTGAATGAGCTGGTTTAAGCTTCGTTAAAATCAAACAACATCTTCTTGCACGGTAATTTAAAGAAAAGGGTTAAAATAAGAAATAGTGAACTTTAAAGAAAAGAAAAAAAAATAATTTCCACAGAGCACAGGAGAGACTCTGGACCTACTTAAAAAAAAAAAAAAATAGAAAATGTAAGAGCAGAAATTCTGCTCCTTCCATTGCTGACCATTACCCCACAACTGAGACAGAGGAAAGATTTTCTCGGCTGTGGCAGAATTTCACTGAAATTCATGAAAACTGAGCTGGACCAATTACATTTTAGCTTCTTTCTTCACAGAAGTCATAACCAGCCTACACAGGAAATGCAGTGAAGCCTGGACCCCTATTGGTCAATCAAAGTCCACCTAGGGTCTCCCAGAGAGAGAGAGAGAGAGAGAGAGAGAAGGAGAGGAAGATGAGATGAGAGAAACTTGATATGGAAAGTGAAATCCTCCTGCAACACATACAGTATATGCTGCTGAATAAAGCTTAAATTCTTTAAACTTTAGTGACTGACATATCCTACTTGATAAAAGGAACACACAAGGTCTCTACATTGTACATGAGATTAATTTCTTGATGGAGGAAAGAAAAAGTTAATGTCTTCCTGAAAATAAGGCAACACATATCTAATCATATCAATATAACATTTCAAACCATAATTGTCCATTCCAGAGTTCAGCCATGTCTTCAGTAGTGAATACTGTCTTGAGAGAAAGAAAATCAATTCCTTGATTGTACACAACTGCTGAGAGGAAAAATTAAATTAAATATTCCTGAGCTGTCCACAAGGGGGCAATGTTGGGCTTTGGATAATTCCTAGGAGACTTTAGAACTGCAGTTGATAGGCCTGGCTTGTTTCAGTTCTTGAAGCATAAAACTGTCTGGTTTTCAAGTTCCTCCCTAAACTGTCTGGTTAGGGAATTTATGGCTGCAGTCTAAGCCGTTCCTGGAATGTGTTTCCAAGCTGTGGTGCTTAGGTGAGAAAAGCAGTTCATGACCAGATTTGAGTTGAAAGAATCTTCTTCAGCAAAGAATGATTTTATAAATTGGAAGTTATATATATATATATATATATATATATATATATACTGTATATATATAGTATATATATATAAAGAGAGAGAGAGAGAGAGAGAGAGAGAGAGAGAGAGAGAGAGAGAGAGAGAGAGATTTTGATTTTTAAAAGATCTTTAATAAACACACTTGTCCATCAGTCAATACAATTTCTATATCATGCTATGTTACACAGAAAATTAATCCCCCAAAAAACGCCCCAAAAAAAGCTGTCCATCATGAACTGAACAGAGGACATTCTCCAGGGACCAGAGGGTCCTGAAACCTTCCACATCCCCATTCCCCATAAAAAACTGAAAGTCCAGCCTGATTCTGGCTTTAAGTAGCCTCACAAATAAAATTTTGACATCAACATCATTCTCAACATTTTCAAGTTTTCTTCTCCGGCTTACATAGATAGCCAACTTTGCCTGCCCTAAAACAAAGTTCAGTAGTTGACACTTCTGCTTAAAACGACGATTGTACATAAAACCACAAATGAAAACCTGCTTAGAGAAAACTTCCTTAAAAATATGAAAAAGTTTTGTGAGAAGTTCAAAGAGGCCACTCAGGCGCTGACATTCAATAAAACAATGAAAAACTGTCTCCCTAGAGGAACAAAAAACACACTGATCACTGACACTGCTGTTAATCACAGAAACAAAAGCATTGACAGCTATAATACCATGCAGGACCCTCCACTGTAAGTCTCCATGCCTCTTAGGGAGAGGGGCTTTGTAAAGAGCCCTCCAGGCAGGCCGATGCCCTTTTCCTAGTTTAAAATAGGCTCTCCAAGGAGTGTCCACACAGGTGTTCAATCGGTCCTTGTTGAGTGCCATCACCACCAGTCTGTAGAGTGCCTTACCACTGGCTCCTCCAAAGTCCACACCAGTGGGAGCACAGAATGCCAGTAAGGAGCAAGGAGCGACGTCAAAGTCCATATAGAGCGTGAGAGAGGGAAAGGGGTCAGTGCTTTCTGGCTGCAGCGTGCCATTGCAAAAGTCCAAGAGTAGGGAGTGCTCAAGTCCATGAAGCTCCTGTTTCCAGTGTGCAAGAAGACCATCGATGAAACGATTCGACCTGACACCAAGATGAGCTGCTAAAGCTGAGGCGTTGTTGAGGCCAGGACCAGCCAGTTCCACCACTTGCTTCAGAGTGAGAATGTTCCTGGAACACAGCCTATCAAGGAAGGTCCTTCCAACTCCCGGCAGGACACCAAGGCGACCACCAAAAACCAGCGGCTCCTTCAACAACCAGTAGAGGGAATCGCATGGCCCTCTTTGTTTTTTAAAAAGAGTCCACACTGAAAAGAGACTGCGGTAAAAACTGGGTAAAGACAGTGCATTAGAGTTCTTAAAATCCATTAAAAACACAGGGAGGTCTAGCCCAAGCCCAAGGACTCTCTGTAAAATAACACAGGCCAAAGGCCTCCATACCAGGTCCTGGGGGCCCGTCAGCAGTCTCTGTATGAAAGTCAGTCTAAAAGCAGCACCTCTACTAGCTAAATGAATCACTCCTTGCCCCCCCTCCTCTTTGGGAAGAAATAACAGGGCTTGAGGAACCCAGTGGAGTCCACCCCCCCAAAAAAAGTCCACCAAAACAGACTGAATTTTGGACAACAAACCAGCAGGGGGGTCCATGCACATGAGGCGGTGCCACAGGGATGAGGAAACAAGATTATTTAAAATGAGCACTCTTCCTCTAAAAGATATTCTTGGCATTAGCCACTTCCACTTGTTTAGTCTCCCGTTAATTTTCTCTATGACCCCATCCCAATTTTTTTGCTCAAACTGCTGATTTCCAATAAAGACACCAAGATACTTAAAACCTCCTTTTTTCCAAATCAACTCACCCGGCAGCGTAAGCTGATTTTCTAGTTTCTCCCCCACCATCAGAGCCTCGCTTTTTCCCCAGTTTATCTTTGCAGAGGAAAGTTGGCCAAAAAGATTGACACTCCTAACCAGAACGTCAATGTCACTCTGCTTGTTTAGCAGAATGACTACATCATCTGCATAGGCCGACAGCTTGAACGTGGTGTCACAGCCAGGAAAAGTAACTCCTGATAGATCCCTTCTCAGGCAGTGAAGCAAAGGCTCTATGGCGAGGGAGTACAGCATCCCTGAGAGAGGGCAGCCCTGCCGAACCCCCCTCTGGACTTTTAAAGGGGCAGACAGGCCCCCATTTATCTTCAGCACACTCTCAATGTCACTGTACAAGACCCGTATCCTGGCTATGAAGCCTGGGCTGAACCCAAAAGCTGTTAAAACTGTCCATAAATATTGGTGTTCAACCCGATCAAACGCCTTTTCCTGGTCAATTGAAATCAAACCAGTTTCTACCGCCAATGAACCAGAGACCTCCAAAATATCCCGAATTAAAGTGACGTTGTCACTAATCAGCCTGCCAGGCACACAGTAAGTCTGGTCTACATGAATGAGCTCGCTCATCACCTTTCTCAGTCTTCGGGCCAGAGCTTTTGAGAGAATCTTGTAGTCTGTGCAGAGCAGAGAGACTGGCCTCCAGTTCTTTAGGCTCTGGAGGTCCCCCTTTTTCGGCAACAGTGTGATGATGGCCCTCCTGCAGGTCGTGGGTAGGGTCCCCCTTTCCAAGCTATCTTGGAGAACCTCCAGCAGGTCTGGACCAAGCAGGGGCCAGAATTCCTTAAAAAAGTCCACAGAGAGACCATCTATGCCTGGTGATTTTCCATTCTGGAGGCTCATTAGCGCCGTATGCAGCTCAGACAGAGACAGTGGAGCATCCAAGCCGGCAACAAGGTCCTCTGAGAGCACTGGAAGACCATCAAGGAAAACCTGGCCCAGTGACGTGTCCTCCCTCCACTCTGCTCTAAACAATTCACTGTAAAAGCTAGCAGCGTGTTTCCTGATCTCTGCTGCTGTGGAGATTGTTCTCCCGTCATCGCCCAACAAGGAGTGAATGAGCTTTCTCTGTCCATTTTTCCCCTCCAGTCCAAAAAAGTACTGGGAGGGCGAGTCCATCAGAGCTACATCCATGTAGCGTGAGCGGACCAGAGCACCCTGTGCGGTGACCCCTAGCAAGCTAGCCAAGGCTGACCTTTTTGACTTGAGAGCCTCTAAGTGCTCCTGTTTTCCTGTAGAACTGAGCAACTCCTCTAGTTCTACCACCTCAGTCTCCAGAACTTTCAAGGATTGGGTCAAGCTACGAGTGACATTTTGAGTGTACTGTTGGCAGAGTTGTTTTATCTGGGCCTTACCAAAATCCCACCACAATTGGAGAGAACTAAAAGAGGGTTTTTGTTCCCTGTGTGACTTCCATACATCATGAAAAACTCCCTTAAAAAACACATCATTTAAAAGTGTATTATTAAAATGCCAAAAAGCACTCTTACACTTTACATTTTCAATGAAAACAGAACAAATCAGCAGGCAGTGATCAGTGAAACCAACAGGACAGATACAACTATTTTTAAAAACACTCATTTGGTGTTTAAAACCATAGAAACGGTCTAACCTAGCCATAGATAAGAGGTTATCTTTAGCATGGCTCCAGGTGTACTGCCTCTGGTCCCCATGATGTGATCTCCACACATCGGCCATTTCATGCGCCTTCACTAGATCCCTCAGCCTATTGGCAGAAGCAGGGTGAGGTTCCTGATGGTTCCTGTCCAGTCTGTGGTTTAATGTACAGTTAAAATCACCCCCCAGAAATAAAAAACTATTTGGATTACAGGATCTAACCGTATCTGATAGCATATTAAAGACCCTGATCCTTTCTGCTCTCTGGGTTGGCACATACACGTTTATAAGAACCAAGTTTACATTTTCAAGCTGTACCTTTAGCAAGAGTACATGTCCTTTCACCACCTCTTCTACCTCATAAGAGACAGGCACACAACCCCGAGAGAAAAGTACAGCCACCCCTCCACTATTATTGGATTTGTGGCTAAAAAAAATGCAGCCATCCCACTCTTTTCTCCACTGGCACTCAATGTCTACAGTGCTGTGAGTCTCCTGGACCATCAGCACGTCAAGTGCCTTTAAATTAAAAAGCTTGTATAAAGAGGCCCTTTTTACATCATCCCTGGCCCCGTTTATATTAAGAGTGCCAATTCTAAGGTGGGGCATTAAAAAGGATAAAAATAAGGTACAGTAAAAAAACACACACATAGCATAAAAGGGAAGAAACAAACTAAGAGTCAACATGACTGTTAGTAATTTGTGATTTCAGTTTGACAACCAGTTTCTTTAAACGAAAAATTTCCTGATCAGTAAAAGTCTCATTCCCATCATTCGGTTTCATCAGCTTGCGAGCTGATGCCACAAATAACTCCAGATCTGGAAAGTAATTTTCCACTTTCACAGCTCTGCTCCCCTTAGTCACCTGGAGAAATTGTCTAATTTTAGCAAAACAATAGGAGCTTTGCTCCTCCTGCGTCTGCGTCTGCATCAGTTCAGACTCATCTCCACTTTCGTCAGAAGCGCTCTCATTCAGTAAATCTAAATTCCCAACCCTACTAGATTTAGCAGAGCTCTGCAAGTTTTCCGCACTTTTCCTTTTTTGTGCAGCTTTAAAAGGATCCTCTTCAACAAAACTACATTCCTGCATTTCTTCATGAAACGCAACGTTTGTCATGCAGTGTTTGCTCTGTGTGTCCGCTACAGCCTCAAACCGCTCCTCCCCCGCCTGCAAAGTCTGTTCATTCATGTTCCTTCGTTTAACTGCACTTTTACTTACACCCTCCACCTGTCTACCCCGGGCGACAGGCTCGTCACAATGATCAGAGCTGCCGCCAGACAGAAATTCCCCACCATCACTGTTTGGGGGGACAACTACCGCGCCCGCCGCGGCCACCCCAGCAGAGGCGGCCGCGGCCGCCCCAGCACAAGCGGACGCGGACGCGGACGCGGACGCCCCCGCAGAAGTAGAAGCGGACGCGGCCGCGGACGCGGATGCGGCCGCAGTCGCGGCCACGACCGCCCCAGCAGAAGCGGGCGCCGCAGCGGCATCCGCCGCACCACATGTAGCGCTACCCTCCGGACCACCAGAAACAGCGGCGTCACCTTTCTTACCGCCAGTGCTCTTTGTGTTCGCCTTTTCAGGACATGACCTAATAAGATGGCCTTCTGCGCCACACGCAAAACACTTCATGGTTTCAGATGTTGCAAACACCAAGTAGCTAAAGCCATCAATCCTGAAATTAAAAGACGCGTTCAGTTCAGCAGAGCTGTCTTTCAACACCATGAAACACTGCCTCCTATGACATACAACATGCTTCAGCAGGGGTGATTTACTACCCAGAGAGACCATTCTGATAGGGGACACAACCTGGCCAAAACGGGACAACTCTCTAATCAGCTGATCATTTTTAACGAAAGGAGGAGCGTTTGAGATGGTGATCCTCCTAGACGGATTCGCCAGCTGTAAAACGGGAGTAAAAGTGTCACCTATGACCACTCCCTGTGCCACCACCTGATCAGCTTTCTCAGTCGAATCCAGAAAGATCACAATTGCGCTGTTCATCCTCGATGCTGATTTTATGCTGCCATGCCCAACCACCTGTCCTACAGCGAGGCTGGCCTCCTCCACAGAACAGGGAACTGTCGGGAGGATTCTCACACCATGACGCCGGGTTAAGCGCTCAAACTCCACACCACCATCAATCACCGGCATGATGCCGGCTGGGAAAAACCGGCAGCAGAAGCTACCGTTCCCCAACACACTCACTCCAACACTCACACCCCAGCACACACACACTCAACCCACTATATTAAACACACACACACCTCAAACACACAAGATAGAGAAAAAGTTAGAAAATACAAAGTTTAAAGTACTCACTCGACACCACTCCACACCCCTGCTCCCACAAACGCCCACGCATGCGCACGAGAGAGAGAGAGAGAGAGAGAGAGAGAGAGAGAGAGATGTAGATATATACTGCTCAAAAAAATAAAGGGAACATTTTGAAAACATCAGATTTTATCCATCCATCCATCCATCCATCTTCTACCGCTTTTCCGGAGGTCCGGGTCGCGGAGGCAGCAGTTCAAGCAGAGAAGCCCAGACTTCCCTCTCCCCAGCCACCTGCTCCAGCTCTTCAGAGGGGATACTAAGGCGTTCCCAGACCAGCTGGGAGACATAGTCTCTCCACCGAGTCCTGGGTCTGCCCCGGGGTCTCCTCCCAGTGGGACGTGCCTGAAACACCTCAAGTGGGAGGCGTCCAGGAGGCATCCTAATCAGATGCCCATACCACCTCAACTGACTCCTTTCAATGTGGAGGAGCAGCGGTTCTACTCTGAGCCTCTCCCGGATGACTGAGCTCCTCACCCTATCTCTGAGGGTGAGTCCAGCAATCCTACGGAGAAAGCTCATTTCAGCTGCTTGTATCCGCGATCTCGTTCTTTCGGTCATTACCCAAAGCTCGTGACCATAGGTGAGAGTAGGAACGTAGATTGACTGATAAATTGACAGCTTTGCCTTAGAACTAAGCTCCCTCTTCACCACAGCAGACCGGTACACCGTCCGCATCACTGCAGATGCTGCTCCAATCCGTCTGTCGATCTCTTGCTCCATTCTCCCCTCACTCGTGAACAAGACCCCAAGATACTTAAACTCCTCCACTTGGGGCAGGAGCCTGTCCCCAACCTGGAGAGGACAATCCACCTTTTTCCGGCTGAGGACCATGGACTCGGACTTGGAGGTGTTGATTCTCATCCCAGCCGCTTCACACTCAGCGGCAAACCGTCCCAGCAAGAGCTGTAGGTCATTGCTGGATGAAGCCAACAGGACAACATCATCTGCAAACAACAGAGATGAGATCCTGTGGTCACCAAGCATGACACCCTCCATTCCCTGGCTGCGCCTAGAAATCCTGTCCATAAAAATTATGAACAGGATCGGTGACAAAGGGCAGCCCTGGCGGAGTCCAACTCTCACTGGGAATGACTCCGACCGAGTGTTGGCAATACGAATCAAACTCTCACAACGGTCTTACAGAGACCGAATAGCTCGTAACAACAAGCCCAATACCCCATACTCCCGAAAATCCCATCAGATTTTAATGGGAAAAAATAAGCTGGATATCGAAATTGTGATTAAAGGAACACTTTTTAATCTGAGTAAGCTGGACTAGCCTGCCACAATTTTGATATCCAGCATATTTTTTCCCCATTAAAATCTGATGTGTTTTCAAAGTGTTCCCTTTATTTTTTGGAGCAATATATATATATATATATATATATATATATATATATATATATATATATATATATATATATATATATATATGTGTGTGTGTGCCTGGTGGATAGCGAGTGTCAGAATCAGAATCAGAATCAGAATCAAAATAAGCTTTATTGCCAAGCATATAAAAAACACACGAGGAATTTGACTCGACATTGGCGCGCGTGTAAGCGCAACACAATGACACGGCAGCCGTAAACAAGGCACCTCATCAAAAACAGTGAGGGATAAGAGGGGGGGGAGAGAGAAGGCAGGGAATGACACATTAGGTGAGAGAAAAAAAACTTCGTTATCAGAATACAGCTTATAGTTGTGTAAGCAGATTATGATTACAATGAAAAAACCTCTCAATGGCACAGAGCAGACAATCAACCTCACATAACAGAGACAGCAGAGAGAACAGTGGATGTGTGTGTTCATCAGTGTAAGTGAATCAGTCGTGTATGTTAAATGCAATGAGTGTCAGTTATCAGTTACTGGTGGACAGCAAAAATCCTCTCAGCTGATGTTATGTCTAGTGTCTGAAACTTAGAGGAGCATGTCCTTGTGAGATCAACTCTCAGTGCATGGCAGGTGGAAATTCTTTGAGCCACATGTGCTGTCCTTGAGAGTTCAGATTACTGTACGTCAGATTGTTTATGAAGGAGAGAAATCAGCCAAAATATTTCCACTGCTTATCTTCAACCAGGAGGACTGAGTGCTGAGGGCGCTGAAAACAAGGCCGAATGAGCACAGTTACTCAGAGAAAAACTTTTCATCTTTTATGCGTTCAGTGCTCCATAATTTCCATCATTGCCAGGCTTTAAAATCATTTCCTGAAGTGCTCCCAGCGCCATCGTGATGTTGCCAATCTTCCTGTTCAGTTCTCCATTAGCTGCTATCAGAGTCCTCCCCAGCTGGTCAAATTGATGAAAGAGCTTTGCGGGGTCAGCATTTTGATAAGCTCTGTCCATCTTCTTCAATTTTCAATACACCAGGACTATCCCAAAGCCGATCAGTAGAAGTCCTGAGATCGTAACACCGAATAGGTATATGTCTTCTGCATCTGCAAACACATAAGTTTCCAATTATATGTGTCTCTTATAAAACCCGCAGCAGCAGTACCTGCAGGACAGGTGGGCTCCCCCGGGC
Source organism: Pholidichthys leucotaenia (assembly GCA_020510985.1). NCBI lineage: Eukaryota > Metazoa > Chordata > Actinopteri > Cichliformes > Pholidichthyidae > Pholidichthys > Pholidichthys leucotaenia. The sequence continues at coordinate 68,516,317 of CM035844.1, read as the reverse complement.
CCGATTTCCTCATTGAAAAGACAGTGTCAATTGTGTTCAAAGCCCAGCTTACCAAATCAATTCAATTCAACTTTATTTATATAGCGCCACTTCACAACAACAGTCATCTCATAGCACTATCAACTGTAGGGGGAGCCCCCACAGTTGCAGAAAGACCCCAGCAATCAGGCGATCCCCTGTGAGCAAGCACTTGGCGACGGTGGAGAGGAAAAATTCCCTTTTAACAGGAAGAAACCTCCAGCAGAACCAGGCTCAGGGAGGGGCAGTCATCTGCTGTGACTGGCTGGGGGGTGAGGGGATAGAGAAAAAGAAAAGAACAGACATGTAGAGAGCAAACAGCACGATGGGGACTCAATCTATGGGAGAGAACAAACAAATGTTAATGACCAGCAAAAAAAAATATTTCATAGAGAGGGAGGAAAGGAGTGAGGCCCAGTGCATTACTGGAGGTCCCCCGGCTGACTAAACCTATTAGCAGCATAACTAAGGGAGGGTTCAGAAACACATGATCCCTCCCTAATTGTAGGCTATATCAAAAAGGTAGGTTTTAGCCCTATTCTTAAAAACAGAGATCGAGTCTGACTCCCGAATCCAGATTGGCAGCTGATTCCACAGGAGAGGAGCTTGATAACTGAAGGCTCTGCCTCCCATTGTACTTTTGGAGATTCTAGGTATTACAAGTAATCCTGCATTTTGGGAGTGTAATTCATATTAAATAAATCCATAAATCCATAATTTCCGTTAGGATCAAGAATCAGCAGTAGAAGAATCAGCCAAGAAGAACGACACAGACACAGACAATAGCAAGCTGGGATCCAGTCAGTTAGGGAAGGAGAGGGAGTGAGCAGGAGGAGTGAAGAGAAGCGTCTGTTCTCTCTGAGAGCCAGAAGCAGAAAGTGTCAGCACCACTGGGACTACGAACACACTGTCAGTGTGTAAGTATAGTCTTTTTATGCTAATTATAGTAAACTAGTGCATACCTGTGCATGCCTGTGCATACCCATAGAAAACAAGTGTAAGCAAACATTTCTGCATGGCTGTAGAAAGTTAATGTTCCCATGGCAACAGGAACCATGGTGAAACCTGTGATGGATCTTTGACATCACCACTTGTTCGTTGATGCCTGCCTTTGATCTTTGATAATGTCTTAGTGAGTGCTGTGATCATGAGTAATGATCCCCTTTGATTTTTGATGACATCATAGCGAGTCCTATGATCGTGAGTGCAGCCTGGCTTTGATCTCAAAGCAAGTCCTATGATCTTTTAGCGAGTCCTATGATCGTGACATCATGACATCATGAGAGACAGAGATTTCTTGAATTCTATATAGAGTGATATTCCTTGTCTCCAGGGCATGGGTCCCAAGCTACATCCTCACTTAAAGTTGGGATTTTCTGTATTTCACATTATTATTTTATTATCCTGGGTTGCTATTATTGTTATTATTATTATTCTGTCTTGCATATTTATTTCTTCATTGATCTTCCTCTTAGTTTAAGTTTATGAGCATTGTTATTATTATTATCGTCATTGTCATTATCATTATTGGATGCATTAGGATGCGGTTTCTACAGCGCTGCACTATGTACTCTCACACCTGGATGACAAGAACACTGTTTGTTGACTTCAGCTCAGCATTCAACTCAGTTATCCCCTCCAAGCTGATCACTAAACTTGGGGACCTGAGAATCAGTACTTCCACCGGCAACTGGATCATGGATTTTCTGACCAACAGACCCCAGCACGTTAGGTCAGGCCCCAACCGTTCTTCCGTCATCACACTCAACACTGGTGTACCACAGGGCTGTGTGCTCAGCCCATTCCTCTACTCCCTCTTCACCCATGACTGCAGGCCTATGTATGGATCAAATTCCATCATAAAGTTCGCAGATGACACCACGGTGATCGGACTCATCAGGGACAATGGTGAGTCAGATTACAGGGCAGAGGTTGAGCACTTGGCTACTTGGTGCGCTGACAATAACCTGCTCCTTAACACCAGCAAAACCAAGGAGCTCATAGTGGACTACAGGAAGGAGAGGGGAGAGACACATGACTAGGGATGTAACGATATCAAAATCTCACGGTATGATACGATTTTGATATTGATCTCACGGTACGATATTTGTTGTGATATTGTGCAGTGGCTCACGGTATTGTAAAATAGCACATAATATTGTGTTTGTGATGATAATAACCAAAAACTGCCATTAAATCTGTTTTTGCCAGTAACCAGGCCATTTATTTTTATATTTATGGATCATGACAACATAAAATGCTGATCACTTAGTGCTTTTAAAGTGCAAGTTCAAGTCAGGAACATCAATATACCATTTGGTAATATTTGGTCACATAACTGATTCTTCTTATGTGCAAGGATCATACTAAGCAGCAACTAGAACAACTGTAAACAACAATAGGGAATTCCCTTTAAGAGCAAACGAAGATCAAGTTAAGCCAGGTTCAGTGTGTAAAGTAAAATTAATCATAAATGTGCTAGGCAAATAAAAACAGCCTGTTGAAACAATTAAGTCAGGCAAAAATCCTACTGAAAAACACTGACCGATCCTTTAGCTTATGTTCAAGTTTTTCTTCAGAAAGATCAAAAGATCTACATTGCAGTGGAGAAGAAGAGACCTCTGGGCATTTACAATATCCCCTGCTGTAGAAAATACTCTCTCACTGGGCACTGAGGTAGTGGGTAAACATAGGTAGGTCTTTGCTAATGAGGACACTACCTTTGCTAATGAGGTCATTGTCTGTCCGCCACCCTCTCTCCTTTAGGTGTTTTTAGACACGGCAAAACCAAAATGCCTCCACACTTATGACTTAAAAGTTGCTGGGGCTTGCACAGTCTCAACTTCGGGGGTGTTTTCTTCAGTATTTACGTGAGCCGAACTTTGTCCGCCGCCATGTTTGTTGTGTGGACAGCGTGCAGCATGCACTCCTATTGGCTCAACAACAGTTCTTGTGACGACGCAGCGCAAAGGATCATGGTCTGTGTAGTTTACACTGCTTTGTTGCATGGGAGCCTTCTTATTTCTTCTTGTTTTTTGACAGATACCCGCCCTCTTAATACCGTAACACGACCACAACGGTATCGAGACACTTTTACTACCGCGATATCGCGATAACGTCAATATCATTACATCCCTATACATGACCCCATCCATATCAATGGCATAGCTGTTGAACGTGTGTCCCAGCTTCAAATTCCTTGGGACCCACATCTCGGAGGACCTGTTCTGGTCAGTTAACACCACCAGCCTGATCAAGAAGGCCCATTAGTGCCTCTTCTTCTTGAGGACACTGAAGAAGAACCATCTGTCAACTGACATCCTGGGCAACTTCTACCGCTGCGTGATAGAGAGCACCCTGACCAACTGTGTCACAGTCTGGTATGGGAGCTGCTCTGTCGCTGACCGTAAGGCGCTGCAGCGGGTGGTGAAAACCGTTTTGCCCAACACATCACAGGGACTCCAGTTATAGAGGACGTCTACAGGAAAAGATGTCTGCGCCGGGCACGCAGCATTCTTAGGGACTCCAACCATCCTGCTCATGGACTGTTCCAGCTTCTCCCCTCCAGAAGGCGTTTCAGAAGCCTTCGGACTAGAACCAGCAGGTTTAGGAACAGTTTCTTTCCAACAGCTGTCACGTTACTGAACTTATTTCCCCGCTGACTCTCTTACCATCATCTCTTACCATCCTCACCTGTACATAACTGCCCATCTAACTTATTGTACATTATCTGCACATAACAGCACTCTTAACTTTCTGCACTGTTGCATATATTTGCATATATTTGCTAAAATTGCACATACTGTCAATTACTGTATATACTGCACTGCTGTCCTTCGCACTTCTGATTGGTTGCTAAACTGTGTTTCGTTACCTTGTATTCATACATGTGTAATGACTATAAAGTTGAATCTAATCTAAATCTAAATTATTGCCTTGGTCTTGTCTCCTCTCTGGTCCCTGTGTGTGATTAGTGCAGCCCCGCCCATCCCGTTTTCTGTAACCATGCCCTGCCGTCTCTGTTTGCCGATGCTTATTACTTCTTCTCCTGTCTGTTACTGTTCTGTGTTATGTTGATTACCTGTGTCTATATACTGTATATGTCTTACAGGGACTCCTGCGGTCTGTATGATGTCATATAGACATCCTTCAAAGATCATATGAACATCAGCCTTACAGTTTATCTGACGTCATATAGACTATGGTTTATCTGACGTCATATAGACATCATGTAGACGGTCCTATGATTGCCGACATCATAGGAACATCATACGACATCATGCAGACATCATAGGAACATCATAGGTGGCCTGTGATCGTGACACAAAGACACACACACAAACTGACAGATTTCTTGAATTTATAGAGTGATTTAAATTACTTTGCCAAATGCTAAAGAAGTTCCAAATTCGAACGTAAGTTTATAGAGTCTTATTTAGAAATAATGTTAGTTTATGGTTAGAAATGCTGTTACACTGGAGCATGAAATCTTGACAGTTTCGGTGTCATTCTGTGATCGGAGTCATGTCAGATACCACAGGACTAATTCACGGTTAATCAGTGTTGCCAACTCCTCAGTAAGGAAAGTAGCTATTGGGTGTCCTAAAAGTTGATAGAAGCAACTAAATAACACCATTTCCTAATTAGCATAATTGGTCATTTCATGTAATTGTAATGGACGCTGTAGGAGAGAAGAATAATGTTGTGGGCGAGACAAAAAGTAAGTAAAAAAAACACCCTCAGTTTGTTTAGAATTACACATTAACTTTCTTCTGATGATTCTTGCTTTTTTTTTTTAAGTTTAAAGTTTAAATATTGTAATTGATTGTGTTTAGAAGTGCTGCCATCTTGGCCAGGACACCACTGTCAAAGAGGTCCTATCTTAATTAGTTTTATTCCTGGAAAAAAAAAAGGTAAAAATCAAATCACAAAAAGTTTTGCCATTTAAATAGGCCATCACCTCTCAAAATAACTTCATGACTTTAATGCTTTGTCTCAACCCATATTACACAGATCAATTTTGTCCTGTATTGTTTAAATGTTAGAATATCAAATTTAATCAAAAGACTGTTATGTGGGGTGGAATTGCTAGCTCTACGTCCAACCCACCTCCTTCACCCAGGCTTAGGACAATACAGGCAGTATGTCCGCATATCATCTCCAATAAACGGCTTCCTGTAAAACAGGGCAGGATTGGCAGGGATTTGTTCATGCACAGTTCATTTGCAGTCTGGACACAAGTGGCATGGGTCTCCTCTCTGACTGCAGCTACCTGCTGCACAAGGCTACTGTGAGACTGACCGTCTGTGAGTGCTTTGGGAATGGGAGATGCTCATGGTAGCACCCCCTGCTTGTTGAGGACAGTAACTGCAGAGAAACAGTGCTTTCATGTAAGTCTCCAAAAACACCAGAAAAGTCTCCAATAACACCAGAAAAAGTCACTACATTTGTTGCTAATCGCTTTTGACAAAAAAAGTCACCAAGAGGAGGTGAAAAGTCACCAGATGTATGAAGATATTCAATTCAATTCAATTCAGCTTTATTTATAATCCACCGCATCACAACAAAAGCCGTCTCGTGGAGCCACAGTGCAGAAAAAACAAACAAAACAAAAAAAACCAGTCACAGAAAGACCCAGCAATCAGATGATCCCCTATGAGCAAGCACTAAGCGATAGTGGAGAGGAAAAACTCCCATTTGGAAGGAAGAAACCTCTAGCAGAACCAGGCTCAGGGAGGGGCAGTCATCTGCTGCGACTGGCTGGGGATGAGGGGATAGGGGGGATGGAAAGGACAGACATAAAGAACATAACAGTAAGATGCCAAGTACATTATTGGAGGTCAACCAGCAGTATGGATCAGATAACAATAGAACAAGAGTGGGGTTAAGAGACACAAAAACCCTCTTTAAACGTAAGCTATATTAAAAAGGAAGAAAGACCGAGTCTGACTCCCGGACCCAGAGTGGTAACTGGTTCCAGAGAGAAGGAGCTTGGTAGCAGAAGGTTCTGCCTCCCACTGTACTTTTGGAGATTCTGGGCACCACAAGTAAGCCAGCATGTTGGGAGTGTAATGCTCTATTAGGATGGTAAGGTAATATCAGATCTTTTATATATTGGGGGGCCAAATTGTTAAGAGCTTTGAAAGTAAGAAGAAGGATTTTAAACTTGATTCTGAATTCTATGGGAAGCCAGTGGAGGGAGGACAGAACCGGGGGAATATGATCTCTTTTTCTAGAACAAGTTAAAACTCTAGCAGCAGCATTTTGAAACAAATGAAGGTTTTTAAAGATACTTTAGGACAGCCAGATAATAGCGAATTACAATAATCTAATCGGGAACTGACAAAGGCGTGAATCAGTTTCTCAGCATCATTCAGAGACAAGATGCTCCTGATCTTGGCAATATTGCGCAGATGATAGAAGGCAGTTCTAGAAACAGTTTTAATATGTGAATTAAAGGACAAATCCTTATCAAAAATAACTCCAAGGTTCCTCACACAACTGTTCAGAGTGAGAGTGGCAGCATCTAAATTAAGGGCATAATCTGAAAAGGAATTTCTAAGATGTTTTGGGCCAACAACAATGACTTCAGTCTTATCAGAGTTCAATAGTAAAAAATTACAAGTCATCCAAGTTTTGATGTCCTTAAGACAGGCATCTAACTTGGGCAACTGATCACAATCATCGGGCTTCATTGACAAGTATAGTTGTGTGTCATCTGCGTAACAGTGAAAATGTACACAGTGCTTTCTGATGATATTGCCCAACGGGAGCATATATAGACTAAAAAGAGTAGGGCCCAACACAGATCCCTGTGGAACTCCGTGACTGAGCTTAGAGCTGGAAGAAAATCCATCACTGATATGGACAAACTGATATCTATCAGACAAATAAGATCTAAACCACTGCAACGGAGTTCCACTGAGCCCAACAAAGTGTTCCAATCTATCAAGTAGAACGGCATGATCGATAGTGTCAAAGGCTGCACTGAGACCTAAAAGAACAAGAACAGAGACAAGTCCATTATCAGATGCAGTCAGGAGGTCATTAGAGACCTTCACTAAGGCAGTTTCAGTGCTGTGATGAGCTCTGAACCCAGATTGAAACACCTCAAACAAACCAACTCCCTGCAAATGGTCAGATAATTGCACAGCAACAACTCTTTCCAAGATTTTTGAAATGAAAGGCAAATTAGAGATTGGTCGATAATCGGCCAAAACTACAGGATCAAGCATCATTTTTTTAATCTCGGCAGATATCAATTAAGGGTTTAATTACAGCAGTTTTAAAAGCCAGTGGAACATAACCCAGAGTTAAAGAAGAATTAATGATAAGAAGAATACGGCTACCAATAACTGGGAAGATAATTTTAAATAACCTGGAAGGAATAGGGTCCAGAAGACAAGATGAAGGCTTAGATGAGGAAATTGTTTTATCCAACTCTAAGAGGTCGATTGGAGTAAACTAATCTCAGCAGATATCAATTAAGGGAGTTGCAGTAGTTAATGTACTAGAGTTTAAGGTAGGAATAATCTGACTGTTCATCTCTAATAGATAAAATTTTAAGATTGAAATAGTTCAGAAAGTCCTGACTAGAAATCTCAGGGGGGATGCGAGGATTGACCGAGACCTGGCTCTTTGTAAGCCTGGCTATAGTGTTGAAGAGAAACCTGGGGTTATTTTTGTTTGCTTCTATTAATGCATAATAATAGCTTGATCTAGCTTTTCTAAGAGATTTTTTTTATAGATTAAGAGATGATTTCTCCACGCTAGGTAGAATTCATCTGAATTAGTTGAACGCCATTTCCTTTCCAATTGACGAGTTTTCTGTTTTAAGCCACGAGTTTCTGAGTTAAACCAAGGGGTAAGAAATCTCTGCTTAGACTTTATCTTTTTTAAAGGGGCTACCAAGTCTAGAGTCCGATGCAGAGAGGCAGTAACACCATCAACTATTCTATCAATCACAAATGGAGCAGACTCTCCATCATTTATTTCTGGTGTTTCTGTTGTGTTGACCCACGGCATAGAGGAGACAATCTGCAAAAATTTAGCAACAACGTCCTCAGAAAGACATCTGCTGTAGTAGTATTTTTCTTTAGGGAATAAGTCATCAGAGATAATGAAATCAAAAACTAACAGACAATGGTCAGACAGTACAGGATTATGAGGAGACGCTACCAGATTTTCAATATCTATACCATAAGTCAAAACAAGGTCCAATGTATGGTGGAGATAATGGGTAGATTTTTTTTTTACTTTTTGGGAAAACCCCATTGAGTCTAAAATTGAATTGAATGCCTTATTAAGACAGTCACTTTCAACATCAACATGTATATTAAAGTCCCCTACAATAACTATTCTATCGGTTTTCAGCACTGAATCAGCTGAAAATTTGGCAAATTCCAACAGAAACTCTTAATAGGCCGTGGGAGGACAATAAACTATGGCAAAGAGAATTGGATTCAAGCCAAGATTGTCAACAGGCCCTACAATGAGGACCAAATCTTCAAAGGAATTAAAACATAATTTCTGCTTAACATTAACTAGTAATTTAGAATGGAAAATTGCCGCCACTCCACCACCACGACCAGAACCTCTGGGGTTATGACAGTTTAAATACCCAGAGGGAGTCGATTCATTCAAACCAACATAATCCAACATTGGCTGCATGGTGGCGCAGTGGTTTAGCACTGTGGCAGCACAGTTTTACCCTCGGCCGGGGGATCGCGGGGATCGTGGGTTCGATCCCAGCCCCCGACCAACAGTGAGCTGTGTGGAGTTTGCATGTTCTCCCCGTGTTGCGCGGGTTTACTCCGGGATTTCTCCGGTTTCCTCCCGCACACCAAAAACATGTAGGTTTAGGGCGCTCGCGCACGCAGCGACCAGCAGCCGGTGGCTTGTCACCAGACTGCAAACCAAGTCTACCTACGGGTACAAATAAGTAACAAAAAAAAAAAAAAATAATCATCAAGCCCGAGCCAGGTCTCTGTGAGGGATAGAAGATCGATCTGGTGATTGATTAATAGATCATGGACCAGAAGAGACTTAGAAGATAGAGACCTAATGTTTAATAAGCCACATTTAATTTTTAAACTTTGGGGAGGAACAGAGGCCAAATTATTAATTTTATTAATTTTAGGGATTTGAGGCTGGATTTGAATTTTACCAACGTTTTGTTTAATCAGTCTGGGAAGTTTATGCATTCTATTTTTTTTAACTTTTTTATTAACTTTAGAGGGAGCAGAAAAAGGTTCTATAAGGGAGGAGACAGGGGCAAAGTTGAAAGGTGTTGTATTTGTCCTGGGTTACAATATTTAGGGCAATGGGAGACAGACTCAGTCTCTGAAGGATTATTAATCAAAGGCTGATCCAAACTGTAAAGACCACCTGAGTTAATGGGATTGATACAATACGTGGGAACAGAACCAAAAAAGGGAAGTTTGGCAAACCCAGAAGCTTCAGAGCGAGTAAACACGCCAGGTCCCAGTCACTGTAACAAAAAACACCGAATGGAATAGTAAAGATTGTCTCTTAAAACACGTGCACCAAGTCTATTTGGGTGGATGCCATCAGGCCTCATAAGTGATGGGCTGTTCCAAAATAAGTTAAAATTGTCAACAAAACCAATGTTAAAGATAGGACAAGTAAAACACAGCCAAGAATTAAGACTGAGAGTTCTTTGCAGCCTCGTCTGAGAGGTGCCAAAGGCCCAGAGATGATCGCACATCTGCCACAGTTCATGAGAGTGGACAGAAGGCTCCTGAAGTCACTTTTTATAATCTCAGATGCTTCATCTGGGATGTTATTGCATGCCACATGCACAACGACAGTATGAACATGAGGGAATTCATTCAGCAGGTCAGGGATAAGAGCCTCAATATCAGAGACTCTAGCCCTGGGGAAAAAATCAAGTAACACAGCACCTGCTTCTGACGTTCCTCATGATCGAGTCACCAATTACCAGCATCGTCTGGGGGGGGGGGTTTGTTGATGGATTCTGATGTGGAGAGGAATTGTGAAGAGGATGATGTTGTTGTTGCGAAGGCGGGGAGATGCGCTCTTTTCTTCTATCTGGAGCAGGTGTGTAATTTGACACACCCTGGGTGGTCTTTATCTGGGGTTTGCGGACATGAGCCACCGCTGAAGGAAGGAGGGAGGACGAGGGGCGTCCACGGGCGGGCGTCCAGCGTCCAGGTGGGGAAAATCCTCCAGGGAAAGGATATCAAATCTGTAATCCAAGGACACGGGAAGAAAAGAGGCACAGCCCTTTCTGGTCGATCGACGATGGTTATTAGCTGGTCGAACCAAGGTCCAGGGCACAGATGGAGGATGATAGGGACCAAGCAAAGCTTTTGGTTTAGCCCCGAGACAAAACCAGTGTTTGTTGCTGAGGTCATGGGCGTCTGCGCAGGCTGGAGCTGGTGTGGAGGTAGGTGGAGACTCGCTGAGCTCACCCAAGTAAGTAGCAGTTTCCGCCAACTGCGAGGCAGTAGCCGGAGCCAATGATCGCCCGAGAAGATTAGATTAGATTAGATTCAACTTTATTGTCATTACACATGTATGAATACAAGGTAACGAAACACAGTTTAGCATCCAATCAGAAGTGCAAAGGATAGCAGTGCAGTATATACAGTAATTAACAGTATGTGCAATTTAAGCAAATATATGCAACTATATGCAGCAGTGCAGAAAGTTAAGAGTACTGTTATGTGCAAATAATGTACAATAAGTTAGATGGGCAGTTATGTACAGGTGAGGATGGTAAGAGATGATGGTAAGAGATTCAGCGGGGAACTAAGTTCAATAACGTGACAGCTGTTGGAAAGAAAATGTTCCTAAACCTGCTGGTTCTAGTCCGAAGGCTTCTGAAACGCCTTCTAGAGGGGAGAAGCTGGAACAGTCCATGAGCAGGATGGTTGGAGTCCCTAAGAATGCTGCGTGCCCGGCGCAGACATCTTTTCCTATAGACGTCCTCTATAACTGGAAGTGGAGTCCCTGTGATGCGTTGGGCGGTTTTCACCACCCGCTGCAACGCCTTACGGTCAGCGACAGAGCAGCTCCTATTCCAGACTGTGACACAGTTGGTCAGGGTACTCTCTATCACGCAGCGGTAGAAGTTGCCCAGGATGTCAGCTGACAGATGGTTCTTCTTCAGTGTCCTCAAGAAGAAGAGGCGCTGATGGGCCTTCTTGATCAGGCTGGTGGTGTTAACTGACCAGGACAGGTCCTCCGAGATGTGGGTCCCCAGGAATTTGAAGCTGGGGACACGTTCAACAGCTATGCCAATGATGGTGTCAATGTGGTCTTCGGCCTCCCGAATCTTGTAAAGATTGGAGAGCCTCGTTTCCAGCTCAGAGACCTTATGGAGGAGCGATAAACAGCGGGTACATGACGGAGAGGGAGCCATGGCGTTCCAGGCGCTGAGATGGATAGCCCGCAGCTAGCCAAAAACAGCTACTCGTGCATCCGAATGGACTTTTAGACGAGGACAATACTGAGGTAACAGTAAATAAAAACTAATAACAACAAACAGAGATAAAAAATGAAATCAATAAAAACAATCAATAAAAACAAACAAAAACGGAGAAAAAAGTACTGTGACGCGAAGATTGTCAGATGCAGCTGTCAACGCAGCTGTCAACCATCAGCTATATAAAACCTGATCCAACCTGTTGCCAAGTTGGCAACACTGCGGATAATCATCGATGTGTTTTAATATGTAGGCTGCTGTTGTATGTGTAGCCTGGGCTTTTTACTTTCTGGATAATGGACACTATGGATGGAGACTTTACAGACAGCCTATGAACATAAAAGCCAGTGACCCCCCTCCCCTGTAATGTTGTTGGGTAACTTTTAAAAGTTTTCCAGTAAAATTATACAGAATGAGATGAGTTTTTCCCCCCACTGTGGTTAATTTAGCTTAGCTTAAACTTTTCAACGAGGGGAGACAACCTGCTGGATCTGGTGTACAAAACCAATAAGAATGCATTCAAACCCTCCCCCCTCCCCCCTCCGGGCCGCTCTGATCACATCACCATCCTACTAAGGCTGGCATACAAACCCAGAGTGAGAACCATTAGACCTACAAAGAAGTACATACATGTATGGCCATAGGGGGCCTCTGAAAGACTGCTTCAGCACCACAGACTGGGACATTTTCAAGCATGCAGCCACTCATAATGGACACACAAACCTAGAGGAGTACACTGAGTTTGTTGTGGCATACATAGCCAAATGCATTGATGAAGTTACTCACTGCAAGACCATCACTGTTCGTGGCAACCAGAAGCCATGGATGACAGCAGAGGTCCACAGAGTCCTGAGGGCTCAGGATGCAGCCTTCAGGGCTGGCGACACCGCAGCACTAACACCAGCTAGGGCCAACCTGTACCGTGGCATCAAGGAGGCAAAACTACAGTACAGCAAGAAAAAATCCAGACACTTCAGCAACACCAGAGATGCACGTTCTCTCTGGCGAGAGCCTCACCACCACCTACAAACCTCCACCTCAGACCTGTGCGAATGACGTCACACTGCTTGACAACTAAAACAACTTCTTTGGCTGATTTGAAGCACAAAACAGCAGACCAGCACAGAAGACCACTCCTCCTATGGATGAGCTGGCCTTAAGACTGGATCCGGCTAGCTTGAAGAGGACCCTCTGCAGGATCAACCCACATTAGGCATTTGGCCCAGACAACATACCGGGTCGCATCCTGAAGGACTGCTCAGAGGAGCTTAAAAATGTTCTGGCCGACATCTTCAACATCTCCCTATCTCAAGCTGTTGTCCCCACATGCTTCAAGACTGCCACCATAATACCAGTCCCGAAGAAGCCCGTCCCATACAGCTACAATGATTACCAGCCAGTAGCACTGACCCCCACTATAATGAAGTGCTTTGAGCAGCTAGTCATGCAGAACATCAAGTACACCCTGCCTCCCTCTCATGACCCATTCCAGTTTGCATACAGGTTGAACAGATCCACGGAAGATGCCATCACTGCTGCTCTCCATCCAGCCCTCACCCACCTGGATTAAAAAAACTCGTATGTGTGCATGCTGTTCTTGGACTTCAACTCAGCATTCAACACAATCATCCCCCAGCACCTATTACAAAAACTCAGACACTTAGGACTCAAAACCTCTCTCTGTAACTGGGTGCTGGACTTTCTCACAGGGAGGCCACAGAACATGTGGGTTGGCAGCAACACCTCCCAGACCATCACACTGTGCAGAGGGGCCCCACAAGGGTGCGTGGTCAGCCCACTGCTCTTCACCCTGCTGACCCATGACTGTGTACCAGCCTACAGCACCAACCACATTATCAAGTTTGCAGATGACGTGATGGTAGTGGGTCTCATCACCAACAGCGAGGAGGCCAACTACAGAAATGAGGTGAGCCAACTGGTCTAGTGGTGTAAAGACAACAACTTCTTCCTGAATGTGGGAAAAATCAAGGAGATTGTGGTTGACTTCAGGAGGGGTCACACACAGCACCCCCCTCTGATCATCAATGGTGCAGCTGCAGAGAGGGTGAACAGCACCAAGTTCCTGGGGGCGCACATCTCTGAGGACCTCACCTAGACCAACATCACTGACCAAGAAGGCCCAAACTCGCCTCCATTTCTTCCACAGACTGATGAGACCACGAGTCCCACCCCACATCATGCAGTCTTTCTACTGGGGCACCATTGCGAGCATCCTCACCAACTGCATCACAATGTGGTATGGAAGCAGCACTGCCACCTGCCAGAAGACAGTACTATGCATAGTGAATTCAGCCAGCAAGATCATCAGTGTCCCCCCTGCCCCCCTGCCCCTGCCCCCCCTCTTGGACATCTACCCCACTCACCTCACCTGCAGAGCTACCAACATCACAGGCGACACCTCTCATCCCCTACACTCCCTCTTCAGCACCCTGCCTTCTGGGAAGAGGTACCGTAACCTCCTGGCCCGCTCCACAAGACTGCTGAACAGCTTGGTTCATTAGGCCATCAGGACCCTGAACTCTGTTCACTCCTCCCCGCTTCCCAGACGGTAACACCTGCACAATAACTACCTCAGATGTTGGCACAGAAAGACTGGCACACCAACAATAATACTATTGTTCTGTTGTACTTTCGCTGCTATATGTCTCTGCACTTTTAACCGCAACCATACGCACAAATGCCATATGTGCTGCTGTCTGTATATCACTGCAATACTGATCATGTGCAATCATATCTGTCACTGTCTGCACCTACACTACCGCATTGAAATGCACAATGGATATTCATCTCTAGCTGTCCAAATATAGGATTGCTGAGTTTATTATCACTAATCATTTACCTAAACTAATTGTTTACCACTATGGAGGTCAGAGTCCTTCTGGCTGCCATTGGCACCATGAGTTGCATCACTGTATACAGACTGTACATAGACTGCTGCTGTCACTGTTTGTTCTTGTTTTTCTTTTTTTAATCTAACCTAATTTCCTTCTTTTTATAAAATGCACACCAATGTAGAGAGAGAAAAATGCCATTTCAATTCTCCTGTATGTCCTGCACGTATAGAAGTATTGACAATAAGATCTTTGAATCCTTAAATATTATTTTTTTGCGGGGTGTCATGTTATCTTTTGTACACATTTTATGGTCATGTTTCAGTCATTTGAAAACTGAAGCTCCTCACCTGTCTGTATATCTCTACTTAAACACAGATTTGTATTTGCAGTAACTGGAAAATGCTCCATTTAAGAAACATGTCCCTTAAAACTTCACAAAAAAAAAAGATCATCTGCCAACTAAATGTGTCTGTATGCAAAGTAAAAACAGTGATTGTTTGTTTGATTTTTTTAATTTAATGATTTAACATCCTTAAATTTAATTAACACTTTTGCTTGTATTCAGTGACAAAAGTTTGTTGCTTTTCTGTTTGTGAAACATAATGATTAGACATTACATTTTATATCAGCCTGTTTTTTTTTGTTTTTTTTACTATCGAACTGATCCAAGTTTATCATTAATTGAAGACTTTGTTTTTCAAAAATACCATGTTATCTCTGTCTTCATGAAGTGTTCCATTCCCTCCAGTAGGAGAATGTCCCCAGACAAGCTATTGCGGGACAGACAGCTTTGTTTCTGGCTGACCACAGCTCTCCAAAACAGGAAGCAGCAGATACTGCAGCTACACTGATCAGAATCTGTCTCTCTTATTGTCTGATGTTAAGATTCTCAGCATGTCCAATAGAGCTAAATATTCTTCTCATCATCTATTACTAAATATAATCTGAAGTTACATTTATATTCTGATGTAGGTTGACATCTCAACCCTGTATAAATGTGGAAAATTTGAAATAACTGGTACATACCCGTGCATGCCCGTAGAGGGGATGCATTAGAACAGAATTCTTGCCAGTTGGTATAGCAACACAGCACTAAATGGCAATCACATGTGATGGCTTGTGTATGCAACAAAACATAAAAATCACACAAAATATGCCCTGCCATCTGGGGCTGTTTTCCCCTGCCTGTTATCATCAAGATCACCAATATCATTGGTGGAATGATATTGGTGATCTTACATTTTTGAATTGTGCAATAAAGGGATTTTTTTAAAACTCACACTTCTTCTTCTTCTTCTTCTTCTTGGTTTGTTTATTTACGGGCCAAAGTACAAAGTGGCAAAGAAGTCTGCGCACGCTTTGATGGACTTCCTATCTGGTACTGCTAAACTTGCCATCTGGCTGACAAGGAAAAATCGCACTACCATCGCTGGCAATGTGGATCCTATGTCTGCTTTCAAGGCCTTGTTGAAAGTCAGACTCCAGGTGGAGTTTTCTAACTATCAAATGGTGGTCAATTTGGAGGCATTCACCAATAGATGGACTGTAGGGAATGTTTTGTGTTCTGTGGGAGAGGGGGATGAGTTATGTTTGCACTTTTGAGATGTGACACACTTGGGGGCATGATATTGGTGTTCTTACATTTTTGAATTGTACAATAAAGCCATTTTTTAAAACTCAAAACTCTTCTTCTTCTTCTTCTTCTTCTTCTTCTTCTTCTTCTTCTTCTTCTTCTTCTTCTTCTTCTTCTTCTTCTTCTTCTTCTTCTTCTTGTGGGTCAGGGGGATGAGTTATGTTTGCACTTTTGAGATGTGACACACTTGGGGCCGTGATATTGGTGTTTTTGCATTTTTGAATCGTACAATAAAGCCTTTTTTAAAAGTCAAAGTCTTCTTCTTCTTCATTGAGACCACTGGTTGAGGGATAGGTGCGTTGTAATTTCAGTTCATGGACAGGATCATGAAAATCGTAAAGACTCATGGTATAGGACGTCCTATGATGTTCAGGCAGCGATCATATGACATCATAAAGACACATGTCCTATGCACATAGACACATAGACAAATCAATGTGACATCATAAAGACAAATCGTCCTATGTTCTCTGTAGTCTATGTGGCATCATAAAGACACATTTGTGTCCTATGATGCCTGAGTTCATAGGACATCCTATGATGCTCATGTGTGACATCATAAAGACAAATCGTCCTGTGAACTCTGTGGTCTATCTGACATCATAAAGATACATCCATCCATCCATCCATCCATCTTCTTCCGCTTAATCCTTTTCGGATCGCTGGGGGCGGTGGAGGGGGTGGAGCCTATCCCAGCATCTTTGGGCAAGAGGCAGAGTACACCCTGGACAGATCACCAGTCCATCACAGGGCAAACACAGAGAGACAGACAACCATTCACTCTCACAGTCATACCTAAGGACAATTTAGAATCCCCAGTTTGATGCCAATTAACCTAACTTGCATATTTTTGGCATATGGGCGGAAACCGGAGAAATCCCGGAGTAAACCCATGCAGACACGGGGCACATGCAAACTCCACACAGATCACTGTTGGTCAGGGGCTGGGATCGAACCCAGGATCACCTGGCCAAATAGATTTTTGTATTTTGTAATACGATCTACCTTTATGATCTTCATCCTATCTTTTTTGCCATAGCTCAGTTCCTTTTTTCTTGATTACTGCTTTCCCTTCACCTTTTCCAAGAGACAATGGTATATTATCTCTTTTCCAAGAGCACATTTTGCTAATTTGTCTGCACAGTCATTCCCTTTCAACCCTTCATGTGCAGGAACCCAAAAAAACTGAACTTCTCGACCACCCCTGTGAACCCTAAATAAAATGTGATATAGCTCAGTCACCAAGTCTTCCCTTGTAGATTTTAGTGTCTGTATGGTTTTTAGCGCTGCAAGTGAGTCCGTGCACACCACCACCCGGTCCGGTCTTACCTCCTCCACCCACTGCAAAGCAATAATTATTGCCACCATCTCTGCTGTAAACACGGATGTATTGTTGGAGAGTCTTTTTGCAAGGGTCACTTTAAATTCAGTGACGTATACTCCAACTCCAAAAGAGCCCTCTTTGTTCTTTGAACCATCAGTATAGAGCTGTAAGAAGTTATAGTAGTTGTTGCTGAGGTAAATGCTTGTTTTAACACCAACTTCACTCATATGCCAATCCTTTTCCTCATTAGCAGACTAGCATCTACTTCTATTCCCGGAAACAGCCAAGGGGGAACATTACTCACTGGACTGGTGTTAGCTATGTCAATAGTGTGCAGGCCAACATTCTGGTCCTTCTTTCAATTGTCCACCCAAACCCACATGTCCCTGGAAAATAGAATATTCCCAGCAGTCTTGTAGTGTTGTTTTTGAAATATTTGCTTCGTCACTTCCTTTCAGCTTGACCCACTATGAAAATGCAAGTTTATCTCTTCTCAAATCATTGGCATTTCTCCTGCTTCTACTAAAACTGCAATGTTTGGTGGTGTTTTGATGGCTCCAATGCACAGGCGAAGCACTCTATGCTGCATTTTGTCTATTTTTTCCAGAGTCATCTTTGCCGCTGCTCCATAAATCATGCATCCGTAGTCTATTGTCGATCGCATTAGTGCTCTGTAAATGTCAATTAATGCATCTTTATCTGCCCCCCATTCATGTCCAGCTACAGCTTTTAGGAGATTAGTGACTTTTTTGCATTTTGTCTCCAGATTTTCAACAAAAATTGACCATGTGTATGCACTATCAAAACCACAATCCTAGATATTTGAACTCACTGACTTTCTCTATTGGATGATTATATAATGTTAATGGTTCTGTACCAGTTCTGCGTTTTTTTGTGAAAGTCATATAGCAGGTTTTACTGTTTGAAAATTTAAATCCCCAGTCATATGACCAGTTTTCCACTTTCTCCATTGCTTTCCTAATGTTTTTGGACACCAATTTCTCATTTCTTCCCCTCGTCCATATGGCTCCGTCATCTGCGTATAGTGCTATTTTCATGGATTCCTCTTGATCCTCAAACATGTCATTTACCTCTTGCTCTCCGTTGTTCCGCGGGCGGGCAAGTCTCTGCGTCTTAGGGCGCACGAGGGCGCACGAAAGCGCACTCGTGCGCCCTCGTGCGCATGACGCATGATAAGGATATTGATGGTGGTGGTGTAGGTGGTGTGGCCTCCAAGCGCCACTGGAAAAAAAAGCTGCAAACACAGCCTCGAACAGATTAGTTCATCTGATTGACCTCTCATTCGACTAATAAGAGCCTTGAATTGGGTTTCTGAAACCTTGAAGAGCCAATGAATGAAAACCTAGGAAGGAGGACCCGCCTCCCAACGCTTTGAATGCAGTGAGCCAATTGAAGCAGAGAAGTTTGTGAGCTGTTTTTTTTTAAGGCTTGGTGAAGACTGACTGTTGGAGCAGATCAAAAAAGGACACAGGAAGAGCCCCACAGACCCAGCAGCATGGAGACCATCCACAAATGCAACCTGTGTGACAGGGAGTGCCATTCGTGGATCGGCATGTTCGGCCACAGGCGGTGCTTATTTTGTATTGGTTCCAGCAGAGTAGACGTTATGTTTTCTTCCATGGTTATAGACCGACGGAGGCTGACGACGAAGGCTGAGTGACACACACGCCTTCGCCAGTCTTTTTTTAATTACTACTGTTATTTGTTTTGAAAAATCGTTCGCCAAAAACCGCAATCATGGAAGCACAAAACCGCAATAATGGAATTATGTTTTGATCGAGTCGCGAGACCAGAACCAGAGCGGACCAGCATCGCGTTCGTCTGACAGTGAGGAAGACAAGTTCGCCAAGACTCCGCTGTGAAGAGGTAAGGTGTTATAAACTAAATTATTCTCTATCCCTGAAAATTGTAATCCAAAATGACTTTTGACCGATCAGTAAATTACAGCTGTGCGGTTCACGAAGTCTGAAGTTCGTGCGCCGCGGTACAAGGGGTTTCTCGCAGTGTACAGGCTGTGAACGCCCCCGCTATTCTTCTGCAGCGAGGGGGGGGGGAGCCGTGGTGATTGCACTGCTGTCCTACATCACCACATAAGGCTAATCCGTTGTGTAGCGATGGCTGAAGTCCATCCTCTGTAGCGAACGGGGGGGGACAACCCCCCCCCCACACACACAGTAGCGAGGGGGGGGGGGCTGTGACAGCATTGCTGTGGAAACATGCAACGAGTGTAATCCGTCATGTAGCGAGGGCCGAACTCTGTCCTTGGTAGAGGACAGAGTCCGTGGTGGGGGGGACAACCCCCCCCCCCCACACACACACACAGACACAGCCCTGAGTGTGACCTTTCCTTTGAGCCTAAAATGAAGCTTCTACATTGAATTATTCAAAAGTTACAGACGTTTTTCCAAACTGTGCCATTTGGCACAATGTGGCACAGTTCCAAAACGCCTGGGAACAGCCTGAGAACAAAGCTGTGTAAAATATTCATTTTTTGTGGTATTGTTACCAAATTTGGATCTCAGCTGGATAACACTTGGTTCTACATTTCTGTTGCATTTTCCAGCCGGATCGGACAGCTGTGTGTTATTTACAAGCATTTGTATCCAAAAAAACACTGTGTCCAAATTTTTTTTCTTCAAGTTCAGTATGTTTAGATGACTGTAACTCAGTGGCTGGAGCACGTAGAGAGATTATGTTTTTTTTTGCCAAAAAATTCAAAGTGTTTTCTTTTAAATGAGACCAACCCCATGAAGATGCTGCAAAGGGTTGAAGAACAGCTTTCGATTTACTTTGGGCACGTTATTTTTTGGCATTTTTAGGAAAATTGCCCGGAGTGCAAGAGGTTAACTCCCCTGAGGAGCATCATTTTCTATTGCAAAGTCATTAGAAACTTCTGATCCTACTTACACCTAATTGTCCTGTGTGTTAAAAAATCCATTATCCAATTATACATCCTACCACCGATGTCCATTTTATTCAATTTCATAAGAAGACCGTCCCTCCACAGTGAGTCATAAGCCTTTTCAATATCCAGATAAACTATAACCATTACTGCAGTTCAGTCAACCAGGTGCAGGCGCATCACTCTATCACTCTATCAGGGATTTTGACCTGTAATTATATAGCACTTTTCTAGTCTCAGAGACAGCTCAACGCACTTCACTAGTACTAGACTACCGGAGTGGTGGCTCAGTTGATAGAACATCCGCCCCACACCCGGGAAGCAGGGGTTCAAATCCCGGCCGGGTCATGCCGAAGACCATATAAAAGTGGAACGACCTGCCGTCCAGCTTGGTGCTCAGCAATAATGGAATGGAGAAGGGAAATTTGTGGTGGCACCTTGCATGGCAGCGGCCCTCTGATTCTACACTTGGGGTGTGTGTGATTAACACAGTAGGTAGGTAAAACACAATCTCGTTCTATTGTACATGATTGGTTGTACAGTTGAATGACAATAAAGGGTGATTTAATTTAATTTTACCCTCTATTCTCAGTGCCTATTGGAGACAGATACCTACGAACAATTTAGAATCACCAATTAACCAAACATGCATGTCTTTGCTTTGTAGGAGGAAACCAGAGCCCCCAGAACACAGAAAACATGGCAACTCCACACAGAAAGGTTCCTACCCCTGCCCGACTGAGGATTTGAACTTGAAACCTTCTAGCTGTTAAGCAACAGTGCTACCCACTGTACCACTGTGCTGACCACCGAGCAGGACCTGGATAGTATTTATGCCTTCATTGAACTTCCATGATAAGGTTTTCAGCTTTCAGATGTATTCCACTTTTCTGTGACATACAGTGGTTGTCAAAAAATAAAGTGCCTCAGTGGTATTTCTTTATCAAGCTTATGGAATGTCACATTTATTTCAATCCATTGTCAATATTTCCCATAGATCTTGACTTGATAATGTAAAATGATGTGACCATGAAACAAGTCTTCAGTGTGGCTGTTGAAGAAATCAGCTACTCACTGCATCGGTGAGGTTTTCACAGCTTGTTAAATGTGGTGACATTTTTTCATGGGTGTTGTGTAGTTGTAGCCTGCTATCACCTCCTTGGAGATCTCCGTTCGCCCCTTCACAAACGATAGGATGGGTCTACAGCGGGCCTCAGTGATCCAGACTGCAAAACAATGTTTGATATTTCAAACATTTTAATCTAAATCACAGCACTCATACAACCTTGAAAACCTTTCAAAATAAACAGTTAAAGGACTTCCAGCATCTGTGATCAAATAGTTTTTTTCTGTTGTGATAAATGAAAATAACTTCTTCATCTTAATGCCATATACCTATCCAGTATACTGTATGTGCTGTGACTAGTGTTTTAAAACATTGTAGATAACGGGGGGGAAATGACAAATCCACAGAGATGTCTCAGTCAGTGGTCTGGATTTGCAGGTATTGGATGTTTTGAGATTTTTTTGTGGATCTTGTACTACTGAGCTAGTTTATCGTTTTTGGAAAGTTCTACTTTGTTTTTCAATATATTAAATGTAAACAACAGACATTCCAAATATTTTATTATCTAACTGACACTGTTTTCTTCTTCATCTGAGGGGGCCCTGGTCTGCTTGTAGATGTTCAGGGTAGTCTGTAGAGAATAGGGGTTCAGGTTCAGATTGGTTCAAGGCCGTGATGAAGACTCATCCACGGTGGATCTTCAGGCAGCTCTCCACATCTACCCTGAACTTGTTGATGTGTTCTGAAACATTTTAGTAGGCCAAATGTACTGTAGTAGTTATGTAATCATACATCATTTTTTTATTCTTAATGCATTAACCTTCTCCTGTACCTGTACAAATCATTTAATTTGTGGAACTCTAGAACCATTTGAATTTTCAGGTGAGAAAAAAGTTTAATTTACTCAAGTAACATTTTCAGAAAAAAATAAAACAAAAGCAACTTTACCAAGTACTCGTACTGCAGGATACCTTGAACTCTTACTTGAGTAGAATTAATTCAGTTCAATTCAATTCAACTTTATTTATATAGCACCATTTCACAACAACAGTAATTTCATAGCACTTTGAACTGTAGGGGGAACTCCCACAATTGCAGAAAGACTCCAGCAATCCGGCGATCCCCTGTGAGCAAAAAACTCCCTTTAAACAGGAAGAAACCTCCAGCAGAACCAGGATAAGGGAGGGGCAGTCATCTGCTGCGACTGGCTGGGGGGTGAGGGGAGAGAGAAGACGAAAATAACAGACATGTACAGAGCAAACGGTACGACAGGGCCTCAATCGATGGGAGAGAACAAACAGATGTTAATGACCTGCAAAAATATTTTATTGAGAGTGAAGAAAGGAGTGAAGCCAAGTGCATTGTTAGAGGTCCCCCGGCTGTCTAAACCTAATAGCAGCATAACTAAGGGAGGGTTCAGAGGCATATGATCCTTCTCTAGTTACAGGCTATATCAAAAAGGAATGTTTTAACCCTATTCCTAAAAAAACAGATCGAGTCTAACTCCCAGATCCAGATTGGTAGCTGGTTCCACAGGAGAAGAGCTTGATAACTGAAGGTTCTGCCTCCAATTGTACTTTTGGAGATTCTAGATATTACAAGTAATCTGCATTTTGGGAGAGTGGTGCTCTGTTAGGATAATACGGTAGTATCAGATCTTTTAAATAAGAAGTGGCCTGATTACTGATTATTTAGAGCTTTGGAAGTGAAAAGAAGGATTTTAAGCTTAATTCTAAACTATGGGAAGCCAATGAAGAGAGGCCAGAACCGGAGAGATATGATCTCTCTTTCTAGTACCTGTTAAAACTCTTGCTGCAGCATTTTGGATCAGCTGAAGACTTTTTAAAGATTTTTTAGGACAACCAGGTAATAAAGAGTTACAATAATCTAATCTAGAGCTAACAAAAGTGTGGATCAGTTTCTCAGCACCACTCTGAAATAAGATGCCCCTAATCTTGGCAATATTATGCAAATGATAGAAGGCAGTCTTAGAAACAAGTTTAATATGTTAATTGAACAACAGATCTTGATCAAAAATGACTCCAAGGTTCCTCACAGAACTATTCAGAGAAAGAGTAACCGCATCCAAACTAGGAGTTTGATTTGGAAAGGTATTTCAAAGGTTTTTTGGACCAACTAGAATTTCAGTCTTATCTGAATTTCATGGCAGGAAATTACAGGTCATCCAAGCTTTGATTTCATTAAGACAGGCCTCTGACTTAAGATAAGATAAAATAAGATAAGCCTTTATTAGTCCCACAATGGGGAAGTTCCAGGATTGCAACAGCACAGGGATAGCAACACTCAGAGCAACAATCAGAAGACAAGAAAAAACAAGAGCAGCGAGTATACATATGTACATATAAATATATAAATATATAGACACACAGTGTGGAGCATTGTAGCTAGATGGAATAAATATATAAATATATAAACACACACAGTGCGGAGCATAGTCGCTAGATGGAATAAATATATAAATATATAAACACACACAGTGTGGAGCATTGTAGCTAGATGGAATGAAACTGCATAACCGTCTACTTAGTTATCCTACATGGTATGATTATGTACCCATACATATTGTCGCCCTCTGTAGCGACCGGTATTTTCCTAGTTGTATACCGGAGGGGACCATTGTGTAAGTCTATTGCGTCTTTTGCATTCAATACTATTAGGTTGTCACGTCTTTTTGCTATCTCTGCGAGCAGCCCTGCTTAGGTTGTACAGTCTGACAGCCGTAGGTAGGAAGGACCTGCGAAACCTCTCAGTTTTGCACCTAGGATGGTGTAGTCTGCTGCTAAATGAGCTCCTCAGTGCATGCCCCCAGTGCATGCCCCTCTACGGGCATGCACTGGTTTCTACGGGCATGCACGGGTATGCACTAGTATAAACTAAAAAGAAAAGGGCCTAGCACAGATCCCTGTGGAACTCCATGACTGAGCTTTGAGTTGGAAGAAAACTCATTATTGACATGAACAAACTGGAACCTATCAGATAAATAAGATCTAAACCACTGCAACAAGGTTCCATTAAGTCCAACATGGTGTTCTAATCTATCAAGTAGAATATTTTGATCGATAATATCAAAAGCTGCACTAAGGTCTAAAAGGACAAGTACAGAAACAAGTCCATTATCAGATGCGATAAGGTCATGAGTGACCTTCACTAAAGTGGTTTCAGTACTATGATGGATTCTAAACCCAGACTGAAACTCTTCAAATAAACCAAGTGGTCAAATAATTGCATAGAAACGACTCTTTCTAAGATTTTTGAAATGAAAGAGAGATTAGAGATTCGTCTATAGTTAGCTAAAACTATTGGATACAGCGTTGGCTTTTTGAGTAAGGGTCTAATTACAGCAGTTTTAAAAGCCTGCGGTACATGGCCTAATGTTAATGAAGAACTGATGATTTGAAGAATAGAGCTACTGATAAATGGGAAGACTTCTTTAAACAGCCTGGTAGGAATAGGGTCTAAAATACAAGTTGAAGGCTTGGATGAGGAAATTATTTTATCTATCTCTAAAAGGTCAATTGGAGTAAACTCATCCAAACAGATATCAATTGAAAGAGTTGTAGTAGTAATTCTATTTAACGGTGGGAAGAATCTGACTCAAGCTCTAATGGAATGCTAGGATTAACAGAGTCCTTACTCTTTGTCAGCCTGGCTACAGTGCTAAAAAGAAACCTGGGATTATTCTTTTTTCTCTTCTATTAATGCAGAATAACAACTTTGTCTAGCTTTTCTAAGATTTTTTTTTTTTATAAATTAAAAGATGATTTCTCCAAGCTAAATAGATTTTGTCTAATTTAGTGGAGCACCATTTTCTTTCTAATTGACGACTCTTCTGTTTTAAGCTACGAGTTTCTGTTTTTAACCAAGGAGTTAAAAATCTCTGATTAGGTTTTTTTTTTTTTTCTTTTTAAAGGGGCCAACACGTCTAGAGTCTGATGCAGAGAAGCTGTAACACTATCTACCATGCCATCAATTACAGAAGGAGAAAGCTCTCCATAGCTTTTCTCTGTTGTGTTGACACATGGCATAGAGGAAACAATCTGCATAAATTTGGTAACAACATCATCTGAGAGGAATCTATTGTAGTAATATTTTTTCTTTATTAGCCAAAGAGTCAGAAATAGTAAAATCAAAGGATAACAGACAATGGTCTGACAGTACAGGTTTATAAAAAGACCCTACCAGATTTTCAGTTTCTATGCTATCCAACGTGTGGTGGAGATAATGGGTAGAATTTCCTACTTTCTGAGAAAACCCCATCGAGTCTAATATTGAATTAAATGCCATATTAAGGCAGTCACTCTCTACATCAACATGTAAATTAAAGTCCCCTAATATAATTATTCTATCTGATTTCAGCACTAAATCAGCTAAAAATTCTGCAAATTCGAAAAACAACAACAACAAAAAAAAAGTAGGCTGAGGGAGGACGATAATCTATTGAAAATAAAACTGGGTTTATCTTAAAATTGGTAAAATTTCTAATACTGAGAACCAGACCCTCAAAGGAATTATAATATAAAGAAACCTGGGATTATTCTTGTTCTCTTCTACTAATGTGGAATAAAAACTTGTACTAGCTTTCCCAAGATATTTTTTTTTAAAATTAGAAGTTGATTTCTCCAAGCTAAATAGATTTAATCTAATTTAGCAGAGTGCCATTTTCCTTCTAATCGACAAGTCTCCTGTTTTAAGCTACGAGTTTCTGTGTTGAACCAAGGAGTTAGAAATCCCTGATTGGACTTTTTTTTTTCTTTTTTAAAGGGGCCAACATGTCTAGATTCTAATGCAGAGAAGCTGTAACACTATCTACCATGCTATCAATTACAGAAGGAACAAGCTGTCTATAGCTGTCTATGGGCTGCACGGTGGCGCAGTGGTTAGCACCACAGCAGCACAGTTTTACCCTCGGCCGGGGGATCGCGGGGATCATGAGATCGTGGGTTCGATCCCTGCCCCCGGCCAACAGTGATCTGTGTGGAGTTTGCATGTTCTCCCCATGTTTGCGTGGGTTTACTCCGGGATTTCTCCGGTTTCCTCCCACATGCCAAAACATGCAGGTTAGGGAGTTCAGGGGCGCTTGCGCACGCAGCGACTGGCAGCTGGTGGCTTGTCACCGGACTGCAGAACAAATCTACCTACGGGTACAAAATAAGTCCCCCCCCAAAAAAATAGCTTATTTCCATTGTGTTGACACATGGCATAGAGAAAACAATCTACTTGCATTTGGTTACAACATCATCTGAGAGATATCTACTCCAGTAATATTTTTTAGGAGCAAAATAGTCAGAAATAGTAAAATCAAAGGTTAACAGACAATGGTCTGACAGTACAGGGTTATGAGGAGACACTACCAGATTTTCTATTTCTATGCCATATGTCAGAACAAGGTCCAAAGTGTGGTGGAGATAATGGGTAGAATTTCCTAACTTCTGAGAAAACCCCATCGATTCTAATACTGAAT
Organism: Pholidichthys leucotaenia; assembly: GCA_020510985.1. Lineage (NCBI taxonomy): Eukaryota > Metazoa > Chordata > Actinopteri > Cichliformes > Pholidichthyidae > Pholidichthys > Pholidichthys leucotaenia. The sequence continues at coordinate 68,489,546 of CM035844.1, read as the reverse complement.
TAAATGCCATATTAAGACAATCACTATCTACATTTACATGTATTTTAAAGTCTCTTACTATAATTATTTTTTTCCCAATTTCAGCACTAAATCCACTAATAACTCAGCAAATTCAGATAAAAACTCTGAGTAGGCTGAGGGAGGACGATAAACTTTGCCTGTGTTTACACACGAGAACAGCTGATTGTGCTGAGGAGGCCGACGCCTGGAGCGCTGCGGCTGGCAGTGAAGCCCCTCACCCCGGATGAGCTGAAGAGCAGACACCGCGAAGGGCTGGAGCGAAGGTGAGGAGGAGGAGGAGGAAGCATAAGCCGGCTGTACTGATGGTCATCACCGGGAACGTACGGTCACTGGGAAATAAAACAGATGAGCTTACAGCGATGGTCAGGACGCAAAAGGAGTATAGTGAGTGTAGTTTCATGTGTTTTATGGAGACGTGGTTACACTCACAGATCCCGGATGTAAACATAGCAATACCTGGCTTTAAGACTATACGGGGGGACAGAGACATGAAAAGCAGCAGGAAAAAGAGAGGAGGAGGAGTGGCACTTCTTGTTAATGAACAATGGTGTCATCCCAGACACATTTATGTGAAGGAAGTGCTGCAGCCCAGACATTGAACTGCTGGCTGTTAGTATGAGACCTTATTATATGCCGCGAGAAATGAAGTGCACTTTAATTGTTATTGTCTACGTCCCTCCGTCAGCTGACGCAGCGGTGGCCTGTGACGTCATCAGCTCCACTGCGGCCACATTACTGGAGAAGCACCAGATGCATTCATGGCCATCACAGGTGATTTTAACCATGTCTCAGTGGGAAAAACACTACCAAACTTTCACAAGTTTGTTGACTGTCCCACCAGAGAGAACAAAACACTGGATCTACTGTATGCCAATGTCAGAGATGCATATAGTGCCACAGCTCTACCCCCCATTAGTAAATCAGATCACTGCATGGTCATGTTAACACCCAAGTACGTCCCCCTTGTGCAAAGACAGCCTGCTTGTACACGGACTGTGAGGAGGTGGACACAGGAGGCTGCTGATGCACTACAGGACTGCTTTGAGACGACAGACTGGAGCACACTCTGTGAACCACATGGGGTGGACATAGACAATATGACCGACTGCATCATAGAATACATCAGATTCTGTGAAGACATGACCATGCCAGCTCAGACTGTACACTGCTTCTCCAACAACAGACCATGGGTCACCAGTGACCTGAAAGCACTTCTGAACAAAAAGAAGAGAGCTTTTAGGGCTGGAGACAAGGAGAAGCGGAGGGGAGTGCAGCATGAGCTGAGAGAGATGCTGAGGAGGTGCAAGGTCAATTATAGGAGGAAGTTGGAAGATAAACTCAGGCAAAACAACGCTAAAGATGTGTGGGAGGGAATGAAACAAATAGCTGGGTGCAAGGGGAGAGTCAGGCAGCCACTGGGAGCCAGGACAGAGCTGAGGAACTGAATCTTTTTTTTGATAGGTTCAACTCACAGTCTGTCACCCGAGCAACACAACCAGACCCCCACGCACCCCTCCCCACCCACGCTCCCATGCAGAACCTCTCTCCAACCCCCCCCCCCCCCCCCTCTTCCTCAGGGGGTACCAGGACCCTCCCTCACTTCACGGTGACTACAGATCAGGTGGAGAAACAGCTGGAGAGACTCCGTCAGCGGAAGGCTTCAGGCCCTGATGTCATCTCTGCAAGGACCCTGAGGACCTGTGCCAACCAACTAGCTCCGGTACTGAAACACCTGTACAGCCTGAGCATGAATCTGGAGAGAGCACCGGTGCTGTGGAAGACATCCTGCCTGGTTCCTGTCCCCAAGAAGTCATCTCCATCGGATTTGAATGACTACCGACCAGTTGCCCTCACATCTCATGTGATGAAGGTCCTGGAGAGACTGGTCTTAGCCCACCTGAGGCCGCAGGTGAAGACGTGGCTGGACCCTCTGCAGTTTGCATATCAGCCCCATTTAGGAGTTGAAGATTCTGTCATCTACCTGCTGCAATGAGCCCATCTGCACCTGGATGGTGGAGGAAATAGTGTGAGAATCACTTTTTTTGATTTCTCCAGTGCCTTTAGCACCATCCAGCCGCTGCTGCTGGGTGAGAAGCTGCGGGGGATGGGGGTTGACAGCTCTGTGATCTCCTGGATCACTGACTACCTGACAGGCAGACCACAGTTTGTCCGGCTGGGCAGTGTCTTGTCTGGTGTGATGGCTAGTGATAAGAGGAGCTCCACAGGGACTGTGCTCTCTCCTTTTCTTTTTACCTTATACACCACTGACTTTCAGTGCAACACTGAGTCATGCCACCTGCAAAAATTCTCTGATGACTCAGCTGTTGTGGGGTGTATAAGAGGAGGAGGGGCGGGGGAGTACAAGGCACTGGTAGACAGATTTGTGAAGTGGACGGAGCAGAATCACCTGAGGTTGAATGTCAGCAAGACCAGAGAGATGGTGATTGACTTCAGGAAGAGGAAGGCTCCTTCTCAGCCACTACAGATTAGGAGGGAGGATGTTGGAGTGGTTGAGGACTACAAATATCTGGGTGTCAGGATCAGCAGCGGGTTGGACTGGAGTTCCAACACTGATGCTGCGCACAAGAAGGGGATGAGCAGACTCTACTTCCTGAGAAAGCTGAGATCCTTCAACGTGTGCAGCAGGATGCTGGAGCTTTTCTAGCAGACCGTTGTCACCAGCGCCATCTTCTTTGCTGCTGTCTGTTGGGGTAGCAGTATCAGGGCCAGAGATACCAACAGACTTGACAAGATTATCAAGAGGGCTGGCTCTGTAATTGGTCTCAGACCGGAGACCTTTGAGACAGTGGTGGAGAGGAGAACACTAAATGAACTGTGATCCATCATGGACAATCCTGATCACCCCCTCCACCACACACTAGATAGACAGCGAAGCACTTTCTCCAGTAGACTACTACAGCTTCGTTGTCGAACGGCCAGGTACAGGAAATATTTCCTGCCACATGCAATTTCACTGTACAATAACTCACTATGATGTTGTATTCTGGTCATAGCTATGCTGCCACACTGCACCTTACAGACTAACTGGTGCATCATATTTTCACTCTGCTCCTGATAGTCCTTCTTTGTGCAATGGGATGATTCATGTGTTTATACGGGTCATCATATATTAAGCTATGATGTATATAGGTTTTATATATATGGGTTGTCGGTCATGTGTGTGTTTCTGTTGTTTGGTTGTCAACTGTCATGCTGCTGTTACACTGTAATTTCCCAGTTTGGGATAAATAAAGTACATCTATCTATCTATCTATCTATCTATCTATCTATCTATCTATCTATCTATCTATCTATCTATCTATCTATCTATCTATCTATCTAAACTATGGCAAATTAAATTGGGTTTAACCTAAAATTGCTAAAATGCCCAATACTGTGAACTAGGCCCTCGGTGAAATTATAATATGTTTTTTGCTTTACATTAACTAGTAATTTGGAATGGTAAATTGTTGCTACTCCTCCTCCATGACCAGAACTTCCGGGATTTTGACAGGTTAAATAACCAGAAGGAGTTGATTTATTTAAACCAACATAATCCTCTTGCCCTAACCAAGTCTCTGTAAGGGATATTAAATCAATCTAATGATCAATTAACAGATCATGGACTAGCCGAGACTTGGGAGTTAGAGACCTAATATTTAACAAACCACATTTAATTTTTTTAAATTATGAGGAGGAAGAGAGGCCAAATCATTAAATTTAGAGGCTTCATGTTTAATTTGAGTTTTACCATCCTTTTGTTTAATCACTTTGGGATGCTTATATATTTTATTTTTATTTACTTTGGAGGGAGCAGACAATGATTCTCTGATGGAGAAGACAGGGGCTAAGTTGAGGGGTGGTGGATGAAGAGAAGCTGCAGAGAGGCGTGTAAGACTGTGACTCTGCTTCCTGGTCCCAACTCTGAGCAGTCAAGGTTTTGGAAATTTGGATCAAAATGATGCCAGATTGTTAGATAAAAGAGATGCACCATCCAAAGTGGGATGTGTTATATCTTTCACCCTTTACGTTACTTAATATAACAATAATAACTCGGACCATCGACGTAATGTTCACGGTTTATTAGCGTAGCAGCAACTCATAGCACATAGCCAACGACAACACACTCTGACATCACAGGTTACCCACAATGCTTTTAGCAAAGCACTACGATGGGTGCCGTAGTTAACCAAAATACATAACATCTCCTCCCCCCTTACAATAGATGTCCTACAGGAGATACCAAATGTCTTTGTTTTGTCTCTCTCTTTTTTTTTTAATTATTATGCTACCTTAGGAGTGAGGGTAGACTACCTCATCCCATAACTGTACCCCTGGGGATTATTCTGCCCCATTAATGTGGGTCAGTTACCATCTAGTCTAATAACTCAGACGGACAGGAGGTCGTCGCTCCCTGGTGGGATATCGGCGCTCTGCAGGAACATGAGTCTGTGTTCTTTCGAATGTGGAGGTTGCTTCTGGTGCTGATGCAGAAGAAGATGTCACATCTCCAGCTGGAACTCCGGTCTCTGAAGTGGTTGAGTTCTGTACTGGTGTAGGTGGACAAAGTGGTGAGTTGGTGAGTGCATCGTTAAGATATCCAAGAGACGGTTCTGCAGGCGCTGGCGGTGTCTGCAGGAGTTGATCCACGTGCCTTTTCCAAACACTGTCAGTGGTTTGAACTGTATATGAGACTGGTCCAGTTTGTGCAATAACAGTTGCAGGAACCCACTTAGGTTCACCTCTGTAGTTCCTGGCCAGCACAGATTCTCCTGACGTGAACGCTCTGTCCTTTGCCCGATGTTCTCTGTGCATAATTTGTTTCTCTTGTTGCTTTTGCACAGTGTCCTTTAATCCTGAGGGTTTCAGAAGGTCAAAGGTAGTGCGCAGATCTCTCTTGAACATCAGACTAGCAGGAGTTGTCTTTGTGATTGCATGTGGAGTGTTGCGGTAGTTTAGCAGGAACTTGTGCAGCCTCTGATGCAGTGTTCCTTGACCGTGTGATGCTTTCAATGCATGTTTCATTGTCTGCACAAACCTTTCTGCAAGGCCGTTTGTCGCAGGATGGTATGGAGCTGATTTAATGTGCTGCACTCCATTAGCTTGTAGAAAAGCATCCATTTCTTGTGAAACCAACTGAGGTCCATTGTCAGAAACTAGTTGTGTAGGAGACCCAAAACGACTAAACATTTCTCCTAATGCCTCTGTGGTCTTCTCTGTGGTGGTTGACCTCATAATAGCCACTTCAGGCCATTTACTGTGTGCATCCACGGCAACGAGAAACATTCTGTCCTCAAACGGACCTGCAAAGTCAATGTGCACATGATGCCATGGCTCCTGTGGGAACTCCCAGGGATGGAGAGGAGCCAATGGTGGGTTGTTCCGTACCTTGTGACAAGATGAACAGCTTTTGGCTATTTCTTCAATCTGCTTGTCAATGTTTGGCCACCAAAAATAGCTTCTCGCTATTTCTTTCATTCTCACGATTCCACTATGTCCTGCGTGAAGTTGCTGTAACACTTTTGTTCGACATGACAGGGGAATAATCACTCTCCTCCCCCACAGCAAACAACCCGACTGAACAGACAATTCTATCCACTTCCCAAGGAAGGGCTTCAAGGTTGCGTCATCACCCGCAGGTTGTCCTTTAATGATCAAGTCCATGACTGCAGACAACACAGGGTCATTTCTAGTCCCCTTTTTCACCTGCACAGCTGAAACAGGTGCGTTTTCTACCTCTGTGAAGTAGAAGATGTCCACAGTGCTTGACTCTGGCTTCATGACAGGAAGTGGTAATCTGGATAACCCATCTGCATTACCATGACAGTCTGACTTTCGATACCTGATGTCATAGGAGTGTCCTGACAACAGCAACGCCCACCTCTGCAGTCGGGATGCTGCAAGAGATGGTTTTCCTGTGTATGGTCCAAGGATGGTTGTGAGAGGTCGGTGGTCAGTAAAAAGTGTAAACTTCCGTCCATACAAGTACTGGTGGAATTTTCTGACACCAAACACAATGCTCAGAGCCTCTCTTTCTAGTTGAGCATAGTTAGCTTCTGCCTTGTTTAATGTCCTTGACGCAAAAGCGATTGGCTTTTCCTCACCGTCTAGCATTACGTGAGAAATCACCGCCCCTACGCCATAAGGAGAGGCATCGCAGGCAAGCTGGATCGGAAGTGATGGCTTGAAGTGGGTCAGAACCTCTGATGCCGTCAGCGCATCTTTTGCCTTCTGAAAAGCCTCCTGACAGCTTGCTGTCCACTTCCATGCTTCCTCTTTGCACAGCAGGTTTTGCAGTGGTTTTAATAGTGATGCCAAGTTTGGTATGAAACGTCCATAATAGTTCAGCAGTCCCAAGAAAGACTTCAGCTGACTGACATTTTGGGGTGGAGGTCCACAATGGCTGTGATTTTCGATGGTGCAGTGTGCAGTCCCTTAGCATCGATCACATGACCTAAGTATTCCACGGATGACTGGAAAAACTCGCATTTATCCTTGCGGATTCTCAATCCATATTCCTCCAGTCTCGTGAGAGTTGCATCCAAGTTGCGCAGATGCTCTTCATCATCTGCTCCTGTACACAAGATATCATCCAGGTAGCACTGCACTCCTGGTAATCCACTCAGGATTTGATCCATAGCCCGCTGAAAAAGTGCTGGAGCAGATGTGATGCCAAAAGGCAGTCTGCAGTATCTGAAGAGTCCTTTATGGGTGTTGATAGTCAGCATTTCACGTGACTGCTCTTCTACATGCATTTGTAAGTAAGCCTGGTTGAGATCTATTTTGCTGAACTTTTGTCCCCCACTCAGCCCCGCAAATAAGTCATCAATCAGTGGAAGGGGATACTGCTCTGCTGTTAGTACAGGGTTTACTGTTACCTTAAAGTCTCCACAGGTCCGGATTCCTCCGTCCTTTTTGGGTACTGGAACTATGGGCGTGGCCCACTCACTGGTTGTCACAGGCTCCAGAACTCCATTCTTGACCAGAGCATCTAAGTCAGCCTCCACCTTTGGTCTGATGGCGTACGGCACTGGTCTGGCTTTCATAAACACTGGTTTACTGTCAGGTTTGACATGCAGCTTCACTATAATTTTTTTCATACTGCCTAGTTCATCACGAAAAACCTTTTTGTGCTTTTCCAGTATGGCCTGCAGCTGAGTGGAACTGTGTGACAGCTTCCTTACTTCTTGCCAGTCAAGTTGGATTTTCTTTAGCCACACACGCCCCATTATAGCTGGACAGTTGTTCTTGGTAACATAAACTGGAAGCTCAGCAGTTTGGCCATTGTACTGAACAGTTACCTCTGTCATCCCTTTCATGGGCACTCGGTGTCCAGTATACGCCCTGAAGACGGTGTCTGAAGGTCGGAGTGGAAGATGTTTCAGAAACTTCTTGTAAATGCCATGCGACACAAGTGATGCCTTTGATCCGGTGTCTATCTGCATTTTAATAAAATGTCCCTCCACTTTTGGTTTAGTCCAAAAGCCTTCTGAGCCTTCATTCACATTCATAATCCGGACAGTATTTATTGCAGTTGACACCTCTTCCTCTGAGGAGTCGCTCACACTGTCCTCGCCATGTTTAACTGTGTGAACATTTCTTTTCTTTTTGTATTTTACCATGTCACTTTTATTCCTTGTCTTTGGGCCTTTGTCTTTGCTCCTTTTGCTTCTGCATGCCCGCTCCACGTGGCCTTTTTTTCCACAGTTGTTTCAGTCCATCTCTTTGTACCAACAGTCATTAGGAAGGTGTCCCATCTTGCCACAGCGGAAACATGGCCCTGTTGCATTGGTTTTACTACTGTTGAGCTTATGTACTCTGCCTCTAGCATGCAGTTGGTGTGCTTCTTTGGAAGCCATCTCCATCATCACACTAATGTTAATGGCTCTTTCAAGCGTCAAATCACTTTCTGTGAGTAACTTCTTCTGTGCTGCTTCATTCCGTAGTCCACACACAAGCCTGTCTCTTAATGTGTCGTTTAAAACATCTTTAAATTCACAGTGTTCGGCTAACTTGCGTAGCGCTGCAACAAACATGTTAACAGACTCACCCTCTTCTTGGTTACGTCTGTGAAACCTGTATCTTTCTGCAATCACTAGAGGCTTGGGTGAGAAGTGGTGGGTTAGTGTGTCCACCAGTTCTTTTTAGGTTTTAGAGCCTGGCTTTACTGGCTGTAGGAGGTTACGTAGTAGATTAAATGTCTTGGGACCCATCACACTCAGAAAAGTGGGCACTAACTTTTCATCCGTTATTCCATTGGCCGAGATGAAATAGTCAAAGCGCTCAGTATAGGAGCTCCATTGTTCCGCACTCTCATCAAAGGGCCCGATAGAGCCAATGACTCCAGCCATTTTAACACTCCTGGTTGAATGTTGCTCTTTCCCTCGCAGCTCCTTTCTGTAACGTTGTTGCTTCCCTCCGGCGTTACTCACAGAGTTTTTTTTTCCTTTTTTTTTTTTTGTCCTTACGATTTCCACTGCTCCGCTCCTCCCCGCTTAGCAGACAGCCCGCAGCATCCACCTCAGCACAGTGGCGTGGTGTATCACCCTGTCAGCACGAAGTAGCGGCGGGAAAAAAAACACGACAAAAAAACTCTCCTCCGTCGCGGACTGCAGCGTCGGTCCAGACGTCCTCGTCGCCACTTTTTGTTATATCTTTCACCCTTTACATTACTTAATATAACAATAATAACTCGGACCATCGATGTAATGTTCACGGTTTATTAGCGTAGCAGCAACTCATAGCACACAGCCAACGACAACACACTCTGACATCACAGGTTACCCACAATGCTTTTAGCAAAGCACTACGACGGGTGCCGTAGTAAACCAAAATACATAACAGGATGGATGCCATCTTGTCTAAAAACACCATCATTTCACAAAATGAGCTCAAATTATCATTGTTTGCAGGACACCACACAGACAGCCAGCGGTTGAAGGGTGACACATGGCAAAACATGTCATCACTGGTCAGATTGGGGAGGGGCCCAGATAATACTATAGAGACATACATCGTTTTGGCAAAGTCACACATCAATTCCACATTAAGTTTTTTGACTTTCGACTGCCAGAGTCGGATGTTGTTAATGCCGGTGTGGATAACAATTGTGGAGTATTTACACTGACTTTTAGCCAGCATTTTAAAATTTGACTCGATGCCGCCTGCTCTGGCCCCGGGAATGCATTTGATTATTGCCGCTGGAGTTTCTAGATTCAGGTTTCTGACTACAGAGTTGCCAATGATCAGAGTTTTTTTCCTCAGCAGGTGTGCCGCTGAGTGGGGAAAAGTGATTAGAAACATGAACAGGTTGGTGGTGAACCAGGGGCTTCCGGCTATGCTTCCTTCTCATCGTCACCCACCCATTCTCTCCTTGCTGCTCAGGAGAGGTTGGAGCTGGGGATCCGCTAGCAGGCCGCCTATGCTAGGGAGCTCCGCTGCAGCTAAGGGGCGTTTGTCATTATTAGCTGGCGTAGATGGTGTTTCAATGCAGTGGAGCCAGGATTCCAAATCAGACAACCTCGCCTTGACCACCTCAAAGAGACAACATTTATTACATTTACCATTATCCCTAAAAGAGGCAGAGGTGTAGCTAAACATCTGACATAGACAGCACACCAGAGGAGAAGGGGAAGGAGAGCTAGTAGCCATAGCTAGGGGCTAACCCAAAGCTAACACAAACACCGATGAAAGGTGAACAGAAGGCTAAAGAGGGTGATTAGATGCCAAGGTACTGGAGAGGAGAGTCCAGCTGTTGGTTAAACGTCTGATTAAGGAGGAACAATGTGGTTTTCGTCCATGCCATGGCACATCAGACCAGCTCTTTACCCTCTCAAGAATCCTCAAGGGTTGGCGGGAGTTTGCCCAACCAGTTTACATATGTTTTGTGAACTTGGAGAAGGCATTTGACCGCGTCCCTCGTGGACTTTTGTGGGGGGGTGCTTCGAGTGTATGGGGTATCAGGCTTGTTTTTACAAGCCAGCCGGTCTCTGTGTGACCATTGTGAGAGTTTGATTGGTATTGCCAACACTTGGTCGGACTCATTCCCAGTGAGAGTTGGACTCCGCCAGGGCTGCCCTTTGTCACCGATCCTGTTCATAATTTTTATGGACAGGATTTCTAGGTGCAGCCAGGGAATGGAGGGTGTCATGCTTGGTGAACACAGGATCTCATCTTTTTTGTTTGCGGATAATGTTGTTCTGCTGGCTTCATCCAGCAATGACCTACAGGTCTTACTGGGATGGTTTGCCGCTGAGTGTGAAGCAGCTGGGATGAGAATCAGTACCTCCAAGTCCGAGTCCATGGTCCTCAGCCGGAAAAAGGTGAATTGTCCTGTTCGGGTTGGGGACAAGCTCCTGCCCCATGTGGAGGAGTTTAAGAATCTTTGGGTCTTATTCATGGGTGAGGGGAGAATGGAGAGAGAGAGATTGACAGATGGATCAGAGCAGCATCTGCAGTGATGCGGACGTTGTACCAGTCTGTTGTGGTGAAGAGGGAGCTAAGATCTAAGGCAAAGCTGTTGATTTACCAGTCAATCTACGTTCCTACCCTCACCTATGGCCATGAGCTTTGGGTAATGACCGAAAGAACGAGATTGCGTATACAAGCATCTGCAGTGAGCAGTCTTCATAGAATTGCTGGACTCACCCTCAGAGATAGAGTGAGGAGCTCAGTCATCCAAGAGAGGCTTGGAGTAGAACCACTGCTCCTCCATATTGAAAGGAGCCCACTGAGGTGGTATGGGCATCTGATCAGGATGCCTCCCACTTGAGGTGTTCCAGGCACGTCCCTCTTGGAGGAGACCCTGGGGCAGACCCAGGACTCCCTGGAGAGACTATGTCTACCAGAAGGTCTGGGATCACCTTGGTATCCTTTCTGAAGAGCAGGAGCAGTTGGCTGGGGAGAGGGAAGTCTGGGCTTCTCTGCTTGAACTGCTGCCTCCACGACCTGGACCTCCGGAAAACCGGTAGAAAATGGATGGATGGGTGGATGGATGGATCTGCCTCTCCTGTGGCCGGTGTCCCAGATCCACACCTGTCACGTGATTGGTCAAAAAGTATGAAAAAAAAAATAAACCCAGATGTACCAAGCATTTCAAATCACTTGATGGCAGACACATATAGCTTACTGCTCTTCACTGGAGGACTGAGTTCAGTGCACAGAACCACATCAAATCTGATATCACTTCTGGGGCCCAGAAGAAGAGATGTATAAACTCGAAAAGCACTCAGAGAGCGCAGACCTCCGCCAAGCGCCACAGTTCCCCCCATACAGTGTTTGTGTGTACATTTTCAGATTCCTTGACCATGAAAACATATGACTAGCAATTGGATTCACAGTGATAGGATTAGTGGTTCAGTAGTTATTCTTGAAAATCGCATTTTACATAATGGTGGTTTTCTTCTGGACGGTGATCCAGATCACCACCAAAATGTAATCATCTTTAGGATACCCCATTTCTGACTATCTGTGAAAATTTCATGAAAATCTGTCCATAACTTTTTGAGTTATGTTGCTAACAAACAAACAGACAGACAGACAAACCAACGCCAATGAACACATAACCTCCTTGGCGGAGGTTGACAATTGTGCAACATATATTTCAACAGGGAGGAAGCGTTTGCTCCACATTTTGCCAACTATGATTTTTAACGGGATTATTTAGCTTCTGAAGGGAAATATTTACCTTCTGGACAGCACAAGATGGACCGGAGTGGAATACCTTTAGTCCGCCATTGACGAAGTTACACGTGATGGAGAGGAAAATCCTGTCGGTTCTGCAGCATATTCTAACCAAAATCGAGGTGGAATAAATCAGAAGATAAATGTGATGGTTTCTGGATGTGGGAGAGAAAGCAAAAATGACTGACAGAAGACAAAGTAAGAACCGGGGATGAGCACACGGATGCATGGTGACCCATGACGAGCGGTAGGTGTGATGTTTTTATTTGTTTATATTCTACTGATATTCTGGTTCATATATTTTGAAGATAAGATAATAAAAAACAACAACAACAACAAAAAATACAAAGATAAACAAACAAAACCATCCTTTGTGTAAATATGTCCAAAGTCCACTTTGGCCAAATGTTATGTAATCCGATATGGCTGCCGTCACATGATACAAATTTGATGCGTAAATTTACTCTTATCATAAACTTTGGATCATCTACTATGTCTTTCTCATTTACAGTAAGCCATTATCTCTTACCAATTTCAAGTTACAGCCTTTGGAATTTGTGATATTTAAACTGAATATTTTCTTGAAAAAAGTCTTCGCTACCAGAGGGTGCATGCAAATGGTGCAGATCTGCGACCGCAATCCTCTCAGGGTTAAAAGGAAATCAAAGCGAATGATACTAATCATTTTTGAGTAAATAGTTAATGATAAGACACCACCTGATTAACTTGACATGACCTGAAGCTGAAGTTATTATTACAGTGTGGAGAGAGGAATAATCAGGCGAGGCGCTCCAGAGCAGAACAGACTTTATTAATCTCTCTCTCACATTCACAAGAATCACAAGCATAAAAAACAGGTTGTGGGCACCTCTCCTTTTATAGCATGCAACTCGCTCAGCGACGTGCAGTGCTGCATGAACATGCATTTGCCATTCCCATTCCCTTTGTCACTGTTCGCATCAACACACAAATCCACCCTTGACAATTCCCCTTGTCACCCAGCACATTTACATGCAGACCAGAAGAGGATGCATATCCTCATGTGAAAACCATAGACAGTCCTGAACCTCTGTTATGCATCTCGTCCTGCCATGCCCTTCAGTCTGAGTGGAAACATACTGAGTGGATTCCCCCCCTCCTTCCCCAGTAACTGAGACTGAGCCTTAACCCCCATGTCCTTTGGGCTTCAACCTATGTCCATAGCGGCTGTAATGGGGGATCGGTAGCTCCGAGGCACTGCTTTGCCGGTGGGACACTCTTGGGAGTGTGTCCGTCTGCGGGGGTACATTTGGGGGGGGAGGGGAGCATCTTCAGCATGCCATTGTGACTGATCTGACAAGTCATTTACCTGGGGAGTTCTCAGTGGGGGTCGTCTGCGCAGAGGAACTTGGGCCAACACCACCTGCTCATCTGTTAAATCAAAGGCGGGCTTGAGCCTGTCTATACAGATTGTTTCCATGCATCCTCCCAAGTCTAACACAAAATGTTTCTCCCCGGGTCCCAGCACTCTGAACATCGTAGGGTGGGCGCAAGGGGGTCTGGTGGGCATTGTGCCTGACAAATAAGAAAGACACATCCTTCAAGGTATTTGGCACAAAAACGCAGGGAAAACAGTGGTGGGCCGGGCCGGGTACCGTCCCTGCTTCTGCGCTATGCCGTGAAAGTGGGGATGGATCGGTGTTCGGTGCAGGGTTGTCGGGCAAAAATTCTCTGGGAAGCCGCAGCGACTGGGAAAAAAAAAAAAAAACAGCTCTGCCGGGGAGGCTGCTAAATCCTCCTTCGGTGCCGAACGCAACCCTAATAGAACCCACAGCAACCGGTCCACCCAATTTGCATCTGTAAGCGAAGTCCTGAGCGCTGCTTTAAGCGACCTATGGAAACGCTCACATAACCCATTGGCCTGGGGGTTGTACACAGTCGTGCGATGAATTGTGATGCCCAGGCTCTGGGCCATCATGGACCAGAGTTCGGAAACAAACTGCGGGCCCCAATCGGTCGTGATATCCGAAGGGGTGCCGAAACGTGCCACCCATGTCTTCAAAAAAGCCTGTGCAACTTCCGCAGACACGGTGGAAGCTATCGAGACTGCTTTGGGCCAGTGCGTGGTGTGGTCCACCACTGTTAGGAGGTGCGTGAACCCCTGCAATTGCGGGAGGGGGCCCACAAGGTCCATGTGAACGTGGTTGAACCTCTTAGCCGGGATATTGAATGGCTTCAAGGGGGCCTTTGTGTGCCTGTGCTCCTTGGCTCGTTGGCACACTATGCAGGCTGCAGCCCACTCTTTCACCTGTTTGCACAGGCTCGGCCAGATGAACTTTGCTCCCACCATTTTGACTGACGTACACAGTCCTGGGTGCGCCAGAGAGTGAACTGACTTCAAAACACGGTGGCGCCAAGCGCGTGGGACTACCAGGCGTGGGCAGCCTGTAGAGATGCCGCAGACTAGGAGGGGTCCCCCGTCTTGCAGTACTCTGCTCTCCAGCCTTAACCCTTTTGGTCCAGACTGGAGCGTGCAAACATCCGCATCGCTGATCTTCTCAGCAGCCATGGCCATATTATCTATCCCTACGTAGACTGGGGCCACTAATGCACGCGAGAGGCAGTCCACCACCACGTTGAGTTTACCGGCCACATGCTGAATGTTGGTCGCAAACTCCGAGATCGCGGCCAGCTGTCTCTGCTGCTGGCCCGACCATGGTTCCAAGACCTTGGCCATTGCGTACGTTAGTGGCTTGTGGTTCATGCACGCAGTGAAGGTGCGCCCTTCCAGCCAGAGCTGGAAGTGGCGTATGGCCAGGTGGACAGCCAGTAACTCCTTGTCGAACGCTTTCTATTTACGCTCATTGTCACGCAAAGACCTGCTAAAAAAGGCGAGCGGCTGCCAAGAACCAGCGACACACTGCTCCATGATGGCCCCTATGGCCACGTCCGATGCATCAGTAGTGAGCGCTAGCCGAGCCACTGGGTCCAGGTGCGCCAGTTGTGCGGCATTCACCAGAGCTGTTTTAACCTTGGAAAATGCCTGCTCTCGCTCAGGAGTCCAGTCGACTCAGTCCGCCGGTTTCTGTTTCTTAAGCGTGGCATACAACGGCTGCATGAGCTGGGCTGAGTGGGGGAGAAAATGGTTGTAGAAGTTAACCATCCCCCAAAACTCCTGCAGCGCCCTGACCATCTGAGGCCGGGGCAAATCTGCCACTGCACGCATTTTGTCCGGTAAGGGTATCGCGCCCTCCGGTGAGATGCAGTGGCTCAAAAAATTGATTCCCATCACCCCAAACTGGCACTTCGCCGGGTTGATTATTAACCCGTGCTCCTCGAACCTCTGGGAAACTGTCCTGAGGTGGGCTACATGTTCATCCTCGGACGCACTGGCCAACAGGATGTCTTCCAGGTAGAAGAACACCAACGGCAGATCGCGCAGCACCACATCCATCATGTGTTGGAATGTCTGCACTGCGCCTTTTAACCTGAAAGGCATTCGTAAAAACTCAAAAAGACCAAACGGGGTTATTACTGCTGTTTTAGATATGTCCTCAGTGCACACTGGGACCTGGACTATTTTGGAAAAAATGCGTGCCCCGGTGAGGTGAATGGAAAAATCCCGAATATGGGGGATCGGGTAGCGGTCATGCGCTGTGGTGTTGTTTAATCTGTGGAAATCTCTGCAAGGTCACCATGATCCCTCGGATTTAGGCACCATGTGCAGCGGGGATGCCCATGGGCTGTTTGAGCATGTGATGATGCCCAGCTTTTCCAAGTTGGCAAACTCTTCGCGTGCTATGGCCAGTTTAGTTGCATCCAGGCACTGAGGTCGTGCGAAAACGGGCGGCCTCGTGGTAGTAATGAAGTGCTCCACCCCGTGTTTAGTGACAGTCGGCGAAAGGGTCGGGACCGTGAGTGCTGGGAACTGGATGAGTAGTGTGTGGAACTTACCCCCTGGGGCTGTGACATCGGCAAGTGTTGTGGACCCAGCTCCTCTAGCTGTACAGGGGAGAGAATCAAAAGACATTGCGTTAATCAGGCATCTGTTAGCCACATCGACTAGTAGTCCATGTGCACACAAAAAATCAGCGCCCAAAATGGGGAAGCTGCATGCCGCTATGACGAAAGTCCATTGGCATGTACGGCTGTGCAAGGATACAGTCAGTGTCCTCTCACCAAAAGTCTTAATGTCTGAGCCGTCTGGCCGCTTGTTCCCACCAGCCAGTCTGTGTAGGATAGTAGGATGAGACTCTCTGGTGAGCTGGAGTCAACGAGGAACCATCTCCCCGAGCGTGAGTCTGTCACATAAAGCAGCTTGCTCACTTCACCGGTGGTCACAGCTGCTACCAACTGCCGGCCCTGGAGTTTCCCGAGCACTTGAATTGGCACGGTGGCACGCATCGACGTGCGTCCTCTCCAAAATTGCGGTGGTAGAAGCAGAGCATGTCCCTCTGGTGCTTCTTGGCCTCCGCTGCAGCCACCGTCGTTGGCTCCCCGCCTCCGCTGGCCGTCTTGCTGGGCTCCGACGCTGCTGTGTTCACTGCGAGGGCTTTGGTGGTGAGGATAATCTGATCTGCCTCTTGTGCGCGCGGCCAGCAGTGGCAAATTGGCAAGGACCGCCCTGGCCACTGTTGGGAGATTCCGGAGGAAAAGGTGGGCAAAGAGGAGATGCCCGTCATCTGTGCCCATCAACGCTAACATCTTCTCCATTAATTCGACCACCGACCCGTCTCCCAACTCGGAGCGTGTCAGGAGCCTTTCCGCTCTCTCGCAGTCCGAGAGCGTGTAGCGCCGGGTCAGCGCAGTTTTGAGAGCATTGTATTTGTCGTGGCTGGGGGCTGTTGGAGCAGGTTCGCCACCTCCTGAGTTGAGCGTGCGTCCAGTGCTGCAACCACGCAGTAGTATTTGGTGTCATCCGCCATTATTCCCCGGAGCACAAACTGGGCCTCGGTGTGGAGGAACCAAGACTTCGGGTCGTGTAGCCAAAAGTCTGGGAGTTTGACCGAAACGGCGCACGCATTGCTGGCACCTCCAGTCCAGATCGTCTCCGGGGTGTTCGCCTTGAGTTCCATTTTGCATCAAGGGTCACCAGTGTGGAGAGAGGAATAATCAGGCGAGGCGCTCCAGAACAGAACAGACTTTATTAATCTCTCTCTCACATTCACAAGAATCACAAGCATTAAAAAACAGGTCGCAGGCACCTCTCCGTTTATAGCATACAACTCGCTCAGCAACGTGTGGTGCTGCATTAACATAAATGCATTTGCCATTCCCATTCCCTTTGTCACTGTTTGCATCAACACACAAATCCACCCCTGACAATTCCCCTTGTCACCCAGCACATTAACATGCAGACCGGAGGAGGATGCATATCCTCATGCGAAAACCATAGACAGTCCTGCACCTCTGTTATGCATCTCATCCTTCCATGCCCTTCTGTATGAGTGGAAACATCCTGAGTGGATTTCCACACCAGTAAGGTTGTAGTCCCAAATTTGGGCATTGGTAAAGTAATGTTTGTGTGGGCTTAGTAGTAAACATTAGCAACTAACATTAGTTATTAGCTAACAATTTGACTGTACACAAATGTATTGAGAGAAATTTGGATATCTTGTAAGACAGTGGTCTCCAACCTTTTTTTGTGTCATGGACTGTTACAAGCATTGGACATCACCCCGCATCTCCGCACTGACCATGTGCGCCAAAAGCGCTGGGGGTTTGTCGCTCTAGCAGGGAAACTGTCACGGTAAGTTGTAGGAGCTGAACCCAAACATGAGACTTAAAATTTCAAAAGTTTTATTGGAGGTGGTGTAAACCAAGGCCAGCTCGAGGGTGTACACGGTAATTTAAAATGGCAGGCAGGCAGGACAGACAAAGTACAAAAATAACCCAAACGTGGCTAGACAGGAACGGGCTAGGCAGAAGTATGATAGAACGCCAAATGATGGCATGAACAGAGCACTCAGGTGAAGGGCTACATCCCTTAAATAACAGCTGAACAGACAAACATAATAACAAACTGGTGTGTGCACTTACAAATCAATAAGGCTAAATCAGGCAATGCAAAAGAGGACTGAGAACACACGCCAAACCAAGACAGCAGGACGTGACAGAAACAACAGGGCATGACTATGAAAATATAACTAACACACAAGACTGAATGATAAGAACTATTAAAGAAACAAAACACAGGAGGCATGATATAATACAAATAATAACTAAGGACCAGCAGAGAGAAATCTTAGGGAATCCAAACAACAGAGACAAAGATAAACAAATACAAAGAACCCCAAAATACAAAACTCAAAGCAAGAACATGGACTAGGGCCCATGTCCTGAGAACAAAGAACAAAATCATAATTCAGAGTGAGGACATGAGGCCAAGTTCATGCCCTGACAGAATGGTAGTTAGGAGGGTGGCTGGGGGGGGGGGGGGTGCAGCGCTGGGCATAACGCATGGAACGACACAATGAAATGTACAACGTAAACATGGTCAAAAATCGTCTTCCTCAGCCTTTGGCACCTATAGATGAGTTATATATTTACTTTAACAGACAGGCAAGCTTCCATCTACCACTTTAAAACTTCAACCACTGGTGAATTAAAACAAAGCAAATTATTCATCAAACTAGCAGTTGTTCGTGAGATTTTATAGGATCTAGGATGGATTTTAAACTGTATGCTCATGTCATTACATTCTCTAGAAAGAACAAAACATTCTAAAATGGAAACTGTTCGTATCAGAATTGGTAAGAGAATTGGTTAAAAGAAAAAAAAAATCTGTCCACATGACAAGTACGACATATGAGGACGCTGACTGATTGCTGACCAGGTACCTTTGCAAAAGATTCACTTCCTGTTTTCATGACAGGTACTGGTGGATCAGCCTTTAACCGACCAGAAGGGTGACCAGGTAGACCAAAAAAACCCAAAACAAACAAAAATAACTACCCACTGTGATATTTGACATAGTGGTTTTAATGAAAAGTATTGTTTTAGCTAAAAATGTGTTTTATACAGTTCAGACTGGATCAAGTCTGAGTGTAAAGTCTGAGTCTGAGAGAAAAAAAAAAAACATCAAAATGCTCACCACTTAAAAAACAACAACAACAACAAAACAACAACAACAACAACAACCTATACAGCCTTTATATCAATTCTTTGTCCAGTTAGCAATTTTATCTCTTCCGGGTGTTTCCCTTTACATCAAGAAAAGACCAGCCCAGCCTTGATAGATGCTGCTGCTCAGTTATTAGCCAGCCTAGTTGTCTGTCTGCACATGTAGATGAGTGGGGAGGCTAACCAATTAGCTTCAGACCTAACAATGCAATGAAGAGTTAGCTTACCAAACATGGTTGATATTGTTAGTTTCTTTAGATTTCACTCGCCCTAATAGTCATCCCTGCTTCACTAATCCAAAGACATATATGGCACTTTTCTGTCAAAAACTGCCCTTTAAGGGGTGTTGAAGGACACCAAAGGCTCACTGTGTGTTTTGCACATTTATTAAAGTAAAGACAGACAAATAACATACAACACATACAATTATCGGATGGCTAGGGCACTGGAGGAAAGCGGGGCCTTGACGTCAACAGACAGGAAGAAGCCTGGGAAAGCCGGGAAAAAAAGGGGAAACGCTGACCTGGACGGAGCTCTCCCGTTCTCCTCGACGGCAGTCCAAAACAGTCAGCATAGAGTACAGCTGAGGACATCCCACGGTGTAAAAGGACACAATAACAAGAACATGTTGTCGTGTCCTTAAATACCCGTTACAAAATAGGCAGCAGGTGTGGAACATGAGTGTGGAAAAGAATTACAATCAGTGACAGCTGTGCAGCCCACAAGCCATTTTGAGAGCTGGGAGCTGCACAGCACTGTCAAAATAAAACACTAACCAGAAACCATCATGACCCAAGAGCAACACAACCTCAAAATACAAATAATAACTAATAATACAAATTACTTATACAAATAACTTATAATACAAATAATAACGCAACAGAATGGCAACAATAAAACAGGAACCAAATACAGCAAACAGGTAAAAATTATTAAACAAACAGACAGAAGAAGACATATAAGCTGGAGACTGGGCACGGCACCTACCCTTTCCTCGGATCATGACAGAGCCCCCGACCCCCGACCCCCAAGGGGTGGATCCCAGACACCCCAGGGCAACAACAAAAAGAAAACGAATCCCCCACAAAGAAGACTCCCCCCAGCAAGAAAAACAACCCACCCCAGGGGGAAGGAGGGGGAACCTGGGCACAGAGGGACCGAGACACAATAAAAAAAAAAAACAAACAACAACAACAAAAAAAAACACTCAAGAAGGGGGTCAGTGGCCCAAGACCCACTGACCCCCGGCTGACCATCGCGGCAGCCCGGATGGCCCCACAACACAGTTCATCAGGTGGTCTCCCAGTGTCCCAGAGCACACTGTACAGACTGTACAGTCCGTTGTGTGGCTTCCCTGAGTCCATGAGCCACCCGACCCCATGGTCCAGTCCGTCGGGTGGCCGCCCAGAGTTCATGACCTACTGAGCCACCAAGCCCAATGCACCATTCCCCCCAGAAGCGGCAGGTTAGCCCCCAACTACGACTGCTGGCCAACGGAAGCACCCAATGATGATGGTGGTTGATCAGCAGAGGAGCCAGATGAGGGAAGAGGCCGCTTAGCGGGGACCGTCAATGAGGAGAGGGGATCCAAGGCAACCTCAGATGAAGGCGTGGCACCCACAGCGGCCTCAGGCAGGAATGCAGCACCCGCGGAGGACTTGGGCTGATGCGCAGCAACCATCAAGGCTCCGGACTGGGGTGCAGCACCCACGGCAGCCCCACACTGTAGAGAAGAATCCACAGCGGACCCGGAGTGGGGCAAAGCATCCACGGTGGCCCCAGACTGGGGCGAAGCACCCACAGCGGCCCCAGACTGGTGCGAAGCACCCACGGCAGCCCTGGACTTGCGCGACACACCCATGGAGACCCTGGACTGGGGAAACACACCCACAGTGGCCCCTGACTGGGCCGTTGCACCCAAGGCGACCCCGAACAAGAGAATAGCACTCACGATGAACAGGCTGACCCGCGAGAGCACCAGGTCAAGGAGGCAATCGACCAGTGGAGCACAAGCCAGGGACAAGGAAGGAGGGACCATGGCGGCCTCGGACTGAGGCGTAGCACCCATGGAGGCTCAGGACCGAGTCGTTGCACCCACGGAGGCCCCAGGCTTGGGTGCAGAAAACACGGAGGCCCCAGACTGGGGCGCAGCACCCACGGAGCCCTTGGAAAGAGGGAGAGCAGCCCCCATGGGGCCTTCGGATGGAGGGGGAGCAGCACTCATGGAGCCCTTGGACAAATTGTGAGCAGCACCCACGGAGCCCTCAGAAAAAGGGGGAGCAGCACCCACGGAGCTCTCAGACGGAAGGGAAGCAGCACCCATGGAGCCCTTGGATGGAGGGGAAGCAGCACCCACGGAGGCCCCGGACTGGGGCGCAGCACCCACGGAGACCTCGGACTGGAGGGTAGCACCACGGCGGCCTCAGACAGAGGCGTCGCACCCTCAGTGGCCTCAAACAGGGGTGTCGCACCCATGGTGACTTTTGGCAGAGGCGTTGCACAAAAGGAGACCTTGGGCAGAGGTGTCACACCTGCGGCAACCTCAGGCAGAGGCGTCGCACCCGTGGCAAACTTGAGCAGAGCCATCGCACCTGCGGTGCCTTCGGGTAGGCAGGCAGGACCCCTGGAGACCTCAGGAGAAAAGTTGGAGAAAGCACAAACAAACACCGGTTCAGAGTCACTGGCAGCAGTGGTGCCTGGCAGGGGGAGCTCAAGTGCAGCTGACGGCTGCACCTGGTCCCCCCAACCAAGAGCAAGGCATGATTTCTCTCAGCTAAATAAGGAAACTTGCCTGAGCTCGAGCTCCACTGCCGTCCAGGACTCCGCTGAGATGACCCAGGCTTCTGGTTGGAAGGTAGGGGGGACTCCCAATGGAGCAGCTGGTGCTGATGCACCTCCAGACACAGTGGCTGCAGCAGGAGATCCTCTGATCACTAACGCTACCTTCCATTCTGCTGGGGTCAGGGGATACTCCTCTGTTGGCTCAAGCTTCGGAGCATAGGTGGCATTCTTCTCCTATCCCGGACATGACTGCTGGGCTGGAGCTGGACTCTCCAGTGCTGCAGGCTTCTCCATCACATGCTGGCTCCCTCCTAGGACTGACAGACCCTCAGGGAAAATAGGAGGAGGAGGAGAAAGAGGAACAGATGAGGAGGGAATTTCAGCAGCAGATAGTGAAAGCTCAGCCAAGTTGCGCTGTTGCTTGTTAGCTTCGCCACCAGGAATAAGGCAAGGCATTTCATTATAAGGTGTTGAAAAATGAAAGGACACTTGTCTTAATTCCCGGGGCTTGGTGGTGGCTGCTGCGAGGCCAGACGACATCTACCCAGGAACTGCGAAGGTCATCTGGAGGGATGGGAGGAGCCCCAGAGATGGGGCACACTCTGCTGTCGGCTCCAACTCTGTTCTGGCTGGTGGCGCTCTCTCCAGTTGCAACAGAAACTCAGGGAGGAGCAATGACTTGTAGACAAAGATGAGCTCCCCCTCAGCTGCAACCACCCACTGGCGATCCTCCATCTCCTTCGTGCTAGGTCCAACTGGGGGACTGAAGGTTGCATACCCGATGCAGCCAGCTGTGGGACACTGCTTGACGGAGGGAGATGGGACCGCAGCCGGATAGTGGTCCCGAGCACGGGGCTTCTGTCCTTGGGTGTGTCTCCTCCGTGGCACTGGGTCGGGTGGCAGAGGAGCTCTCTCCAGCCCATGGAGCTGGTGTTGGGCGAAGCAAACAGAGGTGAGGAGGTCTGCGAGTTCTGACACTCTCCACTGGCTGGAGAATGCCTTGATCACCTGTGCCGCACTGTCCCAAACCTACAGCTACTCCTCTGGAGTGTGGGTTAGGTGAACGTCCGATACAATGTCCTTTAACAGTCTAACCGCCCAACAATCCTCCTCGCCCAGCCCAAAACTCCCACAGTCCGCGCGGCCAGACTTGCCGAAAATACCGGACTTATGCGGGGGAACAGAAAAGGGAGAGGGAGAGGAAAAAAACTGATAAAACACACACTGGCTGGTGTTTATTTATTTATTTATTTATTTAGCGAATTCAAAGTCCTTAAGCCAAGCAGTTGCCTCCTGGTTTGCTGTATGGAGGGTGTGTAATCCTCCTTCCAGTCTTTGGAGCGGGCAAACCTCTATGATGTGTTCCATTGTTTGCTCCTCTCCACATGCGCACAGTGGGCTAGGGCTACTGCCCCATCTGTGAAGGCTGGCCAAGCAGGGGCCATGTCCAGTCCTGAAGCGATTGAGTGTAGACCACTGTCTCCTTGGGAGGTTGGTGCCCAGGACCTGTTGGTTGGGGTTTATCACCAGCTGTTTGTTTGGGACCTCCTTGGTCTCCCATTCCTCTTGCCAAGCTGTCTGGATGGTAAAGTCAGCTGGGGGGTGGCAATGGATCAGCGTTCTCGTCGCGCCCTCCGCCAGTACCCGGGCTCGCCTGGGGAAGCTAATGATCCTACCAGCAGACTAAATTCGAAGAGACAACGCCTCTGTGCCAAGTCAAAGAAGAATCCTAGTCACAGTCCTAAAGCCGAAAGCAAACAGCCCCAAGAGCACTTTGTGGTAGGATCTGCCCTTCGCATATTAAAACTGGCTGGTGTCAACATCCTGGTCATGTCCTTCTGTCAAAAACAGCCCTTTAAGTGCTGTTGAAGGACACCAAATTCTCACTGTGTGTTTTGCACATCTATTAAAGTAAAGACAGACAAATAACATACAACACATACAACTAACACATGGTTAGGGTGCTGGAGGAGAGCAGGGGCTCGACATCAACAGGCAGGCAGAAGCCTGGGAAAGTCGGGAAAAAAGGGGGTAACACTGACCTGGACGGAGCTCTCACGTTCTCCTCAACAGCAGCCCAAAACACTCAGCATAGAGCACAGCCAAGGTCATTCCACAGTGTAGAAGGACACTACAACAAGAACGGGTTGTCATGCCCTTAAATACCGGTTACAAAATAGGCAGTAGGTGTGGAACATGAGTGGCGAAAAGAATTACAATCAATGACAGCTGCGTAGCCCGCAATCTGGTTTGACAGCTGGGAGCTGCACAGCACTGTCAAAATAAAACACTAAACACAAACCATAATGATTCAAGAGCAACACAACCCCAAAATGTAAATAATAACACAACATAATGGCAACAGTAAAACAGGAACCAAATACAGCAAACAGGAAGAATGATGAAATAAACAGACAGAAAAAGACTAACTAAAATTGGAGATTGGGCACAGCGCCCACCCGTGCCCAGGTTCATTACATTTTCAGAGACACTCAAAGATATTTTACAATGGATACATTATCCATTCACTCGACAGACATTAAAAGTGGTAAGCTACTACTGTAGCCACAGCTGCCCTGGGGCAGACTAATTCAAATGTGGCTGCCAGTCCACGCCAATGGCCTCTCCAACCACTACCGAACATTTATACACATTCTTGCCCAGTGTCATGGACACTGGAGGCAAGGTGGCAAGTATCTTGCCCAGGGACACAATGGTAGGGTGTCTGGGATGAGTGCAATTGGAACCGCCAACCCTCTGGTTATTAGACCACCCACTCTACCTCCTGAGCCACGGCCACCCAAGTTTCCCTCCTCCGTTCCATTTTTGCTGAGCACCAAGCTGGATGGCAGAAAATTCCATGTTTATATGGTCTTTGGCATGACCCGGTCGGGACTTGAACCCCAACCTCCCGGTTGTGGGGCAGATGCTCTACCTCTAAGCCACCACTCAATAATATATCTTGTGTAATTCTGACTTATTTTCTTATATTTTTGCCATGATGATATGTTAAACTGTGAACATTAGTTTAGCCAGGCGAGCTGCATAACTGCATTAGGAGTTCACCCCAGTGGGGAAGAGGTGACAGACAGGTCACCTGGCAGTAGCTTAACTTGTAATCCGCAAGGTTTTATTTTTATTCTTATTTTTTATTTATTTATTCTTAACCTATTTCTATAAATTCTGTTCACCCCCCACTGGAATCCTTGTTCATCTATAAAACTTCATCATATACTGTATGTGCTTTATTGACATTATTTTAGCTTATTTTCTTGTAGTACTATCTGTAGAAGGCAGGTAGCTGAAGGAGGGCTAGGCAATATAGCTCAAAAATGTATCAAGATATAATTTCTCTAAATGGCGAAACATGCCTCATACAGACGTGGACAAAATTGTTGGTACCCTTCTGTTAATGAAAGAAAAACCCACAATGGTCACAGAAATAACTTGAACCTGACAAAAGTGGTAATAAATAAAAAATTCTATGAAAATTAACCAATGAAAATCAGACAATGTTTTTGAGTTGTGGTTCAAAAGAATTATTTTAAAAAACAAACTCATGAAACAGCCCTGGACAAAAATGATGGTACCCCTAGAAAAGACTGAAAATAATGTGACCATAGGGACATGTTCAACCAAGATGTGTCCTCTAATTAACATCACAGGTTTCTACAAATTTGTAATCAGTCAGTCGGCCTATTTAAAGGGTGACAAGTAGTCACTGTGCTGTTTAGTGACATGGTGTGTACCACACTAAACATGGACCAGAGGAAACAAAGGAGAGAGTTGTCTCAGGAGATTAGAAAGAAAATTATAGACAAGCATGTTAAAGGTAAAGGCTATAAGACCATCTCCAAGCAGCTTGATGTTCCTGTGACTACAGTTGCACATATTATTCAGAAATTTTAGATCCACGGGACTGTAGGCAACCTCCCTGGACGTGGCCACAGGAGGAGAGGAATAATACGAATGGTAACAAAAGAGCCCAGAACAACCTCTAAACACATTCATGGTGAACTCCAAGGTCAAGGTACATCAGTGTCAGATCGCACCATCCGTCGTTGTTTGAGCCAAAGTGGACTTCATGGGAGACGATCAAGGAGGACACCACTCTTGAAAACAAATCATAATAAAGCCAGACTGGAATTTGCCAAACTGCATGTTAACAAGCCACAAAGCTTCTGGGAGAATGTCCAATGGACAGACGAGACAAAACTGGAACTTTTTGGCAAAGCACATCAGCTCTATGTTCACAGACGCAAAAATGAAGCACACCAAGAAAAGAACACTGTCCCTACTGTGAAACATGGAGGAGGTTCTGTTATGGTCTGGGGCTGCTTTGCTGCATCTGGCATAAGGTGTCAGTAATCTGTGCAGGGTACAATGAAATCTCAAGACTATCAAGGTATTCTAGAGAGAAATGTGCTGCCCAATGTCAGACAGCTTGGTCTCAGTCGCAGCTCATGGGTCTTGCAACAGGATAATGACCCAAAACACACAGCTAAAAACACCCAAGAATGGATAAGAGCCAAACATTGAACTATTCTAAAGTGGTCTTCTATGAACCCTAATCTAAATCTTATTGAACATCTGTGGAAGGAGTTGAAACATGCCGTCTGGAGAAGGCACCCTTCAAACCTGAGACAACTGGAGCAGTTTGCTCATGAGGAGTGGGCCAAAATACCTGCTGAGAGGTGCAGAAGTCTCACTGACAGTTACAGAAATCATTTGATTGCAGTGATTGCCTCAAAAGATTGTAAAACAAAATATTAAGTTAAGGGTACCATCATTTTTGTCCAGGCCTGTTTCATGAGCTTGTTTTTTAAAATAATTTTGTTGAACCACAATTCAAAAGCATTGTCTGATTTTCATTGGTTAATTTTCATAGAATTTTTATTTATTACCACTTTTGTCAGATTCAAGTTATTTATGTGACCATTGTGGGTTTTTCTTTCATTAACAGAGGGGTACCAACAATTTTGTCCACGTCTGTATGTGCTGTATGCTTTCGCTTGGCCAGGGGTCACCAACTAAAACTGCAAAAGGTCCAGTAAGTCGGTCCTCCTCCCCAGCCGAGGTACAAACTAGGTGTAGGACTCTTTAGGCACAACATGATTCGATTATGATTTAGAACTCTGGCTTTATTCTAAAAATATTCTCAATGCATCTTGACACTTTTTTTTTTTTGGATTCAAGATTTTTCCCTCTTACTGTGTGACAGCTTGGCCCTTTTAAAGCAAAGAATATTCAATGACCCATGAATTTACTTCCAACATCTTTTATTAAAACAAATGGAAGGACATCTAATGGTTAGGGACGTGGACTGGCTGGTTTGATCCCTGGACCGGCAGGATCAGATCTGGGTGGGACAGACAGCATTACAGTGTTTTCCCCACCTTCCTTAACCCCACTGTGGTGCCCTTGAGCAAGGCCCTAAACCCCAACTGCTCCAGTGGAGCTGCTCAGTGGCCACAGGTTAGTCTGTGGCTGGACTGGGCAGCTTTCTGGTGTGAATGTGTAACTGTATGAGTGTGAACAGGGTGTCCTTGAAAAAGAGAGGTTGCCTCTTCATGGAACTACCCTGTATAAAAAACGATTAAATACTAAAAAAATAAAAATTAAAAATATGGACAAATTTATCTCAAAATGTGCTGTTAAGAACTGTCATCCTTTCATTGACATTCTTTCAGAAGACTAGAACTGTCTCCAGACAGGCCAGTATCTTTTAACCTGCTTTCACACATTATTTTATTAAGTTCATGTTTTAGCTGCTTTTAGCTTTATATTAATTTTTAAACAAAAAAATGTTAAAATTAATTCTTTGTTCAATTTCAAACAAAACGGAATATAACATTTTATAATACAGGAGAACACTAAATGTGTTTGTTGACTCCAAATAAATAGGTCTAAAATTCTAAAATCTACAACTACAATCCTAAAAATATTATACAGGTGAACACAAACTAAATTGTATTGAATTAAAAAAAAAGATTAATATCTAAAAAACAAAATTTCACAAAAAAAGTCCACCTCTATACAATATTTTCAGTGCAGAAAAAACTGTTTCAATCTAAGAAAAAAAAACAAAAAAACAACAACAACACAAAATGTAATTCCAGGACACAAATTACAGTATAATCCCAAACGACAGAATTCCTCAACGTTTTTTTTTTTTTTTTTTTTTTTTATCTCCACATTGAACTCTGTTCCAGCATGAATGGAGCTGTAACTCAACTAAAGATTGCAGGGAGAGGGGAAGTGGAACTTTTTTATGTTCAGTAACACATGGAGCCTTAACAGAGGTTTTACATGTCTGCCTTGTGTGTGTGTGTGTGTGTGTGTGTTGGGGGGGGGGGGGCGCAGAGAACCTGTCTGATTTTGCAACCCGCTGCACACTCTCTGGAGTGGTTGGAGCAGCAGAGCCTCTGCAGAGAGAGATGTTCATGGGACAATGATAAGGACAGTCTGCAGGAGGAGGAGAGCGCCCAAGAGACCATGCCATAATCTATCAGGCAGTCACCGATACAGCAGTTCAGTTACAATTTTATCCCTGTTTGATTAAAATTGTATTGAATGAGACTGAATCAAAAATCAATAGGCAGTTTCCAAGTTGTGAGCCATTTATTTAAACTCCGGCAAGAGGAAAGAAAGATTCAGCTGACCGTCCACAGAGTCACACTTGCATCACTTCCCTCTCATGAATTCTAAGTCTGGTGTTTTTATAGCTGTGGGTAAACAAAAAGGGGGAGAAGGGGGAGAAGGCCTTTAGCTATCTACCATCCAGAGACATCTCCTGGAGACAGTCTAAGTATCTGATCTATAGCACATTTCTGGTATCCTAAACAGGTCAGTTCAATATAACAAGGGCAATATAACAAAAGCTTAAACAACTCATACCGGCTCGGACGTCGCCCGGGTTAGCAATGTCAGGAGTTCCTCACAGCGGAGGGCAAAGGACAGAGCTGTGTGGAGGAATTTGATCAGACCTAAATGAAACTGTCATTGTCGCCGCTGACAGAAAGCTATGATGATGATGATGATGATATCCTGGGTCATTATTTACATCTTTGCTGACCTACTGTAACTTCACAGGCATCCTTTTTTTTTTTTTTTTTTTTTTTTTTCCGGTTCCGGTTCCGCCGGACCGGCGGTGCCACACGAGTCGGCTGCCTGTTGCAACAGCCCTTTTTTTATCTTCCTTCTTCTTTCTACACCTTTCACTCTGTATATATATCACGGACGCACGGATCGCCCCGGGGGTCTCCCGGGTCGGCGGACGGAGCCACGGTTTGCAGCAGGAGACGTTACAGCGGGGAGGAGCTAGTGCTAGCTAGCACTTGGCCGCCGCCCGGTGCTAATGGGAAACTCGACATACCGGGAGCTGTAGCGAGAACGACGCGGGTGCCGGGCTGGAGTTTAGGCGGCGTGAAAGAAATATAAGACAGAATAATAAAGAGCGATGGCAAGAACCAAGCAGACCGCCCGTAAAATCTACTGGAGGAAGAAGCCCCCCGGGAGACAGCTAGCCACCAGGGCTGCTCGGAGAGGCGCTCTGGCCACCGGCAGAGTGAAGAGGCCTCGCCGTCACAGGCCCGTGGCTCTGAGAGAGATCCGTCGCTACCAGAAATCCCCGGAGCTGCTCATCCGTAAGCTGCCCGTCCAGCGCCTGGTGAGGGAGATTGCTCAGGACTTCAAGACCGTCCTGCGTTTCCTGAGCTTCGCCGTCATGGCTCTGCAGGAGACCAGCGAGGCCCACCTGGTGGGTCTCTTCTTCGCTAAGGGGGTCACCATCATGCCCAAAGACTTCCAGCTGGCCCGCTGCATCCGCGGAGAGAGAGCTTAGACTTTCTGCTGCACATTCACCAGCCATAATGCTCTGCACTGTGTCTATATATATATACATTTATAGTAATATGGACATATGTTTACTAGATGTTGTTTTTTCTTGCCTTCTGATTGTTGCTCTGAGTGTTGCTATCCCTGTGCTGTTGCAATCCTGGAATTTCCCCATTGTGGGACTAATAAAGGCTTATCTTATCTTATCTTATCTTATCTTATCCGCACATCCACTTAGCACTCAAGACTCTGGGACATGGAATTCACATAGACAAATAATGGCTCACACAACACACCAAGAATACATCAGATATAATATATAAAAGAATAATACAGAGGTTAAATAATATAGAATAATATGAAATTAACCTTTAATTCCCCCCTTGATGCTTTAAAACAGCATCAGAGATGAAACATTAAGTAATGTAATGTAATGTACTTTATTTATATAGCCCTTTAAAACAACCCGTAGGTGACCAAAATGCTTTACAGAAAATAAACAGCATTAAAAACAAATAACGTTTATGTTAAAGAAATAAGAATAAATATCTAAAAATGAGAATAAAAATAAAATAAAAAATTATGGGCGGTAAAACCTCATTGGGCAGCTTGCTAAGTTCTTGTGCGTTTTATGCAAAAAGCATTTTATTGCAAAAGATCCTAACTCACTTTTTAATGAGAAAAGTCAGCCATCAACCCTGCTTCCACTCCCGAGTGCTGCTGGAATGTTTCATTTCCTGGGGAGCATGAAATGGTAAAGCCTTTTGTTCAATAAAAGAAATCAACAATCAAACAAAATCATAAGGAAAGAAAAGTAGAGTCACTAATGTTGATCAATTACCAAATGACATGTGTGACAAGTATGCAGGTATCTATTTGTTATTCTATGTTAGTAAATTAGCAGCAATTTAATAAAGTAATAAGTGCAAATACGTATGATAACTGTAAAAACTAGCAAAATCACAATGAATAATAAAATTATTATATGACAAAAGATAATATGAATGTGAGTATATGTGTGTGTGTGTGTGTGTGTGTGTGTGTGTGTGTGTGTGTGTGTGTGTGTGTGTGAGAGAGAGATAAGGATATATGTGTGTTAGCATCGAAATCTATAAATGTTAGTATCCTAATGCATAAATGTATAAAAATGTAATTAAGCAATCAGGAATCAAAACAACAATCACAACAGTGAAATTGCATAATGAGTAAATAGTGATTAACAATGTGATGATTACAAATATAATGTGCCAAAAAATAAAGTGAAATGAAAACCCCAAACAATAATGAAAAGCAATATCTCAGAACTTCAAACATGTTTTTGTAAATAGTACATTTCAAATTCACATCATGAGCATGCATCGCCTCTCGGTTGTCTGCATGTCAGTCATACTTTTACTCTGTACTCATAAAAAAAAAAAAAAAACACTTTAGGTTGGTGTTGTTTCCCCATCATTCCCAGTTGTGGTTTCATGATTCATCACTAAGTTCACATGAACAAGTCTCATCATCATGTCATGGATGCAGGGAATAACACATGAAAAATCAAAGCTATCACTACAAGAACCACCACCAGGTTTATGACAAGACTCCTCCATGAGGAAAACAACCAATGTATCCGAGGCTGTGCAGCATTAACATTATCCTTAGCCCCAGCAGCTTGTACAGCAGTAAGACTGCGTATGGCTGAAGCAATGACATATCCATCTGCATCATTCGCAGGAATAAAAGTACAACAGTACTGACCGACAATAGTGCACACGCCCCCAACGGTGGCAGTCAACTGATCTAGTACCATTCTATTTTGTGTCACCATAAGTCTCATAGCTGTCATTTCTTCCCTTTCACCTCTACAAGCAGCTAAGGAAAAGTTCACAAAAGACTGTAGTCTGTAATTAAGAGTTCCAACCCACAAAGTGTTCTTTGCCACTCCCACCCAAGGGAACAGCAAGTGAAGAACCTTGTGTCCTGTGGTTTGTAGTTTAAACTGCTCTGGTATGTCTGCACCCCAGATAAGAGTCATGCAGTGTGAAAGTGGCATCCTGTGGTAGGTAAGCATCTCTTTTCACCCTCCCCACCGGACCTGCTGACATAATGAGGGTGTGATCAGTCACAAAGATAGGGGCACAGACTCCTGCCCATCCCATGGGCAAATGGGAATACGCCCTATGACCACACAACCACCAAACACCTGCCACCATGCGTGCACCATACATGTGAAAGTCGCAGACGGCAGCACTGCAGAGCTCTAGCAGGGTGGCAGGCCCAGAATGCATGCATGCATCCATCCATCCATCCATCCATCCATCGATCTTCTACCGCTTTTCCGGAGGTCCGGGTCATGGAGGCAGCAGTTCAAGCAGAGAAGCCCAGACTTCCCTCTCCCCAGCAACCTGCTCCAGCTCTCCAGGGAGGATACCAAGGCGTTCCCAGACCAGCTGGGAGACATAGTCTCTCCACAGAGTCCTGGGTCTTCCCCGGGGTCTCCTCCCAGTGGGACATGCCTGAAACACCTCAAGTGGGAGGCGTCCAGGAGGCATCCTAATCAGATGCCCATACCACCTCAACTGACTCCTTTCAATGTGGAGGAGCAGCGGTTCTACTCTGAGCCTCTCCCGGATGACTGAGCTATTCACCCTATCTCTGAGGGTGAGTGCAGCAATCCTACAGAGAAAGCTCATTTCAGCCGCTTGTATCCGCGATCTTGTTCTTTCGGTCATTACTAACTAACTAACTAACTAACCTGCACTTATATAGCGCTTTTCTAGTCACAAAGACCACTCAAAGCGCTTTCATTAATACTAACCCTCTATTCTAAGGGCCTATAGGAAACAGATATCTAGGGACAATTTAGAACAGCCAATTAACCTAACATGCATGTTTTTGGCATGTGGGAGGAAACCGGAGAAATCCCGGAGTAAACCCACGCAACACGGGGAGAACATGCAAACTCCACACAGATCACTGTTGGTCAGGGGCTGGGATCGAACCCCTGACGCTTACCCAAAGCTCGTGACCATAGGTGAGAGTAGGAACGTAGATTGACTGGTAAATCGACAGCTTTGCTTTGGAACTAAGCACCCTCTTCACCACAACAGACCGGTACAACGTCTGCATCACTGCAGATGCTGCTCCGATCCGTCTGTCAATCTCTCGCTCCATTTTCCCCTCACTCGTGAACAAGACCCCAAGATACTTAAACTCCTCCACTTGGGGCAGGAGCTGTCCCCAACACAGAGAGGACAATCCACCTTTTTCCGGGTGAGGACCATGGACTCGGACTTGGAGGTGCTGATTCTCATCCCAGCCGCTTCACACTCAGCGGCAAACCGTCTCAGCAAGAGCTGTAGGTCATTGCTGGATGAAGCCAACAGGACAACATCATCTGCAAACAATAGAGATGAGATCCTGTGGTCACCAAGCATGACACCCTCCGTTCCCTGGCTGCGCCTAGAAATCCTGTCCATAAAAATTATGAACAGGATCGGTGACAAAGGGCAGCCCTGGAGGAGTCCAACTCTCACTGGGAATGACTTCAACCGAGTGTTGGCAATACGAACCAAACTCTCACAACGGTCGTACAGAGACTGAATAGCTTGTAACAACAAGCCCGATACCCCATACTCCCGAAGCACCCCCCGCAAAAAACCACGAGGGATGCGGTCAAATGCCTTCTCCAAGTCCACAAAACACATGTAAACTGGTTGGGCAAACTCCCACGAACCCTCAAGAATTCTCGAGAGGGTACAGAGCTGGTCCGATGTGCCACGGCCATTGCTCCTCCTGAATCCGAGGTTTGACCAACAGCCGGACTCTCCTCTCTAGTACCTTGGTATAGACCTTCCCAGGGAGGCTGAGGAGTATGATCACTCTAAAGTTGGAGCACACCCTCTGGTCCCCTTTTTTGAAGAGAGGAACCACCACCCCAGTTTGCCATGCCAAAGGCACTGCCCCCGACCTCCACGCAATGTTGCAGAGGAATGTCAACCATGACAGCCCAACAACATCCAGGGCCTTGAGGTACTCAGGGCGAATCTCGTCCACCCCCGGGGCCCGGCCACCAAGGAGATTTTTAACCAGCTTGGCAACCTCAGCCCCTGTGATAGGCGAGTCATCCCCCTCGTCCACAAACCCTGCTTCCTCTGTGGAAGGCGTATCAGTGGGATTGAGGAGATCCTCGAAGTATTCTTTCCACCGCCCGACAATATCCCCAGTCAAAGTCAACAGTGCCCCATCCGCACCATACACAGTGTGGACAGGGAGCTGGTTTCCCCTCCTGAGGCGCCGGACAGTTTGCCAGAATCTCTTTGAGGCCGATCGAAAGTCTTGTTCCATGGCCTCACCAAACTCCTCCCATACCCGGGTTTTTGCTTCAGCAACCACCCGAGCTGCACTCCACTTGGCCTGCCAGTACACCTCAGCTGCTTCGGGAGTCCCACATGCCAACCAAGCTTGATAGGACTCCTTCTTCAGCTTAATGGCCCCCCTCACCACTGGTGTCCACCACTTGGTTCGGGGGTTGCCACCACGAGATGCACCGACCACCTTGCGGCCGCAGCTCTGGGCCGCCGCTTCAACAACAGAGGTGGAGAACATGGCCCATTTAGACTCCATGTCTCCAGACTCCCTCGGAATGTGGTTGAAGTTCTTCCGGAGGTGGGAGTTGAAGACCTCCCAGACAGGGGCCTCAGCCAGACGTTTGGGTCTACCAGGTCTGAATGGCTTCCTCCCCTGCCATCGGATCCAACTCACCACCAGGTGGTGATCAGTTGACAGCTCTGCACCTCTCTTTACCCGGGTGTCAAAGACATTCGGTCGCAGGTCTGATGACACAATAACAAAATCGATCATCGACCTGCGACCTAGGGTGTCCTGATGCCAAGTGCACATATGGACACCCTTTGGCTTGAACATGGTGTTTGTTATGGACAAACTGTGGTTAGCAGAGAAGTCCAACAACTGAACACCACTCGGGTTCAGATCTGGCAGGCCGTTCCTCCCAATCAACCCCTCCAGGTTTCACTGTCATTGCCCACGTGCACATTGAAGTCCCCCAGTAGGACAATGGAGTCTCCAAGAGGAGCACCCTCCAGCACCCCAGTCACAGACTCCAAAAAGGGTGGGTACTCTGAAACATCATTTGGTGCATAGGCACAAATGATGGTCAGGACCCGTTTCCCAACCCGGAGGCGCAGGGAAGCAACCCTTTCGTCCACTGGGGAAAACTCCAATATAGAGGCAGCAAGGTGGGGGGATACAAGAATACCCACCCCTGCTTGTCGCCTCTCGCCCGGGGCAACTCCAGAAAAGGCCAAGCTCCAGCCCCTCTCCAGGAGACTGGTTCCGGAACCGGAGCTGTGTGTTGAGGTGAGGCCAACTATATCTAGCCAGTATCTCTCAACCTCGTACACCAGCTCAGGCTCCTTCCCCACCAGAGAGGTGACATTCCACGTACCAAAAGCCAGTTTAGAAAGTTTGGGATCAGTCCGCCAAGGTCTCCGCCTTTGACTGCCACCTAATCCACATAGCACCGGACCCCCATGATCCCTCCTGCAGGTGGTGAGCCCACTGGAGGGCGGACCCATGTAACTCCTTCTGGCTGAGCCCGGCCGGGTCCCATGGGTGGAAACCCAACCACCAGACGCTAGCCTTCGAGCCCCTCCCCCAGGCCTGGCTCCAGGGTGGGGCCCCGGTAACCCCATACCGGGCGGGGTACACTGAATCCTTGATATAGAATTTATCATGAGAGTCTGTTGGATCGTTCTTAGTCTGGCCCTTGACCCAGGACCAATTTGTCTTGGGTGACCCTATCAGAGGCAAATTGCCCCGGACAACATAGCTCCTGGGATCACTGGGGCACGCAAACCCCCCCACCACGATAAGGTGACGATCCATGAGGGGGAGGCCCAGAATGACAATGATTAATTTGTAGGAACCACCTGCCCAATTTGTTGGTCAGGGTGTTGGCAGTACAGGGGCGGTATACACTCTACACCGCTGCGCACCGAGAAAGGGGTAAATCACCCAGACAATTATTGTCACTTCCCTTCAAACAGAAAGAGAAGTTCTCTAATGGAACTAACCTCACCCTCACAGAGTATGGGGTGCTATTCAGGTTCAGGTTCAGGTTCAGGTTACTTTATTTGTACCCGTAGGTAGATTTGTTTTGCAGTCTGGTAACATCCATATTTACAAGCCACTAATTACATTCAACATAGACACAAACACAGGCACACATGAAGCTGACTATAAACATGATAAAAATACTCAAGGCTCCATTAATCAGGGTATAAAAAGACAAAAAGATGAGGGAAAAACCAGAGGTAAGAGAGAAGGGTCATATTAAAAGTTAAAAACTAGTCAAAGAGGTTAAAAAACTCAAAGGTCTAAAACCCAATAAAATATTTAGAACCCAAGTGACATCCTACAAAAACAAGTAAATATAAAATGAAGTTAATAAATAGGTACCTAAATTATGTACAATATATTTTTACAGCTTGTTCAACTCTTTGACAGCAGCAGGGACAAAGCTGTTTTTGTAGTGCTGGGTTCTACTTTTTGGGGCAGCAAACCTCCGTCTTGAGGGAAGAAGTTGAAAGTGGCAGTGCAAAGGGTGGGAGTCATCATTTAAAATGGAGGTAGCCATCCTCTGTACTTGTCTGGTGTACAGGGATGACAGGCTCAGCTGTGGCTCACCAAGCAAACGACTGGACCATCTAACTACCTGATCCAAGGATTTCCTCTGTTTCAGTTTTATCTGACCAAATCATGACACTAAAGAAAAGGATAAAACAGATTCAATAAAAGCCCGATAAAACATTGTCATTATGGTTCAGTCAACTTTGAAGCGTGCAAGTTTTCTCAAGCAATGCAAATGTTGCTGACCCTTTTTGCACACCCTTTCACAGTTCTCTTCAAAGTTTAGATTACTATCAATAATCGTCCCAAGATATTTGTAGGATTGTACACATTCGGTGGTCTGGCCTTTTAGTATGGTGACTTTGTGCCTGGGATTTTCCTCCTAAAGTCAATAATTATGTCTTTAGTTTTTGTCGTATTCAGCTGCAGGTAGGAATCCTCACACCAGTGAACAAAATCATCAACTATAGGTTGATGATTTGCTGCTATAGGTTTTCTGATCAGTAGAGTGATGAAAGGTCTTACAAGTGTGATTCAAAATAATCTTTCTTGTGTAGTCCCTTTCCATAGCCTTCTGTAAAAAGCAGACAGCTTGTGATGGCTCCATTGTTCTAGCCGTAACAGAAGCCTGCCCCATTGTCAGTTGCACCAAGGAACAAACATAACAGTTGGAGCAATTAGCTGACCTAGCTGTGTAGTAAGCATACCTCCACCAAGTATTGGTAGCATAATCGTCCTGATGTCCTTGAATTTCCAGCCAGTCATGCTGGATGTGTGTAAGATCTCTAGCCCTACGGTGTATGGGTTGTGGGGTAGCCAAAAGAAACCAAAGCAAAAATGTCACCTCAAGGATAATGATGCTAAGGAAACAACAGTAACCACACCATTTAATGATTGACCGTCTTTCTCTAGCTTCTTGTCTCTCCATGATAGACAAACACTTGCTTCACTATCTTAAGCCCGTACTGGGCACCCAACGTGGGGTGTCGTCAGTCGACACTTGTATAGAGAAGCAATTAAACAGTCACTTACTGAAGATCTTTAATGAGGTAAAGTTTGTCGTGTCTATTAAACAGTCCCTGGTTGTGAGTTCTGAGTGGGGTAAAGTTTGCAATGCATTAAGTGCACCCAAGAGTGCCGTCCTTCAACTTTCACTGCTGTTGGTGTTGACAGGACAATTTTATGTGGTCCTTGCCAAGGTGAATCAGTCCAATTCTTCTTTTTGATGACTTTAATAAGGACGAGGTCCCCTGGCTTATCCAAGATTGGTGCAGCTTCTTCGTGAATCCTCCTGGGGAGAGTAGCAGCAATAACATTTCTGTTAGTCAGCATCTTTCTCATGTAATCAGCTAAATACATGTCCTCATCACTTGAGCTGAATGGTCTTAAAGGTGGGAGCAAGCATGGTTTGCCATACATGATTTCAAATGGAGACAATCCCCATTTGGTGTGAATTATCCTCATGTAGAACAAAACTAATGGGAGGCAATATATCCAATTTTGTCCTGTTTCTGCCATTGTTTTCCTGAGCCTTTCTTTAATGGTTCTGTTTGTGTGTTCCACCAATCCTGCAGATTGTGGATGATAAGCTGAATTATTATTTTTTTTAATTAATGTTGAGTGCTGTGCCTAAATGTGATATGACCTGATTTACAAAGTGTGTACCATTATTTGAGTAAATTTTCTCAGGTATTCTGAACCTAGGTACAATTTCAGCTAGCAATTTCTTTGCCACTGTGATTGCATTTGGATGGGTAGAGCCTTGCATTGAGGGAAAAGCCTCTGTCCATTTGGAAAACATATCACAAATGACCAAACAGTATTTCTTGCCTTCACACTTATTTAGCTCAATGAAGTCCATGCAAATGTTCTGAAATGGATAAGTGGAGGCTGGAAAAGTGCCTCGGTCTGAAATTTCCCTGTGCGTTGTTTTTTGCACAAATCAGACATTTTTTATTTATTTTTATTTTTTTTTTAAAGAACTGAGTTGCAAACTGGTTAAACCCATAGGCAGTGGAGGTTTTATTTAGTGTAGAGACCATCCCCCCCTTTGCTACATGTGAGATGCCATGCAGCAAGGCGGAGACCTGATGGAACAGTTTGCATGGCAGAATGGGCTTGTTTTTATGACATTTGTAGAGCTTTGAGGTGTCATCAAAAATAGCTCCCTTCTTTATCCACCTGTGCTTGTGGTGCTGCTTTTTGTGTCTCAATGAGAATGTCATGTGATAACTCCTCTGTCAGTGTCACAATGGAATCAAATTTGTTTTGTGCTGGTGTTAAGCCTTGTGCAACAGCGTTCACTGTTTGATCTGCAAAGTGATTTCCTTGAGAAACTGGATCAGTGCCATTTGTGTGTGCTGCACATTTGGATATGGTCAGTTGTGATGGAAGTTTGACACTCTCGAGCAGCTCCAAAATAAGGTGTTTGTGCTGAATTGGCTTCCCTGTTGATGTGATCATGCCTCTGTTTTTCCACTGCTGTGCAAAGTGGTGAATGGTTGAAAATGCATACTAGCTATCAGTAAAAACAGCAAGGTTTTTTTTTTTTTGTTTTTGTTTTTTGCCTAATGTGCATGCTTCAGTCAGAGCAATCAGTTCTGCTGCTTGTGCTGAATAATGTGATGGAAGTTGGGGGCTTTCAAAACAGTGTTATGAGTAACAACTGCATAGCCAGACAGATTCAATCC
Organism: Pholidichthys leucotaenia; assembly: GCA_020510985.1. NCBI lineage: Eukaryota > Metazoa > Chordata > Actinopteri > Cichliformes > Pholidichthyidae > Pholidichthys > Pholidichthys leucotaenia. The sequence goes on along the minus strand of CM035844.1, from coordinate 68,450,799 downwards.
ATCACAGTCACATTTTGATGATCCATCTACAAACAGTGTGAGATCTTAATCATCCAAAGGTGTGTCCTGCAAATCAGGACGTGGAAGTGTTTCATTTTCAATTTCTGCCAAACAGTCATGAGGTTGACCCTCTGTGGAAATTGGAAAAAAAAAAAAAAAAGCTTGCTGGATTTATTACTGTGCAATGCTCAATGGTTAAATGTGGCTGTGACAGCAACACTGTCATACATGCTAGGTGTCTGGATGGGGAGAGACCTGATAGTTTGCTCTGAGACAAAATGACTGACACTGCATGTGTGACCTTTAGGGTTAAAAGATGGAAAAGAACAATCCCTGCAGATGCTTTAACTGCCATGGATGCAGCTATTACGGCCTGCACACATGGAGGCAGGGCTTTCGCAACAGCGTCAAGCCTCGTAGAGTAGTATGTCACTGGATGCATTTTTGTACCAAATGGCTGAAGGAGCATTGACGTCATGTGTCCCTCCCTTCAATCTGCCATTTGAATAAATGCTTTTTTGTAGTCAGGGAGTGCCAAAACGGCAGTGCTGACCAAAAGTTTTTTTCATCCTGACAAATGCTTCTTCTGCCTCAGGTTTCAATTCAATTTTATCTACCTGTACCACAGGCTTTTTGTAAATGAGGTCAGACAATGGTTGCACTTCAAATGAATAATTTGCAATCCAGGAGAGACAGTAATTCAGAGTCCCCAAAAATGTCATCATGTCTCTCTTTGTAATTGGTTTAGGCGCTGCCAAAATAGCCTCTTTGCAAATAGTTGAATGAATGAATGAATCTTTATTTTGGATAGATTAAAAATAAAGAGTAAAAAGAGAAACAGAATAATATGACAAAGGGGGAAAGAAAATCCAACAAGGTCAAATTAGACAATAACTCCTCCTTCTGTTGACAAAAAGTGGCCTAAGTACTTAACTTCTGTTTTCCACAATTGTAGCTTGGCTTTGTTGACCTTGTGACCCTGCTCAGCTAAACATTTCAGTAGGGCAATGGTGTCCTTTTTACACATATTTTCATCAGGAGATGCCAGCAAAATGTCGTCAACATAGAGAAGCAACTGACTCCCCTGAGGAGGAAAAACCTGTGCCAAGTTTGCTGACATTGCCTGTGAAAAAATGGTTGGTAACTCACAATACCCCTGTGGCATCCTAGTGAATGTGAACCTTTTTATTTTCAAATGTGAACGCAAACCAAAATTGATGATCTGGATGAATGGGAATGCTGAAAAAGGCATTGCTGATGGCAATCACTGTGAAAAATTTCATTTGTTGTTGTAGATCATTTAACAAAGTGTAAGGGTCTGGGACTGTTACAGCCATAGGAATAACAGCTCTGTTCACTGCTTGGAGGTCTTGGACCATCCTCCAGCCAGAAGACGATGCAGCCTTCTTCACAAGGAACAGAGGTGTGTTACATGGTGATTTTGACATGGTACAATAACCCCTGCTTTTATCAATTCCTGTATAACAGGTTTAATGCCTTCTTGTGCTTCCGGGCATAAAGGATACTGTCTCTGATAAGGCCTAAAATGAGATTTTGCATTTATTGTTACCAATTCTGCATTTTTCATTAAGTCTACATCTGCCTCCACTGTTGACCACAAGGAATTTGGAATTTCTGAGAGTGCATCTTCCTCTCCTTCTGTCAGAAAAAAACAGTCATATTTGTGATTCTGGGACGTCAGTGCTGACATCTTTTTGGACTTGTGCCACCCAGTTTAAAGGCAGGCAATAGGTTTCAAGCTTTAGACAGTATTGAACCCTTGGATCAGGTGTGTCTTTCCATGATTGCTCACATTGTTCTGCTGTGTTCACAAACCTGCCCACATCCTTCCAATGCATGTGTTTGGGCTTAATCAGTGCAATGTGTGGTGACTCCCAGTGTTTGAAATGACTGTTATCTTCATCAGACAATCTCACAGATGCCCCTGCGTAACCCTTTGGTGACCAGTATAGATTTTTAATGACTATCCTGGAAGATGGGTTAGCAAAAATTTTTTTCTCAAATTTATCATCTGGGCCACTCAGATATCTGCCAAACGTGTTGCAATGGTATTGATTTGTGGCCTGCTTTGTTGTAGGAATCTGTGTTTTAAAATGTTGCATGGTTTCTGCTGCCAGGTTCTCCATCACTCTGGCTGGTCCAGCCGGAACCAAGCGGAGTGAGTATGAGTACCTTGGCATAGCAAAACCCTGCAGCACATTAGTTTCTGCTACATGTGGACAGTGTGATGCTCTCATACCGCCCTCTGTTGGAATTATGGCAATATTGAGAGTTGTAAGTAAATCCCTGCCTAATAGGTTAACTGGACATGCTTGTGATAAAATGAATGAACCTCCTGCAATGTCCCCTGTGACAGGATCCTTTACTTTGACAATTTCAGAGAGATATTCTGTTTTCAATTTACCATTTGCTGATCTGACAATCACTGTGTACTCTGATTTTTGAAACCCCTCAACATCTAGGCCTGAAATGATTGATCTACAAGCACCTGTGTCACAAAGAAATCTCAATGGAGTCCCCTGAACCTCTAGAGTAATCTCTGGCAAACACTGTAGTGTCATTATTAAAATATTATTGTATTTTTAAAAAATCCCAAATACTTTATCTTTGTTTGGAGGCAAGGTGGCTCCGTTGTGTGTGGCTGGACGTCTGCCTGTGCTATGTCTTATGTGTTTAGTTGTCTTCTTGTTCCTAGCTCAGAACCTGTCATCACGACTGGTTTATGATCGCCTGACTCTTCTAAATATTCACAATTCTGTGGTCAAATTCTCGACCTATGAATTTAATGGTCAACCTCCTCCGCCTCTGTTGGCGTCTATACCATCCTATCTGAGATGTGCACCCAGTGGACTGTTTCGGAACAGCCGCCTCAAAAGACGCCGCAAAAGACGAGGTCGGAGAGACGGCGTGTCATGCAGACTGAGGGCTTACCTGGCTTCTTCTTCAACTCACAACCCTCGTCAACTGCTGACTGAGCTCTCCAGGAAGCGTATCGGTTTTGACATACGTCAATCCATGGATTATCGCTACCGATGGCTGTCGCCGATTGTCCCAGGGGTTGGATACCCACTTCCCTGCCGCCGGCCCGTTTGGATTCGCAGAAGGAGTTGTGCACTGGAAAATCTTTACCCGATCAGTCGTGCTTCCCAGCAGGCTGATCAGTGTTTGATTCGCATGGCTCTGATTAACACCAGATCATTCGCAAATAAGACTTTTATTCTAAATGACTTTTTTACTTCACATTCCTTGGATTTTCTTCTGATGACAGAAACATGGGTTAAACCAGGTGAGACTGCTGCCTTCTCTGAGCTCCTCCCTCCGGGGTGTTCTTTCTTCAGCTCCCCATGAGCATCTGGTCGGGGTGGGGGTCTGGCTTCTGTTTTTAATGACAGTTTTAAATGTTGCCTTCTCTCCACAAATGCTTATTCCTGCTTTGAGCTGCAGCTATTTGTGGTGGGTCTCACAAGTCCTGTGTTATTTGCTGTTGTCTATCATCCTCCTAAATATAATGAGGACTTCATTAATGAGTTTTCAGAATTTTTGGCAGATGTTGTGCCAAAATATGATAAACTTTTGATCTGTGGGGACTTTAATATTCATGTCTGTTGTCCATCTGATCAGCTGGTATCTGATTTTAAAAGACTGTTGGTGACATTTAATTTAAATATTTTAGCGGACAAACCTACACATCGTCTTGGTCACACTCTTGACCTTGTTATCTCTTTTGGGCTCTCAATCTTTCTCAAAGAAATTTCTGAGTCTGACATCTCAGCTCATTTCCCCATCATTTTTGAATCGCTGACCCTTCATCACCCAGCAAGCCTGTGGCTCCATCATGCTGGCGTCGCGTCATCACTTCTTCAACGCCAGAGGAGTTTTCTGCTGCTTTTAGGGATTTGCAGTTTATTGCCTTGAATGGACTCGTTTCCCCTTCCCATCCAGATAATATTCTTTCCTCCTTTCATACCATCTGCTCTGGGAATTTGGACTCTATTGCCCCATTTCGGCTTAAATCGGCTAAACCAAAAACAGATCCCTGGCTAAGCGACATTACCCGTGCCATTAGACAGCGGGTCAGGCAGGCTGGACGGAGATGGAAAAAGGACAAATTACATGTGTCTCTGGAAATTTTTAGGGACTGTCTTGCTGATTACCAGAGGACCATGCACAAGGCAACATTTCAGTATCTCTCTGATATTATTTCTAACAGCAGTCACTGTCCTAGAGTGCTATTTAACACAACTAACTCTTTTATAAACCCATGCACTCAGACTGTAACAGACGATTCGTTTACAACATGTGAGACTTTTCTTCACTTTTTTTGTTGATAAAGTGGACTCTGTCAGACGAGTTATTAATAACAGTTTTAATGGAAGTTTGTTTATTGTCCTGGGTTACTCTGCTGTGTTTGAACAGTTTGAGTTGGTTTCTTTATCATCACTTGCTGATATAGTGAAGTCTCTGAAGCTGACAAATTGCTCACTGGATGTTGTTCCAGCTGGAATACTGAAAAGGTTTTTTAATACTGTAAGGCCTGGTCTTTTGGTTTTTATTAATTCCTACCTTAGTTCAGGATTTGTCCCACCTGCTTTTAAACATGCTGTGGTTAGGCCCCTTCTTAAAAAACCTCACCTTGACCCTTCAGTTTTTTTTTCTAATTTTAGACCCATTTCTCATTTGCCCTTTTTATCTAAAGTTTTAGAAAAAGCTGTTTTTATACAGTTGCAATCTTTTTTAGAAGACAATTCTATTTTTGAGAAGTTTCAGTCTGGCTTTAGATCTCGTCACAGCACTGAGTCTGCCCTGTTAAGGTGCACAATGATATTATGATGTCTGTTGATGCCAAATGCCCTGTGGTCTTAGTGCTGCTAGATCTTACAGCAGCCTTTGACACTGTGGACCATAGTATCCTTTTGTCATGCCTGAATCACCATGTTGGCATCCATGGCACTGCACTTAAATGGTTTGAATCCTACCTATCTAATAGAACTTTTTTCTGTAATGATTGGTGACATGTCTTCTTCTAGTGCCTCTCTCTCCTGTGGTATCCCACAGGGCTCTATCCTTGGCCCTATTCTGTTTTCATTATATATGCTGCCACTCGGGTCAATAATAGCCAGGCACAACATGTCTTTCCACTGTTATGCGGACGATTTGTAGCTTTATTTACCTTTGAACCCAGAACAAACTAACTTACAAAGTGTTCTACTGGACTGCATCACTGACATTAAGTTATGGTTAAGCCAAAATTTTCTCCACTTAAATGAAGAAAAAACAGAATGTATTGCGTTTTGGGATACTGTAACGGCTGGCTTTGGTACCCTCTCTTTAAGGCTCAGTTCAGCTGTCAGAAATTTGGGGGTGATTTTTGACAGCCATTTAAAATTTGATAAACAGATTGACAATGTAGTCAAGATGAGCTTTTATCAATTACGTCTGTTATCCAAAGCCAAACCTTTCCTGAGCCATCATGATCTTGAGATAGCCATCCATGCTTTAATCATATCTCGACTTGATTACTGCAATACACTTTATGTTTGCATCTCTCAGTCTTCTCTTGGCCGCCTTCAACTTGTGAAAAATGCAGCGGCCCATCTTTTGACCAACACACCTAGGCGAGAGCACATTACTCCGATCCTTTTTTCACTTTATTGGCTTCCAGTCCATTTTCAAATTAATTTTAAACTTTTGCTTTTGGTTTTTAAAGCTCTTAATGGCCTTGCTCCAGTTTATATGTCTGAGATTTTGACTGTCCGTGACCAAGGCAGGGCTTTGAGGTCATCCAATCAGCTTTTGCTGGATGTGCATAGGTCAAGGTATAAACATTGGGGTGACCGAGCCTTTTCTGTTGTCGCCCCCAGGCTCTGGAATAATCTCCCCCCGACCTACGTGCTATCTCTGACCTGGCCCTTTTTAAATCAGAACTTAAAACATATTTGTTTAGGATGGCTTTTAATCCCCAGTGGTGGTGATATTTGTCTTGGCATTTGTTTTTATTTTATTCTCATTTGTAGGTATTTATTCTTATTTCTTTGTTTATGTTATTTGTTTTTAATGCTGTGTGTGTTTTTAATGCTGTTTAATTTTCTGTAAAGCACTTTGGTCACCTATGGTTTTTTTTAAAGGGCTATATAAATAAAGTACATTACATTACATTACATTATTAGGTCAAAGTCAGGTAAATGAAAAATGTTAACTGTGTCATTGTCATTTTCAACTGCTGTACTTAGCTTTTGTTCAGCTAGTCACATGTTGGGATGTGTCGGGTCTTGTTGTGGTGGCTGGGCAGCACGCATTCCCTTCCCCTCCTCCCAGCTCAGCGGGCGGACTGGGCAGTCCTTTTTCCAGTGGCCCCGCTGTCCACAACTCTGACAGACGTCATGTTCTCACCATCGTCGGTAGGCAGCCCCAACTCCACGGCCCCTCCTCCCTCCTCCACGTGGTGGAGCCTGAAAAAATACAGAAGTGGGGAAGCGAAGGCCTCCCCCAGAGGGTCAGCAATGACATAAACAGGAGTTGGCTTTGACCTAGCCTTTTTCTCCTCCTTCTCCAGGCGATCCTCCTCCAGCCTCTTTGCATGTTTAGCATAAGTGAGTACCTCAGCAAATGCACATGTATGATATGTCACCAGGTCTTTGTGTATGTATTGTGCCAAATGGGGGTGAATGTTTTACAAGAACACACTTTTCAAATGTTGCCCATAGGGTTCTGAATCTGCATCTGTGGCAGGTTTCTCCAAACCGGAATGATTGTCAAAAACATCTTGTAATCTGCTCCTATATGCTTCAGTGCCTTCCTCTTTGTTCTGAGTCATATTCTGTATAGCAGTCCAATCGTGCTTTAATCTCCACTTGTTTTCAATGCAGTCATTTAATTGAGTCACACGAGCTAATACTGCATCCGTCACACGAGCTAATACTGCATCCGTTGTTGACAGGATGTGATTTCCCTCATCTTTTGGGTTCCAATCACCTGAAACTGTGCACCAATCACCTTTTTGGACCTTCCTATAGGCCCTCTCTGTCTCTTGGCCATTTAATTTGAAACTTTGAAGGAGGTTTGCCATCCCTTCAAAAAAACTGTGTAGGTTTGTCTTTGGGGTGTTGAATTTCTTTAACCACTTCAGAAAAATCTGCATCAGTCCAAGGTTGATAGACCAGAATTGTGGGTTGGTGCTGAATGGCTCCTGCCTGAAAAAAAAAAAAAAAAAAAAAAAAAAATCTCACACAGCTCAACAGACAGACGGTATTTTTAAACAAACACACTCACACACACACACACACACACAGGGCCCACACAAATGCTTTGTCTGCCTTATCCACTAAAGGCCACAGCTAGACAACTCATACACACACAATGAAAAACTTCAGATTTACACCCACACACAAAAGCAGCCCAAAAATTACTTCAATTAATCTTCAAAACTGGCAACTTCAGCAGAAAAAATGCACATCTGGCAACCACACAATGCAACATGAAGCTCCTACTATTTTTTCTGCACCGCTGTGAAAACACAACTCCTTTACTCAAAGGTATTATTTGCAAACTCCCACAATTTTAAGCATTTCTCCAGAGAACAATAATTATCTAACCAATTCTTTCATACTTGACAATGACCAAAAAATCACAACAACTTTAAAAAACTCCCGTACAACCTGTTCCTTCCACCTCCGCGTAATGTCCCTGCTCTCTCTCACCGGAGCAGATCCCAAACACAAACACAAACACAAACAAAAGGACAAACTGCAGTAACTTTATTAAAACCAGCGCTATAACTAAAATTAAAAATTACCGGTTCACTCAAGTCAGTGCTCACTGCAATTCGATGACAAAATCTTGCATCGATCTTCAAATCAATACTCATTGCAATCGAACGGCAGAATCTTGCTCAGACTCTTTACACATTAATACTCACTGCAATAATTTAGGCGGAATCTTCCCCCCAGAATCTTAATATTCCGGGGGTCACTAGAACAATGTCACAGCCTCTTGCATTAATTTTGCATGCAACACATCTAAGCATTCACCTCACTGACACGAAGCCTCCTCAGACCCAAAACTCTGGATTGAACAACTTAATTCAAAGCAGAGTTAAAGCAAGCAGAAGCTTAACCAGACTTTGCAGTGTCAAGCGCTCAGAAAAACAACATTTCACCCTCAGGGAATCTCTCATCCAAGGGAACACAGCCTTATACACAACAAATAAATATACTCACACCTGGGTTGCCTTTTCAGAGTTCCAGGAAACCCATCAACCGTAAGCTGCTCCTCGATGCCTGTAAGACCTGGAGGGGATTGGTCTTTTTCCACCTTAAAACTGGGTCTTCCCTCAGACTGTGCACAGTCTTCAAGGTTGGAACCACCGGAAAACACCTGTGGTTTAATCTGAGTCCCCTATTCAGATTCACCAAAATGTTGGATTAAAATTGTATTGAATGAGACTGAATCAAAAATCAATAGGCAATTTCAAAGTTGTGAGCCATTTATTTAAACTCCGGCCAGAGGAGAGAAAGATACAGCTGACCGTCCACAGAGTCACACTTGCATCACTTCCCTATCATGAATTCTAAGTCTGGTGGTTTTATAGCTGTGGGTAAACAAAAAGGGGGAGAAGGGGGAGAAGACCTTCAGCTATCTGCCATCCAGAGACATCTCCTGGAGACAAAGTATCTGATCAATAGCACATTTCTGGTATCCTAAACAGGTCAGTTCAATATAACAAGAGCAAAATAACAAAAGCTTATCCTGGGTTATTATTTACCTCTTTGCTGACCTAACTTCACAGGCATCTGCACATTAACTCAGCACTCAGGACTACTCTGGGACATGGAATTCACATAAACAAATAATGGCTCAGACAGCACACCAAGGATACATCAGATATAATAAATTAAAGGATAATACAGAGATGAAATAATATAGAATAATATGAAATGGTGATGGTGACGATCTTCCTCATGGATCGTCACCTTATCGTGGTGGTGGTGGTGGTGGTGGTGGTGGTGGGGGGGGGGGGGGGGGTTGCGTGCCCCAGTGATCTCAGGAGCTATGTTGTCCGGGGCAATTTGCCTCTGATAGGGTCACCCAAGACAAACTGGTCCTGGGTGAAGGGCCAGACTAAGAACGATCCAACAGACTCTCATGATAAATTCTATATCAAGGATTCAGTGTACCCCGCCCGGTATGGGATTACTGGGGCCCCACCCTGGAGCCAGGCCTGGGGGAGGGGCTCGAAGGCTAGCATCTGGTGGCTGGGTTTCCACCCATGGGACCCGACCGGGCTCAGCCCGAAGGATTTACATGGGTGCGCCCTCCAGTGGGCTCACCACCTGCAGGAGGGATCATGGGGGTCCGGTGCTATGTGGATTAGGTGGCGGTCAAAAGCGGAGACTTTGGCAGACTGATCCCAAGCTTTCTAAACTGGCTTTTGGTATGTGGAATGTCATCTCTCTGGTGGGGAAGGAGCCTGAGCTGGTGTATGAGGTTGAGAGATACCGGCTAGATATAGTCGGCCTCACCTCAACACACAGCTCCGGTTCCGGAACCAGTCTCCTGGAGAGGGGCTGGAGCTTGGCCTTTTCTGGAGTTGCTCCGGGAGAGAGGCGACGAACAGGGGTGAGTATTCTTGTATCCCCCCACCTTGCTGCTTCTATATTGGAGTTTTCCCCGGTGAACAAAAGGGTTTCTTCCCTGCGCCTTCGGGTTGGGAAACGGGTCCTGACTATCATTTGTGCCTATGCACCAAATGATGTTTCAGAGTACCCACCCTTTTTGGAGTCTGTGACTGGGTGCTGGAGGGTGCTCCTCTTGGAGACTCCATTGTCCTACTGGGGGACTTCAATGCGCATGTGGGCAACGACAGTGAAACCTGGAAGGGGATGATTGGGAGGAACGGCCTGCCCGATCTGAACCCGAGTGGTGTTCAGTTACTGGACTTCTGTGCTAACCACAGTTTGTCCATAACGAACACCATGTTCAAGCATAAGGGTGTCCATATGTGCACCTGGCACCAGGACACCCGAGGTCGCAGGTCGATGATCAATTTTGTTATTGTGTCATCAGACCTGCGACCAAATGTCTTTGACACCCGGGTAAAGAGAGGTGCAGAGGTGTCAACTGATCACCATCTGGTGGTGAGTTGGATCCGATGGCAGGGGAGGAAGCCATTCAGACCTGGTAGACCCAAACGTATAGTGAACGTCTGGCTGAGGCCCCTGTCTGGGAGGTCTTCAACTCCCACCTCCGGAAGAACTTCAACCACATTCCGAGGGAGTCTGGAGACATGGAGTCTGAACGGGCCATGTTCTCCACCTCTGTTGTTGAAGCGGCGGCCCAGAGCTGCGGCCTCAAGGTGGTCGGTGCATCTCGTGGTGGCAACCCCCGAACCAAGTGGTGGACACCAGTGGTGAGGGGGGCCATTAAGCTGAAGAAGGAGTCCTATCAAGCTTGGTTGGCTTGTGGGACTCCCGAAGCAGCTGAGGTGTACCGGCAGGCCAAGCGAAGTGCAGCTCGGGTGGTTGCTGAAGCAAAAACCCAGGTATGGGAGGAGTTCGGTGAGGCCATAGAACAAGACTTTCGGTTGGCCTCGAAGAGATTCTGGCAAACTGTCCGGTGGCTCAGGAGGGGAAAGCAGCTCCCTGTCCACACTGTGTATGGTGCGGATGGGGCACTGTTGACTTTGACTGGGGATATCGTCGGGCGGTGGAAGGAATACTTCGAGGATCTCCTCAATCCAACTGATACGCCTTCCACAGAGGAAGCAGGGTTTGTGGATGAGGTGGATGACTCGTCTATCACAGGGGCTGAGGTCACCAAGGTGGTTAAAAATTTCCTTGGTGGCCGGGTCCCAGGACTGGACGAGATTCGCCCTGTGTACCTCAAGGCCCTGGATGTTCAATTCAATTCAATTCAATTCAATTCAATTGAACTTTATTTATATAGCGCCATTTCATAACAACAGTCATCTCATAGCACTATCAACTGTAGGGGGAACCCCCACAGTTGCAGAAAGACCCCAGCAATCAGGCGATCCCCTGTGAGCAAGCACTTGGTGACGGTGGAGAGGAAAAACTCCCTTTTAACAGGAAGAAACCTCCAGCAGAACCAGGCTCAGGGAGGGGCAGTCATCTGCTGCGACTGGCTCGGGGGTGACGGGATAGAGAAGAAGAAAAGAACAGACATGTAGAGAGCAAACAGCACGATGGGGACTCAATCTATGGGAGAGAACAAACAAATGTTAATGACCAGCAAAAAAAATATTTCATTGAGAGTGAGAAAAGGAGTGAGGCCCAGTGCATTACTGGAGGTCCCCCGGCTGACTAAACCTATTAGCAGCATAACTAAGGGAGGGTTCAGAAACACATGATCCCTCCCTAACTGTAGGCTATATCAAAAAGGTAGGTTTTAGCCCTATTCTTAAAAACAGAGATCGAGTTTGACTCCCGAATCCAGATTGGCAGCTGATTCCACAGGAGAGGAGCTTGATAACTGAAGGCTCTGCCTCCCATTGTACTTTTGAAGATTCTAGGTATTACAAGTAATCCTGCATTTTGGGAGCGTAATGCTCTGTTAGGATAATACGGTAGTATCAGATCTTTTAAATAAAAAGGAGCCTGATTGTTTAGAGCTTTGTAAGTAAGAAGAAGGATTTTAAACTTAATTCTAAACTGTATGGGAAGCCAATGAAGGGAGGCCAGAACCGGAGAGATATGATCTCTCTTTCTAGTACCTGTTAAAACTCTTGCTGCAGCATTTTGGATCAGCTGAAGACTTTTTAAAGATGTTTTAGGACAGCCTGATAATAAAGAATTACAATAATCTAATCTCGAGCTAACAAAAGCGTAAATCAGTTTCTCAGCATCACTCTGAGACAAGATGCTCCTAATCTTGGCAATATTACGCAAATGATATAAGGCAGTCTTAGAAACAAATTTAATATGTGAATTGAAGGACAAATCCTGATCAAAAATAACTCCAAGGTTCCTCACAGAGCTATTAAGAGAAACATGACGTGACAGCCTGTTGTTGGGCAACATTGCGTGGAGGTCGGGGGCAGTGCCTTTGGCATGGCAAACCGGGGTGGTGGTTCTTCTCTTCAAAAAAAGGGGTTGGAGGGTGTGCTCCAACTTTAGAGGGATCACACTCCTCAGCCTCCCTGGGAAGGTCTATGCCAAGGTACTGGAGAGGAGAGTCCGGCCGTTGGTCGAACCTCGGATTCAAGAGGAGCAATGTGATTTTTATCCTGGCCGTGGCACATCGGACCAGCTCTTTACCCTCTCGAGAATTCTCGAGGGTTCGTGGGAGTTTGCCCAACCAGTTTACATGTGTTTTGTGGACTTGGAGAAGGCATTTGACCGCGTCCCTCGTGGTTTTTTGTGGGGGGTGCTTCGGGAGTATGGGGTATCGGGCTTGTTGTTACGAGCTATTCGATCTCTTTACAACCGTTGTGAGAGTTTGGTTCGTATTGCCAACACTCGGTCGGAGTCATTCCCAGTGAGAGTTGGACTCCTCCAGGGCTGCCCTTTGTCACCGATCCTGTTCATAATTTTTATGGATAGGATTTCTAGGTGCAGCCAGGGAATGGAGGGTGTCATGCTTGGTGACCACAGGATCTCATCTCTGTTGTTTGCAGATGATGTTGTCCTGTTGGCTTCATCCAGCAATGACCTCCAGCTCTTGCTGGGACGGTTTGCCGCTGAGTGTGAAGTGGCTGGGATGAGAATCAGCACCTCTAAGTCCGAGTCCTTGGTCCTCAGCCGGAAAAAGGTGGATTGTCCTCTCTGGGTTGGGGACAGGCTCCTGCCCCAAGTGGAGGAGTTTAAGTATCTTGGGGTCTTGTTCACGAGTGAGGGGAAAATGGAGCGAGAGATTGACAGACGGATTGAAGCAGCATCTGCAGTGATGCGGATGTTGTACCGGTCTGTTTTGGTGAAGAGGGAGCTGAGTTCTAAGGCAAAGCTGTCGATTTATCAGTCAATCTACGTCCCTACTCTCACCTATGGTCACGAGCTTTGGGTAATGACCGAAAGAACAAGATCACAGACACAAGCGGCTGAAATGAGCTTTCTCCGTAGGATTGCTGGACTCACCCTCAGAGATAGGGTGAGGAGCTCAGTCATCCGGGAGAGGCTCAGAGTAGAACCGCTGCTCCTCCACATTGAAAGGAGTCAGTTGAGGTGGTATGGGCATCTGATTAGGATGCCTCCTGGACACCTCCCGCTTGAGGTGTTTCAGGCACGTCCCATTGGGAGGAGACCCCGGGGCAGACCCAGGACTCTGTGGAGAGACAATGTCTCCCAGCTGGTCTGGGAACACCTTGGTATCCTCTCTGAAGAGCTGGAGCAGGTGGCTGGGGGAGAGGGAAGTCTGGGCTTCTCTGCTTGAACTGCTGCCTCCGTGACCCAGACCTCCGGAAAAGCGGTAGAAGATGGATAGATGGATGGATAATATGAAATTAACCTTTCAATCACCATCAAAAAAAACCAAAAAAAACAGTCTCCCTTTTCCCCAAATTGAATCAAAAGGCTATGGGGTTTGAAGGGAGGACTCTCAGGGTCTTGATCCGGACCGGAGTCCACCAGTTGGTGACCCCTGCGCTAGGCAATATTATCAGGAAGCACTGCATACATTTTCATTCTGATGCAGATGACACCAGAGGCTTTTCATAAGGAAATCAACGCTTGGATGACTTGTAATTTCTTGCTATTAAATTCAGATAAGACTGACGTCATTCCAGTTGGTCCAAAAAACCTTTGAAATACCTTCCCAAATCGAATTCTTAGTTATGCTTGGTACTGTGAGGAACCTTGGAGTTATTTATTTTTTTTTTAATCAAGATCTGTTCTATGAAACTATTAAAAAGTTTTGAAAACTGCCTGCTATCATTTGCGTAATATTGCTTTGATTGGGAGCATCTTGTCTCAGAGTGATACTGAGAAACTAATCCACACTTTTGTTAGCTCTAGATCATATTATTGTAACTCATTATTATCAGGCTGTCAACAAATATCTCTAAAAAGTCTTCAGCTGAATCAAAGTGCTGCAGCTAGAGTTTTAACAGGGACTAGAAAGAGAGATCACACATCTCAAGTTCTGGGCTCCCTTCATTGGTTTCCCACATAATTTAGAAATAAGTTTAAAATCCTTCTTCTCACTTACAAAGCTCTAAATAAGACCCCTTGTTATTTGAAAGCAACTCATACCGGCTCGGATAACACCCAGGTTAACAAGGTCAGGAGTTCCTGGCAGCGGAGGGCAAAGGACAGAGCTGCGTGGAAAAATCTGATCTTACCTAAATGAAACAGTCATTGTCACCCCCGACAGACTGCTATGATGATGATGATGATACCTTATCATCCTAACAGAGCACTACGCTCCCAAAATGCAGGATTACTTGTAATACCTACAATCTCCAAAAGTACAATGGGAGGAAGAGCTTTCAGTTTTCAGGCTCTTCTCCTTTGGAACCAGCTGTCAATCTGGATTTGGGAGTAAGACTCGATCTCTGTCTTAAAAAAAAATAGGGTGAATATCTTCCTCCTTCACATAGCCTATAGTTAGGGTGGGATCAGGTGACTTTGCTCGCTCCCTTAGTTATGCTGCTGATAGGTTAAGACAGCTGGGGGACCTCCAACAATGCACTGGGCTTCACTCCTTTCTTCACTTTCAATGAAATATTTTTGCTGGTCATTAACACCTGTTTGTTCTCTCCCATAGATTTAGTCCCTGCCGTGCTGTTTGCTCTCTACATGTCTGTTCTTTTCTTCTTCTCTATCCCGTCACCCCCGAGCCAGTCGCAGCAGATGACTGCCCCTCCCTGACCCTGGTTCTGCTGGAGGTTTCTTGCTGCTAAAAGGGAGTTTTTCCTCTCCACCATCGCCAAGTGCTGCTCACAGGGGATCACCTGATTGCTGGGGTTTTTCTGCAATTGTGGGATTTTCCCATACCATTGAAAGGGCTATGAGATGATTGTTGTGAAATGGCGCTACATAATTAAAGTTGAATTGAATTGAATTATTTGGTGATACACTCACTCTTATTTTGAAGGGTTGCAAGACAACAAAGGAGCTCTTATTTTTAAAGTTCACTCGCAAAATGAGCTTGATTTTACACCTGCAAAGTTAAGACTGGGAATGTTTATCTTCTCCTGCCCCTCCCCCCCATTTTCTGTGCTTAATGTGGGCCTACTTTTATTCTCTTATATTACTTCTTCTCTCTGCTTGCTCATTAAGTCCATGCATACACTACTCTGTTGGAAGCGCATGCAGGGCGGCGGGGCTACCGCACTAAGCTTCAGCAGTTGCAGCTGGGGAAAGCATGAAGTCACTTCTCATATTCACATGACAAATACTCAAATATGCATGATACACCCATTTCATGTATCGCGGGGGGACAAATATACAGTGCATCTGGAAAGAATTAAAAGCGCTTCACTTTTTTTCCGAAAAATTCTACACACAATACTCCATAATGACAATGTGAAAAAAGTTTTTTATTTTTTTTTATTTTTGCAAATTTATTAAAAATTAAAAAAAACAAACAAAACAAAACTAAGAAATCACATGTACATAAGTATTCACAACCTTTGCTCAATGCTTTGTTCATGCACCTTTGGCAGCAATTAAAGCCTCAATTATTTATGTATATGGTGCCACAAGCTTGGCACACCTATCTTCGGGCAGTTTGGCCCATTCCTCTTTGCAGCACCTCTCAAGCTCCATCAGGTTGGGTGGGAAGAGTCGGTGCGAAGCCATTTTCAGAACTCTCCAGAGATGTTCAATTGGATTCATGTCTGGACTCTGGCTGGGCCACTCAAGGACATTCACAGAGTTGTCCTGAAGCCACTCCTTTGATATCTTGGCTGTGTGCTTAGGGTTGTTGTCCTGCTGAAAGATGAACTGTTGCCCCAGTCTGAGGTCAAGGACACTCTGGAGCAGGTTTTCATCCAGGATGTCTCTGTACACTGCTGCATTCATCTTTCCCTTTATCCTGACTAGTCTCCCAGTTCCTGCCATTTAAAAACATACCCACAGCATGATGCTGCCATCACCATTGGCGGGGTTTTGAGCGGTGCCAATTTTCTTCCAAACATGATGCCAGGCATTCATGCCGGAGAGTTCAATCTTTGTCTCATCAGACCAGAGAATTTTGTTTCTCATGGTTTGAGAGTCCTTCAGGTGCCTTTTGGCAAACTCCAGGCTGGGTGCCATGTGCCTTTTATTAAAGCGTACCTGTGGTGGTCGTGGAAAAAAAGATATTATATTGAGCCCCTGTCTCACGTTCTAGTCCAAGTTTAAGTTGAAATTCACGTTCAAAGCAATTTGATATAAATCCATTGCTGATGTGCTGGTTCAGCTATGTCAGCAAAACATGGGTACAGCCATACTAGCGGCTACATGGCCTTCCAGGACGCTTCCTGTGACGTAATTTCGTGGCTACCGCGATCTGGATCAGTATTGGCTGAGCCTCGAGTACCCGGATGTGCAGCGGCTTTGGGGATATTCAAATTCAAATTCAAACGTTTATTTCAAACTCAGGGTTCATATTAAATGCAGAACTGAAACGAGTTGAAAATAAATAAATAAATGCTTAAATTCGGCGGGTCCTATTGTCTGATCTGAGGTCGTTAACAGCTGCAACACGGCAGATTAATTCGGCTCCTACCTCGCCGCTATAAAGAGCGGCAGAGAGCGCGTTGCGTTGTGTGAGGACCAAAATTCAAACGTTTATTTCAAACTCAGGGTTCATATTAAATGCTGAACTGAAACGAGTAGAAAATAAATAAATAAATGTTTAAATTCAGCTGCTTGTCTCATCTGATCTCATAACTGCCGCAACACGGAAGATGATTCTACAACTATATGCAGAGCAGCAGACACTCGGTGCTCTTGTAAAAACAAAAACATACAATGCCATATGGATATCGCAACATGGCGGAATGTAAAGCCTTTGGATGTCTGAATAATAAGCGAAAAAAACAAAGAAACACTTTTTTTGTGTACCCAAACCCAGCTCACCTTGTCAGAAGATTGGAGCGGAAACAGGGCACAGACGAATAATTTCAGACGAAATTGCGTTGTGTGTGAGGACCACTTCGTCACTTTAACCCTCAGAAGACCTGTCTGGCTCAAACCTGTAGCCATGTTGGACAAATTCTTCCTCAGAGTCCGACAATTCAGCCATAATAGAATAAAAACACTCACAACAGCACCCTAGTCTCTCATACAGGTGGAGCATTGACTGTTGAGTATCAACGAAGTGACGTCACATCCGCATGTGTCATGGCTGCGCCCACAGTTTTCATTGGCTGCCCATGGCCAAGGTCCTATTTGAATATATGTCTGGTGGTATATGGTTGGCAAAAATTATTTACCAAAATAAGAAATACTTTTTCATAATGTTTTCAAGTCAAATGTGTCTTCATGACCACCACAGGTACGCTTTAAGGAGTGGCTTCCGTTTGGCCACTCTACCATACAGGCCTGATTGATGGATTGCTGCAGAGATGGTTGTCCTTCTGGAAGGTTCTCCTTTCTCAACAGAGGAATGCTGGAGCTCTGACAGAGTGACCATAGGGTTCTTGGCCACCTCCCTGACTAAGGCCCTTCTCCCCCCAATTGCTCAGTTTAGATGACCGGCCAGCTGTAGGAAGAGTCCTGGTTGTTCCGAACTTCTTCCATTTTCTGATGATGGAGGCCACTGTGCTCACTGGGACCTTCAAAGCAGCAGAAAATGTTCTTTACCCTTCCCCAGTTTTGTGCCTCGAGACAATCCTGTCTCGGAGGTCTACAGATAATTCCATTGACTTCATACTTTGTTTGTGCTGTGACATGCACTGTCAGCTGTGGGACCTTATATAGACAGCTGTGTGCCTTTCCAAATCATTTTTTTTTTGTTTTGTTTTTTTGTTACTTATTTGTACCCGTAGGTAGATTTGGTTTGCAGTCTGGTGACAAGCCACCGGCTGCTGGTCACTGCGTGCGCGAGCGCCCTAAACCTACATGTTTTTGGTATGCGGGAGGAAACCGGAGAAATCCCGGAGTAAACCCGCGCAACACGGGGAGAACATGCAAACTCCACACAGCTCACTGTTGGTCGGGGGCTGGGATCGAACCCACAATCTCATGATCCCCGCGATCCCCCGGCCGAGGGTAAACTGTGCTGCTACAGTGCTAAACCACTGCGCCACCGTGCAGCCAATCATGTCCAATCAACTGAATTTACCAGAGGTGGACTCCAGTTAAGCTGTAGAAACATTTCAAGGATGATCAGCGGAGAAAGGATGCACCTGAGCTCAATTTTGAGCTTCATGGTAAAGGCTGTGAATACTGATGTACATGTGATTTCTTAATCTTTTATTTTTAATAAATTTGCAAAAATCTAAAAAAATTTTTTTTAAAAATCACATTTTCTTTATGGGGTATTATGTGTAGAATTTTGGCAAAAAAAATGAATTTAATCCCTTTTGGAATAAGGGATACACATAACAAAATGTGGAAAAAATGAAATTCTGTGAATACTTTCCAGATGCACTGTAATGATACGACAAATGTATTCAGTATCTTGCCTAGCCCTAAGCTGAAGTTAGCAGTTTAGCCACTCATTCACAAATGCGTGTGTTTATTGTCCTTCAGCGACCGGTCATATTCTATCGACCACTGAAACCATACAGTCTCCATGAGTGATGCTTTATTTAATCCTTCTTTGAAACTAGATTTACATTAGTTGGCTCAGGCTTGCTTTCAAGCTAAGAGTTACTGAGCTAAGATTAACAAAAATGATGAAAGAGGGATGGTGTAGTTAACCCTGGCTGTTTTTTTTTGTTTTTTTTTTTCGTATATTACCTACGGAAGAAATGGACCAAACTACTGAGCAATAGTCAATAGTTTCTTTTTAAACTAACTACAGGATTTTTAAATTGATTATTTGACAGTGTTGGTGCTAGTGTAGAGGCCTGAGCACTTGTTGAAAAGTTTGTATGAATTTATAAGAATCCTGTGCTGCTGTAACAGGCATATTAAATTGGTGACTGTTAGTCTGAAAGCCACTTTTTCTACAGACTACAGGCAGTATTATTTAGCACTCCCTAAAGCTCATACACTCGCTTACGATTAAACATGCATGACGAAGGTTCAGTTTACCTGCATCTTCTGTTAGCTTCTGCAGAGATAAGGAAGGTTTGTGCATTGGTAAGGAAATAGTTTCAGAGCAGTGCGGCAGCAGCTAAAGGTGGTTATGTCTCTGATCATATCTCAACATAAGAACTGTTGTCTAAACAGTGTAAATAAATTTTCCTATGGATTAAAGTCTCCTATATCTTGTCAACATCCAGATACAGATTATATCTTAATACCAGGGTTAAACAGGATACAGTCCAGGAGCAGCTGTCATGCTGTATGTGTGTAGTGTTTTTCTGCAGAAACAAACTCCAATAAATCCCTGCGGTGTCTCAAAAAAAATCACAAGAACTGGGGCATCTTGAGTGTCTCCAATCCAGAAGGAGCTGAAGCAGTGTGACAGATAGATGGATAGGCTACTGTGACTTGCTAGTGACCACAGATGTTGACAGACATGCTGAATAGAAGTTGGACAATTTAAAAGTCCAGGACAATCACTGCTCACAAGTGTGTGGGTATTTCCATTTGACATACAAGCTTCATTATGAATAAGTGACTACTGAAATATTCATGGGCTGCTACGGCAGACTGCATTCAAACTCAGACAGCAGCTCATCAGCTGTACAGCATAGAATACAAGCTCACAAGAATAACGCAAATGCCAGACTCTGCTGTGTCTTCTTCACAAATGAATTGATGACACACAAAGAGTAGCATTTTACCTTTCAGTCATAGCTATTCTACGGTATGCTACTTGACATGTTGTGCTTTAAGTTTCGCTGTCACCCTCTAATTACTTTAGGACATTTTCACACCTGAAAATCTGCAGCAAGGTTCATTTTTTTGTTCCATTGTATATATTTTGTCTGGTTAGTTTGGTTTAACACTGCTCCTTTTCATCCCAAATAAGCAACTTCATGTGATGCAGTCTCGTTGTCATGACAATGTTTATGTTGTTAGCAAACGTGCTGCTCACCCTCCAAGTGCTTTCTGCAGCTCTGGACACATTAGTAACCACACTGTTTCAGACTCCATCATATTAGTTCGTGAACTAGGTTGGATAGGCTAGAGCATAATCTGGGTCTTTATTAAAAAGGACATTTGTACTTTTCCTTAGCTGTGATCATTTTCAGGTGGCATTGCTCCCCCATTTTTTTTTTTTTTTTGCAGAAACTCTGTTGCCTCTCTGAAATTATATGTTAAATTTCTGCACTTTTATGACTTTTTCCAACTGACTATTCATGCCACTAACAGATATATTTCCTCTCTCCAAGTGCTACCATGGCTCATTTTGCCTCTTTTCCACTGCCATAAAGGGGTCATTGATTGCACTTTTTCCACATTTTAACAGTTCACACATTTTAACAGCTCACACATCTCTTAATTAAGTGTTTGTGAGACGTCGTGAGATGGCTACATACGCTGCCCACAGCCCCAGAGGATGGTGGGGGAACTGGCCGTGAGAGCCCGCAGACTACAGCCAGCGGCCTCAGATCATGGTCCAGGTCACCTGCAGCAGCAGGCGTGCTGGTGCTGGCGACTTGCTGTGGAATAATTGTGAAATTATTGGGAAATGGACCGGAGTGACGACTCACAAATCACAGGGGCTGAGTTCATCTAAGTGGTTAAAAAACCCCTTGGCGGCCGGGCCCTGGGGGTGGACGAGATTTGCCCTGAGTACCTCAAGGCCCTGGATGTTGTAGGGCTGTCATGGCATCTGCAACATTGCATGGCGGTCGGGGACAGTGCCTTTAGCATGGCAAACCAGGGTGGTGGTTCTTCTCCTCAAGAAGGGGGACCAGAGGGTGTGTTCCAACTTTTAAAGAATCACACTCCTCAGCCTTCCTGGGAAGGTCTATGCCAAGGCACTGGAGAAGAGAGTCCGGCCGTTGGTCAAACCTCGGATTCAACAGGAGCAATTTGGCTTTCGGTCTGGCCATGACACATTGGACTAGCTCTTTACCCTCTTGAGAATCCTCAAGGGTTCATGAGAGTTTGCCTAATCAGTTTACATGGGTTTTCTGGACTTGGGAAGGCATTTTATCGCATCCCTTCTGGTTTATTGTGGGGGTGCTTCGGGAATATGGGGTATCAGGCTTGTT
The DNA here is from genome assembly GCA_020510985.1 of Pholidichthys leucotaenia. Taxonomy (NCBI): domain Eukaryota; kingdom Metazoa; phylum Chordata; class Actinopteri; order Cichliformes; family Pholidichthyidae; genus Pholidichthys; species Pholidichthys leucotaenia. The sequence continues at coordinate 68,429,561 of CM035844.1, read as the reverse complement.
GTTATGGCCATTGTGAGAGTTTGGTTCATATTGCCAACACTCTGTCAGACTCATTCCCAGTGAGAGTTCGACTCCGCCAAGGCTCCCCTTTGTCAATGATTCTGTTCATAATTTTTATCGACAGGATTTCTAGGGGCAGCCAATGAAGAGAGAATGTCATGCTTGGTGACCTCAAGATCTCATCTCTGCTGTTTGCAGATGATGTTGTCCTGTTGGCTTCATCAAGCAATGACCTACAGGCCTTTCTGAGTGTGAATCAGCTGGGATGAGAATCAGCACCTCCAAGTCCGAGTCCATGGTCCTCAGGTGGAAAATGATGGATTGTCCTCTACAGGTGGGGACAAGCTCCTGCCCCAAGTGGAGGAGTTTAAGTATCTTGAGGTCTTACTCATGAGTTAGGGGAGAATGGAGCGAGATATTGACAGACGGATCGGGGCAGCATCTGCAGTGATGTGGACGTTGTACCAGTCTGTTGTGGTAAAGAGGGAGCTGAGCTCTAAGGCAAAGCTGTTGAGTAACCGGTCAATCTACGTTCCTACCCTCACCTATGATCATGAGCCTTGGGTAATGACCGAAAGAATGAGATCGTGGATACATCCATCCATCCATCCATCTTCTACTGCCTTTACGGAGGTACGGGTCGCGGACGCAGCAGTTCAAGCAGAGAAGCCCGGACATCCATCTCCCCAGCCACCTGCTCCAGCTCTTCAGAGAGGATACCAAGGCGTTCCCAGACCAGCTGGGAGACATAGTCTCTCCAGCAAGTTCTGGGTCTTCCCCGGGATCTCCTCCCAGTGGGACATACCTGAAACACCTCAAGTGGGAGGCATCCAGGAGGCATCCTGATCAGATCTCTATACCACCTCAACTGGCTCTTTTCAATGTGGAAAAGCAGCAGTTCTACTCTGAGCCTCTCCTGGATGACTGAGCTCATCACCCTATCTCTGAGGGTGAGTCCAGCAATCCTACGGAGAAAGCTCATTTCAGCCGCTTGTATCCGCGATCTCGTTCTTTCAGTCATTACCCAAAGCTCGTGACCATAGGTGACAGTAGGAATGTAGACTGACTGGTAAATCAACAGCTTTGCCTTAGAACTCAGCTCCCTCTTCACCACAACAGACCGGTACAACGTTTGCATCACTGCAGATGCTGCTCCGATCCGTCTGTCAATCTCTCGCTCCATTCTCCTCTCACACGTGAATAAGACCCCAAGGTACTTAAACTCCTCCACTTGGGGCCGGAGCCTGTCCCAAACCCGGAGAGGACAATCCACTTTTTTCCAGCTGAGGACCATGGACTCGGACTTGGAGGTACTGATTCTCATCCCAGCCGCTTCACACTAAGCGACAAACCATCCCAGCAAGAACTGTAGGTCATTGCTGGATGAAGCCAACAGGACAACATCATCTGCAAACAACAGAGATGAGATCCTGTGTTCACCAAGCATGACACCCTCCATTCCCTGGCTGCACCTAAAAATCCTCTCCATAAAAAATTATGAACAGGATCGGTGACAAAGGGCAGCCCTGGCAGAGTCCAACTCTTACTGGGAATGAGTCCGATCAAGTGTTGGCAATACGAACCAAACTCTCACAACAGTCGTGCAGAGACCGAATAGCTCGTAACAATAAGCCCGATACCCCATACTCCTGAACCACCCCCCACAAAAAAGACACAATCAGTGGGACTGAGGAGATCCTCAAAGTATTCCTTCCACCGCCCAACGATATCCCCAGTCGAAGTCAACAGCGCTCCATCTGCACCATACACAGTGTGGACAGGGAGCTGCTTCCCCCTCCTGAGCCGCCGGACAGTTTGCCAGAATCTCTTTGAGGGCAACCAAAAGTCTTGTTCCACGGCCTCACTGAACTCCTCCCATACCGGAGTTTTTGCTTCAGCAACCACCCGAGCTGCACTCCGCTTTGCCTGCCGGTACACCTCAGCTGCTTCGGGAGTCCCACAAGCCAACCAAGTTTGATAGGACTCCTTCTTCAGCATAATAGCCCCCCTCACCACTGGTGTCCACCACTTGGTTCAGGGGTTGCCACCACGACATACCCCAATGACCTTACGGCCGCAGCTCTGGGCCGCTGCTTCAACAATAGAGGTGGGGAACATGGCCCATTCACAATCCATATCTCCAGACTCCCTCAGAATGTGGTTGAAGTTCTTCCGGAGGTGGGAGCTGAAGACCTCCCAGGCAGGGGCTTCAGCCAGACGTTCCCAGCACACCCTCACTATACGTTTGGGTCTACCAGGTCTGAATGGCATCCTCCCCTGCCATCGGATCCAACTCACCACCAGATGGTGATCAGTTGACAGCTCTCCACCTCTCTTTACCGTATGTCCAAGTCATACGGTTGCAGGTCTGATGACACGATAACAAAATCGATGATCGACCTGCGACCTCGGATGTCCTGGTGCCAGGTGCACATATGGACACCCTTATGCTTGAACATGGTGTTCGTTATGGACAAACTGTGGTTAGCACAGAAGTCCAATAACTGAACACCACTCGAGTTCAGATCGGGCAAGCTGTTCCTCCTAATCACCCCCTCCTAGGTTTCACTGTCATTGCCCACATGCGCATTGAAGTCCCCCAGTAGGACAATGGAGTCTCCAAGAGGAGCACCCTCCAGCACCCCAGTCACAGACTCCAAAAGGGTGGGTACTCTGAAACATCATTTGGTGCATAGGCACAAATGATGGTCAGGACCTGTTTACCAACCCGAAGGCACAGGGAAACAACCCCTTTCGTCCACCGGGGAAGACTCCAATATAGAGGTAGCAAGGTGGGGGGATACAGGAATACCCACCCCTGCTCGTCGCCTCTCGCCCAGGGCAATTCCAGAGAAGGCCAAGCTCAAGCCTCTCTCCAGGAGTCTTGTTCCGGAACTGGAGCTGTGTGTTGAGGTGAGGCCAACTGTATCTAGCCGGTATCTTTCAACCTCATGCACCAGCTCAGGCTCCTTCCCCAACAGACAGGTGACATTCCATGTACCAAAAGCCAATTTAGAAAGCTTGGGATCAGTCTGCCAAGGTCTCTGCCTTTGACCGCCACCTGATCCACATAGCACCGGACCCCCATGATCCCTCCTGCAGGTTGTGAGCTCACTGAAGGGCGGACCCCTGTAACTCCTTCAGGCTGAGCCCGGCTGGGTCCCATGGGTGGAAACCCAGCCACCAGATACTAGCTATCGAGCCCTTCCCCCAGGCCTGGCTCCAGGGTGGGGCCCCGGTAACCCCTTACCAGGCGGGGTACACTGAATCCTTGTTCTAGTATTTATCATGAGAGTCTGTTGGATCGTTTTTAGTCTGGCCCTTCACCCAGGACCAGTTTATCTTGGGTGACTCTATCAGAGGAAAATTGCCCCAGACAACATAGCTCCTGGGATCACAGGAGCACACAAACCCCCTACCATGATAAGGTGATGATCCATGAGGGGAGATCGTGGATACAAGCGGCAGAAATGAGTTTTCTTCATATGAGTGCTGGACTCAGCCTTAAAGATAGGGTGAAGATCTCAGTCATCCGGGAAAGGGTCAGACTAGAACCACTGCTCCTCCACATTGAAAGCAGCCAGCTGAGGTGGTTTGGGCATCTGATCAGGATGCTTCCTGGAAGCCTCCCACTTGAGGTGTTTTGGGCAGATCCCACTGGGAGGAGACCCTGGGGCAGACCCAGGACTCCCTGGAAAGACTATGTCTCCCAGCTGGTCTGGGATGCCTTGGTGTCCTCTCTGAAGAGCTGAAGCATTTGGCTGGGGAGAGGGAAGTCTGGGCTTCTGTGCTTGAACTGCTGCCTCCATGACTTGGACCTCAGACAAGTGGTAGAGGATTGATGGATGGATGGATGGATGGATGATGGATGGATAGGCCGGAGTGATGCAAGGACTGCGGATTAGTGAACCAGGTGGTAACAAGGATGGCTATTACGGTGACTGAGATCTGAAGAAAATCATACAAGCCGCACTTGGTAAAAACCTCCTTGTACCAGTGTTAGTTTAGGGGCTAGTACCTTGGAGGCTAACAGGCTACCTTTAGCACCCCATACATCTACATGACAGACAGTTAGGCAGGTCAATAATAGAACAGTGGGTGGGTGTCAAGGACGAAGGTGACTTGCCTTTGTCGAATCATGACATACTATTTACCCGGAAGAGTCAAAACATCTGTTGTTGTAGTGGGTTTTTTTTTGTTTTTTTGTTTGTTTTTTTTAAGATAATTGATTGTTTTGAAGTTTATTTTTATAATTATATTGTGGAGTGTGTAAATGAAGAGGCAGCTTCATGTCAGATGATTTATTACACACTCACATCTCACAAGCACAGAACAGACTGACTTGTTACAGCAAGCACTCCTCTCTATATCCCAAGTCACCTTCCTGGGCATTGTTCTCCCATGTGTATTCATTGTCTCTGTCTGAGGTGCGAAATAACCTGACTTCCATACCGCCCCACCCCCAGCATCTTAGAGAGAACAATAGAATATCAGTCCACCTGCTGTTTCGGCTTCAGTCTCCTCCCATATCTGCTGTAACTGGGGTTTACTGCCTCCGTGGCGCTGCTGTGCCGGTGGGGGGCTACTGGGAGTGTGTCCGAATGCAGGTGAGCCATGGTAGTGGTGGTGGGGGGGGGTCGCTCTGTCCGTGTGGCTGCTCTGATGAATCGTTCCCCTGGGGAGTTCTCCGTGGGGGTCTTCCACGCCGAGGGGCCCTCGCCAACAGCACTTGCTCATCCGCCACTACAAAGGCAGGTTTGAGTCTGTCTATGCCAATTTTCTCCTGTCTACCCCCCAAGTCTAGCACAAAATGCTTATCCCCTGTTTCCAACACTCTGAACGGTCCATCATAGGGTAGGCGCAATGGAGGGCGGTGGGCGTCGTGTCTGACGAACACGAACTCCGCATTCTTCAAAGTTTTAGGCATGAAAACACGTGGAAAACAGTGGTGGGCCGGGCCCGGCAGCGTGCCTGTGTTTGCGCTACGCTGCAAAAGCTGAGACGGGCAGCTGTCCGGCGCAGGATTATCTGGCAGAAATTCCCCGGGCAGCCGTAGGGGCTGCGCAAAAACCAGCTCTGCTGGGGAAGCTTCAGATCCTCTTTTGGCGTGGAGCGCAACCCCAATAAGACCAACGGCAACCTGTCCACCCAATTTGCATCTGTCAGTGAAGCCCTGAGTGCTGCTTTCAGTGATCTATGAAAACGCTTGCATAACCCATTGGCCTGTGGGTTGTACACGGTTGTGCGATGAATTGTAACACCCAGGCTGCGGGCCATCACAGACCAGAGTTCGTAAACAAATTGAGGGCCCCTGTCAGACGTAATGTCCGACGGGACTCCAAAACGCGCCACCCATGCTGTTAAAAAAGCGCGTACTACGTCTGCGGACGTGGTTGCCGCCAGTGGGACTGCTTCTGGCCAGCGTGTGGTGCGGTCCATCACTGTCAGGAGGTGCATGCACCCCTTTGATGGCGGGAGAGGTCCCACGAGGTCCACGGGAACATGATTGAACCTCTTAGCCGGTACCAGAAACGGCTCCAAGGGAGCCTTCGTCTGTCTGTGTACCTTGGCTCGTTGGCATGCCACGCAGGCTGCAGCCCACTCTTTTACTTGTTTGTGTAGGCTCGGCCATACAGACTTCTCTCCCACCATTTTGACCGACACGCACACTCCTGGGTGAGCCAGAGTGTGAACCAACTCAAACACGTGGCGGTGCCATGCGACCGGGACCACCGGACGCAGGCGTCCCATGGAGATTAGGGGGGGGGCATGCCGTCTTGCAGCACCCTGCTCTCCAGCCTTAACCCTGTTGGTCCAGACTGGAGCGCACGCACGTCTGCATCGCTAATCTGCTCCATGGCCATGGCTGCGTAATCTATACCCACATAGACCGGGGCCACCACGGCACGCGAGAGGCAGTCCGCCACCACATTCAGTTTAATCGACACATGCTGAATATCGGTAGTAAACTCTGAGATCGCGGCCAGCTGTCTCTGCTGCTGGCCCGACCACGGTTCTGAAACCTTGGCCATCGCGAACGTTAGTGGCTTGTGATCCACGAACGCGGTGAAGCTGTGCCTTTCCAGCCAGAACTGGAAGTGGTGTATGGCCAGGTGGAGTGCCAGCAACTCTCTGTCGAACGCGCTGTATTTACGTTCGCTGTCGTGCAAAGTTCTGCTGAAAAAAGCGAGCGGCTGCCAAGCCCCTGGCGACGCGCTGCTCTACGACAGCCCCTATGGCCACGTCTGAAGCATCGGTGGTGAGCGCTATCTGGGCCGCCGGGTCCAGATGCGCCAGCAGTGCGGCATTTGCCAGGGCTGCTTTAACCTCCGAGAACGCCCGCTCTCGCTCCGGGGTCCATTCGACCCTATCCGCGGGTTTCTGTCTCTTGAGCGCGGCGTACAATGGTTGCATGAGCTGCCCCACGTGGGGAAGGAAACGGTTATAAAAGTTCACCATCCCCAAAAATTCCTGCAGCGCCCTGACCGTCTGAGGCCGGGGAAAATCCGCCATGGCGCGCACTTTGTCAGGCAGCGGGATCGCTCCTTCCGGAGAGACGCGGTGCCCCAAAAAATCAATCTCAGTCATGCTGAACTGGCATTTTGCCGGGTTGATTATTAACCCGTGCTCCTCCAACCTCCGGAAAACTGTCCTGAGGTGGGTTTCGTCTTCGTCTTCGGACGCACTGGCTACCAGGATATCGTCCAAGTAGACGAACATGAATGGGAGATCGCACAGCACTGCATCCATCATGCTCTGGAATGTCTGTGCCGCGCCTTTTAACCCAAATGGCATGCACAGGAACTCGAATAAGCTGAACGGAGTTATTACTGCTGTTTTGGGTACGTCCTCAGCACGTACTGGGACTTGATGGTAACCGCGGACCAGGTCTATTTTGGAAAAAATGCGTGCTCCGGCGAGGTGGATGGAAAAATCCTGTATGTGGGGAATCGGGTAGCGGTCCTGTGCCTTGGCGTTGTTCAACCTGCAGAAATCACCGCATGGTCGCCACGATCCCTCAGCCTTAGGGACCATGTGTAGCGGGGATGCCCATGGGCTGTTCGAACGCCTGATGATACCCAACCTTTCCAGGTTGGCAAACTCCTTGCATGCTATGGCCAGTTTAGCTGCGTCCAAGGGCCAAGTTCTTGCAAAAACGGGCAGCCCGGTGGTGGTGATAAAGTGCTCCACCCTGTGTTTAGCGATGGCCGCCGAAAACATCGGGACCGTGAGTGCTGGGAACTGAGTGAGCAGTGCGTGGAACTTACCGCCTGGAGCTGTGCCGTTGGCTTGTGCTGTTGGCTGGGTCACTCGAGCTATACATGGGAGAGAGTCAAAGGACAGTGCATTAACCAGGCACCTGTTAGCAACATCAACCAGTAAACTATGTGCACACAGAAAATCAGCCCCCAGGATATGGTAATTCAGTTCTGCTACGACAAAAGTCCACTCGTATGAACGGCCGTGTAGAGATAAGATCAGTGTCCTCTCACCAAAGGTCTTAATTTCCGAGCCGTTTGCTGCCAACATCACAGGGCCACTAGGTCTTGCAAGTCGGTCGGCGTAGGTCGGCAGGATGAAGCTCTTCTGGGCTCCGGTGTCCACGAGGAAACGCCTCCCCGAGCGCGCGTCCGTCAAGTAGAGCAGCTTGTTCTCTTCACCGAGGGTCGCAGCTGCTACCAACCGCCGGCCTCGGCATTTTCCCGAGCGCTTGAATTGGCACGGCAGCGCACATCTGCGTGCGTTCTCTCCGAAGCGGCGGTGGTAGAAACAGAGCGTGTCTCTCTGGCGCTCCTTGGCCCCTGCTGCTGCTACCGTCGGTGGCTCCTCGCCTCCTCTGGTCGTCTCGCTGGGCTCAGCCACTGCCGCGTTCACTGTGATCACCCTGGTGGTGAGGATGACCCGCTCCGCCTCCTGGGCTAGCGCACGGTAGTCACACGCTGCCAGCAATGGCGAATTGGCCAGAACCGCTCCCGCCACTGTTGGAAGGTTCCGGAGGAAAAGGTGGGCAAACAGAAAGTGCCCGTCGTCCATGCCCATTAATGCCAGCATCTTCTCCATCAGGTCTACGGCCGACCCATCTCCTAACTCGGTCCGCGCCAGGAGCCTCTCCGCTCTCTCACATTCCGAGAGCGTGTAGCGCCGGGTGACCGCAGCCTTGAGCGTCTCATATTTGTTGCTGGCTGGTGGCTGATCGAGCAGGCTCACTACCTGCTGGGCTGTGCGGGAGTCCAGCGCTGCTACCACATGGTAGAACTTGGTGTCGTCTGCAGTTACTCCCCGGAGGGCGAACTGGGCCTCAGTGTGGTGGAACCAAGAGCGCGGGTTGTGCTGCCAGAAATCCGGTAGCTTGACTGAAACTGCACACGCATTGCTGGGGGTTCCAGTCCTGGCTGTCTGTGGAATGGCTGCTGCGTCTCTGGGGCTTCCCGACCGGGCCGGCTCCGGGGTTCTCGCCTCGTGTTCCATAATACGTCTTGGGTCACCAGTGTGGAGTGTGTAAAATGAAGAGGCAGCTTCATGTCAGACGATTTATTACACACTTACATCTCACAAGCACAGAACAGACTGACTGGTTACAGCAAGCACTCCTCTCTATATCCCAAGTCACCTTCCTGGGCATTGTTCTCCCATGTGTATTCATTGTCTCTGTCTGAGGTGCGAAATAACCTGACTTCCATAATATGACCAATACACACATTTCAGACAGTTAGAACCTACAAACACACCATTTATCACTCAATGACCCCTTTAACTTACTATCTTTTGTTCAAAAGTCTGAACCCTTCTGATAATTGCTTTCACATGCCAGACTAGTTGGACAAAGGTTCAGTTTGCTCTGGACTGAGACCAAATCTTACTGCTGGACAAAATTTCACTTCATTAATCCGACCGTGGTTCGGCAGAGGTTTCAGACCTAAAATTTTGGTCTAATTCAAACTGGAAAATCCCAAATTCCAGTCTTAATAGGTTAGGTGTGAAAACATCCTGAGACATTGTAAGATGTGTAGTCTTAGAAACTAAAACTACTTGGTTATGGTTGGATACTATGACAAGTTGGTTAAGGTTAGCATAATGGCTAGGAAAGATATGAGTCTTCTTTCAACAAGTTAAAGCTGTAATCCACAGCTGAGTGAATTTTATTTTTTAAGCCAAAGGACTCTGTCATTAGTCTTGTAGCATTTCATGCCCAGCTTGACACCAGGCTGGAACAGAATGAATGGATCTGTTTTGTGGCAAAAAGTTTTGACTAAACCCAAATTTTCAAAAGTTTCATGTGGTACCTTAAGAAAAAGAAGAATTCTTCTTCAACATGACATGTATCCTCCTCCTTATTGCATCTGATAATGGACTTGTTTCTGTACTTGTCCTTTTAGACCTTAGTGCAGCTTTTGATTCTATCGATCATAATAGGTTCCAGTTTGTTCATGTCAATAATGAGTTTTCTTCAAACTCAAAGCTCAGTCATGGAGTTCCACAGGGATCTGTGCTAGGGCCTACTCCTTTTAGTTTTTATATACTTCCGTTAGGCAACATTGTTAGAAATCACTGTTTACATTTTCATTGTTATGCAGATGACACACAATTATACTTGTCAATGAAGCCAGATGATAGTAATCATTTGGCCAAGTTAGAGGCCTGTCTTAAGGAAATCAAAGCTTAGATGACTTGTATTTCCCTGCTATTAAATTCAGATTAGACTGAAGTCATTCTTGTTTCTCAAAAAAACCTTAGAAATACCTTTCCAAATCAAACTCTTAGTTTGGATGCAGTTACTCTTTCTCTGAATAGTACTGTGAGGAACCTTGGAGTTATTTTTGATCAAGATCTGTTTTTCAATTCACATATTAAACTTGTTTATAAGACTGCCTTCTATCATTTGCGTAATATTGCCAAGATTAGGAGCATCTTGTCTTAGAGTGATGCTGAGAAACTGATCAACGTTTTTGTTAGCTGTAGATTACATTATTGTAACTCTTTATTATCAGGTTGTACTAAAACAAGGGTTCCAAGGTTGTCATAGCCAGGAGCGGCACTGGGGTTAAGCTCCCAGTGCTCATAAAATGCTCCTTACGGCGTGAGTCTCGAAAAGCCTCTGACAACTAAGTCCAACTCCTAGCCTGCCCGTGCGGTTTAGTCTCTAAGCCCGGCGGAACTGCTTTTACTAATAAGAGAAGGGGCGAGGGCGGATCTCTGGCGCCTTAAAACCAGATGCTTCAGGCAGATGGTGGCTCGTCAACCTGGGAAGGTAGCCCATCTAGGGGAAGGTAAACCCTGATTTCAAACCTCCGCTGCCTTGCAGCACACCCGGTCACGGGAAAGGCTTCGGGAGTCAACCCTGAGGAAAAATCCGGAGTTGGAGCCCCTAAGGCAGTTCTCTGTTGTGCTCAACATCGTTCTGGCAGCTCCTGCGACGGCGCTGGTTCCAAACTATAGCAGCCCTGGTGTTCCTTTGGATTCATCAGTGACGTGGAGAGGGGGGACATGCTGCATGGGTAACATCTTGTCCTCCATATCTTCCTGCCCAGGCTTGAATCCTACCAATGCCCAACGCTGGAAGGTAGAACACCGGTGCGCATCGGCCTGTTCAGCCACAGGCGGTGCTGTTCCAGCAGAGTAGACGTTTAGGATTCTCTTCCATGGTCATCATAGACCGACGGAGGCCGACAACGACTAAAACATCTTTAAAAAGTCTTCAGCTGATCCAAAATGCTGCAGCAAGAGTTTTAACGGGTACTAGATGTCACCATGGGGTGAGACGCCGGCTCGGCGCTCAGCCCATGCTCCTTTTATCCCTGCCTCTCATTGGGCAGTGCCTCAGCTGGTTCCCAGCTGTCAGTGTCACGGGACGGCTGGGGCCAATTAATCCTCATCAGCTGGGGCGCTGTTAATGAGTATAAAGAGGAGCAGCTTCGATCATTCGGGGCTGCGACATAAGCACTGCTAGGCTGAAGCCCCTTCGTCTGGTGTCAGCCTCAACTCCCCTTGCAGCATTCCGGTGTTTGTATCCCGCTGTGAGTATGCACGTCTTGTTACCCCCATGTCCGGTACGAGCTACCTACCCCTGCGCTGTGCAGCCTGAGAATGTACGTCTGTATGAGTGTCTGTGCTCTCCTCATCCCTTATCCCTTACCCAGAATAAAACATCTCGACTCACTGGCTTGTCCCTGGCTCTGATTGCCCGGCTCCCTAGAGCCGGATATGACAGTATGTCGCAGCCAGAAGAGTTGCCGGCGGCCGTGAGTCGCCGTGGAAATGTACCTTTCTGTCCGGGTGTCAGCGCTGCTAGCATGCCGTTTCCCAGGAGTCACTTCCGGCGCCAGGGCGACGGGCTGAGGTCCATCTCGGAGGCAGTCGACGGGACGTTCTTCACCCTGCACGACGCCTCCAACGCGAGACGCTGGCATCCGGGCCGTGCTGAGGAACTCCTGGACTGTCACCCTCACTCTCTGTACCATCTGGAGGACAGTGCCAGGATAGACGCTGCAGGTACACAGCGAGAGAAGCTCCACGGGGTGGATGGAAATCCCGGCAGGGAGTCGAAGTGGGCGACGTCTTTCCCCGCTTCGGAGTCCCGTTCCTGCCGCCATTCCAGTCCGGGAGTTCGCGCCAACCAGAGGACTTCCCCCGACCTGCGCCACGTCACTCGGGATTCCCTTCGAGGAGCCGCAGCTGACAGCAGTTATGTCCGGGGTCGAGTGGCTGTCGCGAGCTCTACTGTGTTTCCTGTCACCACCTTCAGGCATGTGGCGGCGGCAGTGAGATTGATGGTGAGGACTTCAGGGCTACGAAGCCTTCCCGTGCTCGACGCCTTCCTCGTCTCGATCTCCGATCTGGAGCGGCGAATCCTGGGTTTCCCCCTCGCTTCGTCCCCTGGGAGTAGTCGTCATCACATCGCCGAGTCACCTCTGCACGAACCTCGTCCGGATCCAGTTCTGGGTCATCGTCAGGACCGTTCCTCCCACGCAGCTGTCATCCCTTCGCCTCGTCAGTGTGGAGATTCTACAGCCTCGTCCCCTGAGCCTCGTTCCCCCGCTGTCATTCCTGGACATTCGGGCTGGCTCACCCCGGCTGTTTCCCCCTCCTCCTCGACGCGCTTCCTGACCGCTGTGTGTGCCTGGAATCCCGGCCTGGTGAGCTCTCTGCTGGAGACAACGCGAGCGATCCTCAGACGAATTCCCGGGGGGTCCTCCGTTATCGCCGGGCGGGGAGAGGAAGAAGCAGATTCCACTACAGCAGGCGATACTCAACCTCCAGGGGGCAGGCAAGTCATTGTTTTTTCACACCTGCTTAATGATTTGCTCTGTCACATCCCTGGAGGAGAAGTTCAGGGTTCGCAGCTCCCTGAACTCTCCCCACCTGCTGTAACCTGTATGCCTAATCCCGCATCCTCTGTGTCTCTCTCCGCCGAGCGGTCCCCGGCTCCGGGTCAACGTGGTGGGATATGGAGAGGGCCTGTGGTTCCGCAGCTACATTGCGGACGGAGGAGGGGGACTGACTGCTGCGTGGAGTCTACGCTGACGACTGAGCGTCCCTGGGTCTCCACGGAGGAGCGGTTCGGTCCAGCGGGACGAGATTCTTCTGGCTTCACGCCGAGTGGGTCGTCGGCGGGGTTACCTGCGCTGGAGGGATCTCAAGCTGCGCTGACCATCGTGCTGGCTGCGGGGCCCGACGCGGCTAGATGGGAGCCTGACAACGACCTCCTGACGACGGATCCTGGATCTTCGCAGTCCTGGACGGCGTCAGAACCCGAGATCAGGCGAGTGCTCTCCTTTCTTTTCTTTCTTTTTATCTTTGAGCACTTCAGCCTATCTCCAGGGGAGACGAGCAGGGTGCAGCCGCCCGCTGCGTCTGAGCTCGTCTCGCCGGGTTCTGGCGCTGCCGGTGATCCTGATCCCGGTTCTGTTTTCTCTTCTGAGCCTTCTTCCAGGGTCACCGGCGAGGAGTTGCTGTTCCTCGTGGTGCTGGAGGGTCCGGGTTCAACGTTGGAGGTCGGTTCTGGTGCAGTGTCCAACGTGGGTTCGCCCGAGACCCAATCGGGGTCCAACGTGGGTTCGCCTGAGGCCCGATCGGGGTCCGACGTGGGTGCTGCCCCAGTGTTGTCCAGGTCCGGTGAGGAGGTGGCCGTTTCCCTGAGGCCCGCCGCCCTCGTCATCGGCTCTCCCCTGAGCCTCTTCCACCGGGATCCGCTCTGACCCTTCGTCCGTCTCAACGGTCCTGGTGGTTGAGTGATGCGGGTCGACGACCCGACCCGCAAAACTTTCGGTTCGGCGATCTGGTTTCCCCCCACTGGTCTGTGTTTGCCTTTGGGCGGCCTGGTTCGGCAGCCGTTGGACTGGATTCCTGGGATCTGGGCCCAGAGTTCGCCGTCCGAACATTTCTCTTCCCCGGGTTGCCAACTGGACAATGGGCGGGGAGATTACCAGAACAATTCCGGCCGTTTTGGACTCTGCCTGCCGTCTCCTCGGGTGTCCTTTACTTCTTTTATTATTATTGAGGTCACTCGGGTGTAGTTTCTTTGTCCATTAGGGGAATATATGTTTTTGTGCTGTGTGTTGTTTTTTTTTAACCATACTCAGCATTTTTATCGTATTGTTATCCTGTTACCCTGTCACCTTTTTTCCTCTTGGTGACTCACCTTGTGTATCGCGCTGTGTATTGCATTTTCTTATCTTTACTCAGCGTTTTCATTCATCCTTGCCTTGGCCTCGTCGGTGCATCATGGAGTATGCGTGTGGTTTCCTGTTCAACCATACTCTGTGATCACCCCATTCTGTCTTATTATCCTCGTGGGGGGCCTTCCCTGGCCCCGGCTTTAACATTGACTGTGTTTGTTATTGTTTGAAGTAATGTGTTTCATCCCCACTTAACCGTACTTCATTATTACCCATTTGTCCTTGTCACCTCTGTTTCTTTAGGTGATCTTTTATATATTCGGTGCTGTGTGTTTTGTTTTCTTTAGTATCCATGCACAGCGTTTTTCATCATTTTTTGTCCTGACCTTTGTCTTGTTGGTGCATTATGGAGTAGTGTGTTTTGTTCCCCTTAACTATACTCTGTGATTGCTTTATTCATTCCTGCCACCTTTTTGGTGGGTTTTTGGTTTTCTTTTTTTTGCCCCGATCTATACGTTATTTGTATGCTGTCTGTAGTCGTATTTGGTATTTTCCCTACCTGTGTCCTAACTCAGTTTTCTCCCTAACTGTGCTCTGGGTTAATCCTTTTCCCTGTGTTGTAGGGTATTGTATTTGGGTTTTTTTTTCTCTGCCCTGCTGCCCTACATTGGTCTATTGTGTTTTTTTTTTTTTGTCCTTCCCTTTGCATCTTCCCCTCCGGTCCTGCCTCCCTTCCGCCCACCCTAGGTGGGGAGGGGGGGGGGCTGGGATGTTCCTGGTCGTTCGGGAGCCCGACCGTGAGGGGGAGGCTCTGTCACCATGGGGTGAGACGCCGGCTCGGCGCTCAGCCCATGCTCCTTTTATCCCTGCCTCTCATTGGGCAGTGCCTCAGCTGGTTCCCAGCTGTCAGTGTCACGGGACGGCTGGGGCCAATTAATCCTCATCAGCTGGGGCGCTGTTAATGAGTATAAAGAGGAGCAGCTTCGATCATTCGGGGCTGCGACATAAGCACTGCTAGGCTGAAGCCCCTTCGTCTGGTGTCAGCCTCAACTCCCCTTGCAGCATTCCGGTGTTTGTATCCCGCTGTGAGTATGCACGTCTTGTTACCCCCATGTCCGGTACGAGCTACCTACCCCTGCGCTGTGCAGCCTGAGAATGTACGTCTGTATGAGTGTCTGTGCTCTCCTCATCCCTTATCCCTTACCCAGAATAAAACATCTCGACTCACTGGCTTGTCCCTGGCTCTGATTGCCCGGCTCCCTAGAGCCGGATATGACACTAGAAAGACAGATCATATCTTTCCAGTTCTGGCCTCCCTTCATTGGCTTCTCATAGAGTTTAGAATTAAGTTCAAAATCCTTCTTTTCACTTCCAAAGCTCTAAATAATCAGGCCCCTTCTTATTTAAAAGATCTGACACTACCCTATTATCCTAACAGAGCACTACCCTCCCAAAATGCTGGATTACCTGTAATACCTAGAATCTCCAAAAGTACAATGGGAGGAAGAGCCTTCAGTAATCAGGCTTCTCTCCTGTGGAACCAGCTTGCAATCTGGATTCGGAAGCCAGACTTGATCTCTGCTTTTAAGAATAGGGTTAAAACTTTCCTTTTTCATATAGCCTATAATTAAGGAGGGATCACGTGCCCCTGAACCCTCCCTTAGTTTTGCTGCTTATAGGTTTAGACAGCTTGGGGACCTCCAACAATGCACTTGGCTTCACTCCTTTCTTCACTCTCAATGAAATATTTTTGCTGGTTATTTACATCTGTTTGTTCTCTCACATAGATAGAGTCTCCATCGTACTGTTTGCTCTGTCCATGTCTGTTGTTTTCGTCTTCTCTAGCCCCTCACCCACCAGCCAGTTGCAGCAGATGACTGCCCCTCCCTGAGCCTGGTTCTGCTGGAGGTTTCTTCCTGTTAAAAGGGAGTTTTTCCTCTCCACCGTTGCCAAACGCTTGCTCACAGGGGATCACCTGGTTGCTGGAGTCTTTCTGCAATTGTGGGGGTTTCCCCTAAGTTGAAAGTGCCATGAGTTGACTGTTGTTGTGAAATGGTGCGAAATAAATAAAGTCGAATTGAAATGAATTGAATGTACTATTGCAGAATTAATCACAAAAAACAGAATCAAGACATAATGGATCTAATGTGACATAGTAGTCCTGTTTCAGAAAGCAGGTCAGTGAAAAGTCATTTAGTTGACTAAGTCGAAGGGAGACAACTAAACCTGCTTTCTGAAACATTGCCAAGATTATACTGATATTGTCATAGTTTCAGTAGCCAGATGTTTGAATGGAATTTTGGGGTTCCTATAAAAAGAGGATCACTAGCAAGGAAATAAGAGCTTGGTATATACTTTCACATTAAATTGATAATATACCCACCAAACATCCGACGTTCCTTGGACTGCCAGATCAAGTTCATATCTCATCGGTCGGTCCAGGACCATGTCTGCTCATCTATATGACCACCAAAGTAGGTTGTGGAACTGAACGTCAAACTACGACCCCTTCTGGACGTCGATCTGACGTTCAACATTTGACCAATTATGGAGTTAATTTTTTTGACGTCTTCTGTATGTGCAAGTAAGGTGCAATATATCAACTGCAATATGTGAAAGAATCAGCTACTGCCCAGACCAGTTTAGCATAAAAATATAGTTATTTCTTATTTTTATTGTATTTATTATTATTATTATTATTATTATTATTATTATTATTATTATTATTATTATTATTATTATTATCTCGCCCAAAGATGCTGGGATAGACTCCACACACACCCCCACGACCCAAAAGGGATTAAGCAGAGGAAGATGGATAGATGTATTATTATCCATCCATCCATCCATCTTCTACCGCTTTTCCGGAGGTCCGGGTCGCGGAGGCAGCAGTTCAAGCAGAGAAGCCCAGACTTCCCTCTCCCCAGCCACCTGCTCCAGCTCTTCAGAGGGGATACCAAGGCGTTCCCAGACCAGCTGGGAGACATAGTCTCTCCACCGAGTCCTGGGTCTGCCCCGGGGTCTCCTCCCAGTGGGACGTGCCTGAAACACCTCAAGTGGAAGGCGTCCAGGAGGCATCCTAATCAGATGCCCATACCACCTCAACTGACTCCTTTCAATGTGGAGGAGCAGCGGTTCTACTCTGAGCCTCTCCCGGATGACTGAGCTCCTCACCCTATCTCTGAGGGTGAGTCCAGCAATCCTACGGAGAAAGCTCATTTCAGCCGCTTGTATCCGCGATCTCGTTCTTTCGGTCATTACCCAAAGCTCGTGACCATAGGTGAGAGTAGGAACATAGATTGACTGGTAAATCGACAGCTTTGCCTTAGAACTAAGCTCCCTCTTCACCACAACAGACCGGTACAACGTCCGCATCACTGCAGATGCTGCTCCAATCCGTCTGTCGATCTCTCGCTCCATTTTCCCCTCACTCGTGAACAAAACCCCAAGATACTTCAACTCCTCCACTTGGGGCAGGAGCCTGTCCCCAACCCGGAGAGGACAATCCACCTTTTTCCGGCTGAGGACCATAGACTCGGACTTAGAGGTGCTGATTCTCATCCCAGCCGCTTCACACTCAGCGGCAAACCGTCCCAGCAAGAGCTGTAGGTCATTGCTGGATGAAGCCAACAGGACAACATCATCTGCAAACAACAGAGATGAGATCCTGTGGTCACCAAGCATGACACCCTCCATTCCCTGGCTGCGCCTAGAAATCCTGTCCATAAAAATTATGAACAGGATCGGTGACAAAGGGCAGCCCTGGCGGAGTCCAACTCTCACTGGGAATGACTCCGACCGAGTGTTGGCAATACGAACCAAACTCTCACAACGGTCGTACAGAGACCGAATAGCTTGTAACAACAAGCCCGATACCCCATACTCCCGAAGCACCCCCCACAAAAATCCACGAGGGACGCGATCAAATGCCTTCTCCAAGTCCAGGAAACACATGTAAACTGGTTGGGCAAACTCCCACGAACCCTCAAGAATTCTTGAGAGGGTAAAGAGCTGGTCCGATGTGCCACGGCCAGGACGAAAACCACATTGCTCCTCCTGAATCCGAGGTTCGACCAACGGCCGGACTCTCCTCTCCAGTACCTTGTACTTAATAATAATAATACATAATAATAATAATAATAATAATAATAATAATAATACATGGTACTGGTACCTTGTACCAGTACCATGTATTATTATTATTATTATTATTATTATTATTATTATTATTATTATTATTTCTCTTTGATTCAAAATTAAAACAGCCTCTGTCATCTACACAGCAGCACCACTAACTGAAATGGAATAAAGCACATATTCATCCTGCTTTTTTTCAGCACTTTTGCAAGCACGAATCCGCGTCTGTGACTTTTTTTTTTTTTTAAATCAGCATTCAGCTGAAGCATGGACAGACAGACTAAATACAGCTAAATAAGTACCAGACAGGTATGTGTGATTTTAGAAAGAAGAAACATTCACTCCCAGAAAAGTGAGGGAAATGGACTGCTTGCACAATGTACTTCTGTGTTCCAGACTACTCACATTTCCTGTTCTGCTTCCATTATGATTGCCCATTCCCTGGTGCTTTCTCGTCAATAAATCAATTTTATCACATTCACTTATCATAGTACATACTGGAAATGGTGTGCAGGCACATCATTTTTTTCTTTGTAACATCCGTGTTTCACATTTTGTCGTGATGCCGAGCGCGGGTCTGTACCATACTCAGGTCTTTTGGTTATTATCCTTTTTCTGTTTATGTATTTAGTCCTGATTTTCTGCCATTATTTTTTGTGCTTTTACTTTGACAGCATCGTGAAAGGATTTCCGCCTGTGGAGTCTGTCACAGCTGTGTAGTGTTTTTGATTAAGTTCTCACTTGTGCAGCCACACCTGATTCACGTTTTGGTTTCTCCTTTTGTATTATTTAAATTCGTTTTCGATGGGTTATTCCTTGCTGCAACCTCACATTGTGCAGGCAGGAATCCCCACGCCTGATTCCTGTCTAAAGTCTGTGCTTTATTCTCTGATTCGTGACTTTAATTGTAAGTAACCTTTCATGGTTTTTCCTTATTTGTATTTTTCTGCAGTCACCCTTCGTGGTCTTTGTAAATAGCCTTTTTGTATTTGCCCATTGTTGCAAGCATTTGTGTTCATAATTATTCTTTATTAAATGAGCAAACTCACAACAGGGGAATGGTGCCTTATTTCTGCCTGAAAGGGCCACTTATGACAGTAGGTTGCAGCCAGTAGGTGCCAGCAGCTGTTTGTTTGCCTGTTTTTCTTTTCTTTTTCCACTCACCCTTTTTCGTTGCCACAAGGAGAGGCTGTCAGTATGTTCCCAGTGCGCCGAAGGAGAATGGCAGCCGGAGGTCCCAGCATGGATGAGCAGTGGGCAGCTGAGTTCATCTAGGGCTATGTTACTGAAGACCTCGCCTCCCACAGCCCACAGAAGGTTCTGGAGACCGTGGTGGCAGCAGGCGGGATTGTGGAGGCGCATCCCGGTTTGGGTAATTATCCCGAGTTCACTGAGCTGCTGTCTACCATTTCCACTCTCAGCAGCGATTCCCGGGGTTGGCGATAGGCTCGTCTCCAGCCCGTAGACACCGCCTCCCGTCGCAGACCTCTACTCCTTCCCGTGACTCGGGCGTACCAAAGCTGATGGAGGAGAGTCACCGGGTCCGGTCACCGCAACTTCCCCGCCAATACCCGGCCATGGGCCGTCAGAAGAATTCTTCCATCTCTCAGCCAGCGGGTTCCTTTTCACCATGTCAAGAAGGTTCTACAGCAACTTCAGCCTCTGGGGTTTCCTCGCCAGCTGTCTTGTCAGCTCCCTCTTCCCAGGTCATCGCAGCTGTTCCCCCCTCCTCCACGGCACCTCCTCTCACTGCTGAGAGCTCAGGTGGTTCTCCCCCAGCTCTGCCCGCCACTGTGCCTAAAGGGGCAGCACCTCCATGTTCTCCAGATGGGCCCACAATCACCACAGTCATCGAGAAGGAAGAAATTGGGCTTGCTGCAGCAGGAACCATCGTACCCTGGGAAAACAGGCAAGTGCTTTTTCACTCAATATCACCAGTTTTTGAATTACCTTACCTGATTCCCTGTGCTGAGGCTCAGTTAGTGCAGTCCACTGAGTCCCCACCACCTGCTGAGGCCACAAAAACTTTTTCCTGCTCTTTCTGTGTCTCCTCCTATGCCACCTGAGTGTCCGCTGGCTCTGGCAATAAGCCGCCGGATGGATGAGGAGCCTGCAGCCCTGGAAAACCTTGTTCCAACCCCACAGCCTTGGACCAGTCAGAGTAAGACGGCTGTCTGCAATCCAGAGCCTGGGCAGATGAGGAAGCATCCCCGGGCTTCAACCATGTAGGATTCAGCACCAGCGGGAAGTGGATCTCCTGTCACCATGCCGGGCGAGCCACCTGCGTGGGTCACATCACCAAGAGGTTCCAGGACTGCAGTGACTATCATGCCTGCTGTTGGGGCCACCACAGCAGAGTCCAAGCTGGACCTCCAGAGGGCCGGGCCCGAGACATTGTCAGCTGGATCAACAGAGTCCTGGATAGCGGTGGGACTTGAGCTCAGGCGAGTACTCTCCTTTGTTTTTGTTGTTTCTGTATTGGTGAGATCTTGCCTGGCTCTTGGGGGGGAGAGTCAGGTGCAGCCATCAGCCTCACCTGAGCTCGCCTCACCGGGTTCCACTGCCGCCGGTGATCCTGACCCTGTTCCTTTTCCTCTTCTATCCGAGTATTCTCTCAGGGTCACCGAGAATCATCTTGCTATGCCAGAGATCTCCGTGGATTTGGGTCCACCGTCTGAGGTCTTTGTGGGTCCAGCAACTCCTGCCAAGGTTGTCATGGAGGCTCTGTCCCAGTCCGGGATCTCTGTGGGTGGTGCTCCCCCTCCGTCTGAGGTTGTCATGGAGGCGCCGTCCCAGCCCGGGACCTCTGAGGGTGCAGTTCCTCCTCAATGTGGGTCTCTATGGGTGCTGTGTTCCAGCTTGAATCCCACGTGGGTGTCACGCTCCTGTGTGTGCCCACTGTTGGCGCTACGCTCCAGCCCGGGGGCCATCATGGGTGCAGCTCTGTCCCAGTCTGGGTCCAATGAGGGTGCAGCTCTATCACAGTCCGGGTCCACCAAGGGTGCACCAACGCCTCAGTCCAGAACCACTGAGGGTGCAGCAACGCCTCAGTCTGGAGTCACAGACCGTGCCCCAACGCCTCAGTCCAGTGCCATGGAGGGTGCCGCAACACCTTAGACCAGGGCCACCAAGGGTGCCGCAATTCCTCAGTCCGGGGCCACCAAGGGTGCCGCAACGCCTCAGTCCAGGCCACTGAGGGTGCCACAAAGCCTCAGTCTGGGCCACTGAGCGTGCCACAATGACTCAGTCTGGGGCCACCGAGGGTGCCACAACACCTCAGTCCGGGGCCTCTGAGATTGTGGTGCCTATGTCCAAGGCTGCGGCAGGTCCTCGGTCCACATCCGGGCCATTCATGTTTCTCCCACTGCTATCACCTTCATCAGGTGTCCATCTCCTGGTTCCAGTGGTGCACTGGGACCTGTTGGCCCAGAGATGCAGGGACACCGTCCGAACTCTCTCGTTTACTGGGGTGGCTTCTAAACCCTGGTAGACCACCAGATTGACTCTTTCATCCTGGTTGGGGGCTCTGGAGACCTTTTCCACATGTTGGTCAGGCGGACCCGGGACTCTGGAAGACCACCAGAACAGTTTCGTTATTTATCTTGTATTGCTTAGTTTTCTTTGTACTTTGTTTTGTCGGTGTGTGGATCATGTGTTTTTCGGGTTGTTTTTGTTTTTGTGTCTCTCCCTCCAGGCCTGGATCCCCCCACCACCCTCCCGGGCTCGGTTTTTGAAGTTATTTCTGTTTTTGTTTTTTTGTTTGTTTTTTGGGGGGGATTTTCATTCCTTTTGATGTTACTGCAGGGTGTCTTGGATCTACCCCTTAAGGGAGGGACACTGTCATGATGCCGAGCGCATGTCTGTACCATACTTGGGTCTTTTGGTTATTATCCTTTTTCTTTTTATGTATTTAGTCCTGATTTTTTTGCCATTATTATTTGTGCTTTTATTTTTAGTGTTGTGATAGAACTTCCACCTGTCAAGTCTGTTCGGGGGCTGTCACAGCTGTGTAGTGTCTTTGTTTATGTACTCACTAGTTCATCCATACCCGATTCACATTTTGGTTTCTCCTTTTCTATTATTTACGCTCGCTGGTGAGGGTTATTCCTCGCTGCAACCTCATCTTGTGTAGGCAGGAATACCCATGCCTGATTCCTGTCTAAAGTCTGTGCTTTATCCTCTGCTTTGTGACTTTAATTGTAAGTAACCTTTCCTTATTTTTATTTTTCTGTAATCACCCTTCGTTGTCTTTGTAAATAGCCTTTTTGTCTTCTCCCTTCGTGGCAAGCATTTGTGTTAATTATTATTCTTTATTAAATGAGCAAACTCACAGCAGGCAAATGGTGTCTTATTTCTGCACTAAAGGGCCACTTATGACACATTTTGATTGTTTATGTAACCATACAGAGGGATTTAAAAATTCCCCATTTACAGTAGCTTAGTGGCTAGCAGTTCCCCCTCCCTTGGGTTTGTTTAGGTTGTAAAGTCTTGCCCACACTCCAACGCTGGATTGCAGTAACGTGCCTTTTTGCTGGTTGCCCCCGCCAAAAAAGAAGAAGAAGAACGCAGATGGAGGAGACAATTGCACATGTAGACTGGCTTGCTGGGTAAGTAGCTCTACTTATTACAAGATGCCATGAGATCTTCACATGGCGACTCCAGGCATGAGAATTGGTCCAGTGGTCACAGTGATGGTTCTAGGCAAGATGTGACAATGTCCAGGGATGGCGTCAACCGCAAGCATGGTGAGATGTCAAAAAAAACCACACATACTCATGAAGAAATTAAATTTAGTGAGTTTTACCAGTGTTAATATTGCCAGATGATAGTGGTAGGGGTCTCTGGATCAGCAGTAGAGGGTTACTGAGGCTTCAGGGAAATGTGTGTGTGTGTGGGGGGGGGGGCAAACTTTATTTGGCATTTTCAAGCCCACTACATTATTTGTTACATTATGAATATTGTGGAATTTAGCATGGCCTTATTGGAGATAAAAAAAAAAAAAAAAATCTTTTTTTTTTTTTTTTCAGATGCTGTAATGGCAGGAGCAAAGGACAAATTCCCAATGTCCACAAGAAGTAAGTTGAAAATTTTGAGGAATGTTAAATGAATTGGTATGAAATTGAACAAGATCAGTGCAGATTATGCTTTTGCGTTGGCAATAGCTGTAGCCGGAGGCATACTATTTTCAGGTTGTTTCAGGAAGCTTTTGACAGCTTGGTAGGATTTCCATCAGGATCATAATGATTAGTATATGAATTGTGTTCACAATTAAGCATGATTTTTTGGGTGTCAACATTAGACACTGTTTTCAGAGTGCTTGTCATTTTAAAAATGAGCCCAGCATATGCTGTTATCAGTATAGCAAAGAATAGGTAAGCAAATGCAGCAGGAGGAAATAATGTATCAAATGTTCATGGTACAGCATGTGTATGATATTTTCACTTTAGGCAAACCGTGGTATTACTACGTGTCTAAAAAGTTACATTGTAAAATGGAATAACAAATGACTGAAAGCTTAGTATTGCCAGCTGATTCAAAATGTCAATTCATGCTATTGCACATACTAGATTTCACAATAAATAATAATGTCTTACATTTCCTATGAATAACTATATTGGGAAAATTTGACAGGTACTGTATACTGAAGACACAAAGTCTAATTAAACTTTAACCATGTTTTTCCTTTTGTGTAACAGGTGCAGCATCTAACTTGGGTTGGAGGGAAAGACCTTAAAGACACAGTCCAAAAAGTTCTTGATCGGTAGGCTATGAACTAACAATGATTTTACACTGTGGTTCATCCCTGAAGACAACTGTTGAAAGTCGACTTAAATTTGTAAAATATATTTCTCTTTTCTTCAGGCTCTTCAGCAAATCTCTCATGAGTCATTTCAATATGATGGGGAAGAAGGCCAAAATGTCTCTGCAGAATACCAAACTCTATCAAGCCATACAAGGGAAGCATGTCAAAGTAACCTTTGACAAGATACTACCTGCTCTCGATGGCTCTATCAGGATGTGAATGTCTAGTTGTAAATTGCTTTGGATAAAAGTGTCTGCCAAATAAGGAAAATGAAAAATGAAACCCTTTTGTGGAGTATTCAATAGTTTTATAGACAAGACTGATCCAATGTATGTACTGTAAGTCATGGGCACTGTTTACATGGTCACGAGTAAACCAATTGCAATCAGCTTTCTGGAGTTACCTGATTATTCAAACTGTCATGTAGAGTAATCTGATTACCTTTATCAGTTAAAGGTCATTATCGGTTTATGAGAGAACAGATTAATACATCTAGTTTATTTTCCCAATAAACCGTTTACTGGTGCATGTAAACACTATAAGCTGTTTATTAGCTTTGTCCGTTTAATCCAGTAATCAGTTTACTCGTGACCATGTAAACAGGGTCACTGTAAGCACGCTGAGATGTCACTTGACATGTCAAGCGCCATGTAAATCTAATCCATTATTATTATTGTTATTATTAATTCAATTCAATTCAATTCAATTCAATCCAACTTTATTTATATAGCGCCATTTCACAACAACAGTCATCTCATAGCACTATCAACTGTAGGGGGGAACCCCCACAGTTGCAGAAAGACCCCAGCAATCAGGCGACCCCCTGTGAGCAAGCACTTGGCGACGGTGGAGAGGAAAAACTCCCTTTTAACAGGAAGAAACCTCCAGCAGAACCAGGCTCAGGGAGGGGCAGTCATCTGCTGCGACTGGCTGGGGGGGGTGAGGGGATAGAGAAGAAGAAAAGAACAGACATGTAGAGAGCAAACAGCACGATGGGGACTCAATCTATGGGAGAGAACAAACAGATGTTAATGACCAGCAAAAAAAAAAAAAATATTTCATAGAGAGTGAGGAAAGGAGTGAGGCCCAGTGCATTACTGGAGGTCCCCCAGCTGACTAAACCTATTAGCAGCATAACTAAGGGAGGATTCAGAAACACATGATCCCTCCCTAATTGTAGGCTATATCAAAAAGGTAGGTTTTAGCCCTATTCTTAAAAACAGAGATCGAGTCTGACTCCCGAATCCAGATTGACAGCTGATTCCACAGGAGAGGAGCTTGATAACTGAAGGCTCTGCCTCCCATTGTACTTTTGGAGATTCTAGGTATTACAAGTAATCCTGCATTTTGGGAGCGTAGTGCTCTGTTAGGATAATACGGTAGTATCAGATCTTTTAAATAAAAAGGAGCCTGATTGTTTAGAGCTTTGTAAGTAAGAAGAAGGATTTTAAACTTAATTCTAAACTGTATGGGAAGCCAATGAAGGGAGGCCAGAACCGGAGAGATATGATCTCTCTTTCTAGTACCTGTTAAAACTCTTGCTGCAGCATTTTGGATCAGCTGAAGACTTTTTAAAGATGTTTTAAGACAGCCTGATAATAAAGAATTACAATAATCTAATCTCGAGCTAACAAAAGCGTGGATCAGTTTCTCAGCATCACTCTGAGACAAGATGCTCCTAATCTTGGCAATATTACACAAATGATAGAAGGCAGTCTTAGAAACAAATTTAATATGTGAATTGAAGGACAAATCCTGATCAAAAATAACTCCAAGGTTCCTCACAGAGCTATTAAGAGAAAGAGTAACCGCATCCAAACTGAAAGTTTGATTTGGAAAGGAATTTCTAAGGTTTTTTGGACCAACAAGAATGACTTCAGTCTTATCTGAATTTAATAGCAGGAAATTACAAGTCATCCAAACTTTGATTTCCTTAAGACAGGCTTCTAACTTGGCTAATTGATTACTATCATCTGGCTTCATTGACAGGTATAATTGTGTGTCATCTGCATAACAATGAAAATGTATACAGTGCTTTCTAATAATGTTGCCTAACGGAAGCATATATAAACTAAAAAGAGTAGGGCCTAGCACAGATCCCTGTGGAACTCCATGACTAAGCTTTGAGTTGAAAGAAAACTCATTATTTACATGAACAAACTGGAACCTATCAGATAAATAAGATCTAAACCATTGCAACGAAGTTCCATTAAGTCAAACATAGTGTTCTAATCTATCAAGTAGAATATTATGATCGATAGTATCAAAAGCTGCACTAAGGTCTAAAAGGACAAGTACAGAAACTAGTCCATTATCAGATGCAATGAGGAGGTCGTTAGTGACCTTCGCTAAGGCTGTTTCAGTACTATGATGGATTCTAAACCCAGATTGAAACTCTTCAAGTAAACCATTTCCCTGCAGGTGGTCAAATAATTGCGTAGCAACAACTCTTTCTAAGATTTTTGAAATGAAAGGGAGATTAGAGATTGGTCTATAGTTAGCTAAAGCTCCTGGATCTAGCGTTGGCTTTTTGAGTAAGGGTTTAATTACAGCCGTTTTAAAAGCCTGCGGTACATAGCCTAAAGTTAATGAAGAATTGATTATATGAAGAATAAAGCTACCAATAAGTGGGAAGACTTCTTTAAATAACCTGGTAGGAATAGGGTCTAAAAGACAAGTTGAAGGTTTGGATGAGGAAACTATTTTGTCTAACTCACAAAGGTCGATTGGAGTAAACTCATCAAGACAGACATCAATAGAAGGAGTTGTAGTAGTTACAGTATTTAAGTTAACTGTGGGAAGAATCTGATTGATTTTATCTCTGATGAATGAAATTTTATTATTGAAAAAGTTCATAAAGTCCTGACTAGTAAGCTCTAAGGGAATGCAAGGATTGACAGAGTCCTGACTCTTTGTCAACCTGGCTACAGTACTGAAAAGAAACCTGGGATTATTCTTGTTCTCTTCTATTAATGCAGAGTAATAACTCGTTCTAGCTTTTCTAAGAGATTTTTTATAAATTAAAAGATGATTTCTCCAAGCTAAATAGATTTCATCTAAATTAGTAGAGCGCCATTTTCTTTCTAATTGACGAGTCTTCTGTTTTAAGGTACGAGTTTCTGTGTTGAACCAAGGAGTTAGAAATCTCTGATTAGACTTTTTCTTTTTTAAGGAGGCCACCAAGTCTAGCGTCTGATGCAGAGAAGCTGAAACACTATCCACCATGTTATCAATTACAGAAGGAGCAAGCTGTCTATAGCTTATTTCCGTTGTGTTGACACATGGCATAGAGGAAACAATCTGCATAAATTTGGAAACAGCATCATCTGAGAGGCATCTACTGTAATAATATTTTTCTTTAGGAGCCAAATAGTCAGAAATAGTAAAATCAAAGGTTAACAGACAATGGTCTGACAGTACAGGGTTATGAGGAGACACTACAAGATTTTCTATTTCTATGCCATATGTCAGAACAAGGTCCAATGTATGGTGGAGGTAATGAGTAGAATTTCCTACTTTCTGAGAAAACCCAATCGAGTCTAATATTGAATTAAAAGCCACATTAAGGCAGTCACTATCTACATCCACATGTATATTAAAGTCCCCTACTATAATTATTCTATCAGATTTCAGCACTAAATCAGCTAAGAAATCAGCAAATTCGGATAAAAATTCTGAATAGGTTGATGGGGGACGATAAACTATGGCAAATAAAATTGGGTTTAACCTGAAATTGCTAAAGTGCCCAACACTGAGGACCAGGCCCTCAAAGGAATTATAACATGTTTTTTGCTTTACATTAACTAGTAATTTGGAATGGTAAATTGTTGCTACTCCTCCTCCACGACCAGAACTTCTGGGATTTTGACAGTTTAAATAACCAGAGGGAGTTGATTCATTTAAACCAACATAATCCTCTTGCCCTAACCAAGTCTCTGTAAGGGAAATTAAATCAATCTGATGATCAATTAACAGATCATGGACTAACAGAGACTTGGGAGTTAGAGACCTAATATTTAATAAACCACATTTAATTTTTAAATTATGAGGAGGAACAGAGGCCAAATCATTGAATTTAGAGGCTTTATGTTTAATTTGAGTTTTACCAATATTTTGCTTTATCACTTTGGGATGCTTATACATTATATTTTTATTTACTTTGGAGGGAGCAGACAACGATTCTCTGATGGGGAAGACAGGGGCTAAGCTGAGGGGTGGCAGATGAAGAGGAGCTGCAGAGAGGCGTGTAAGACTGCGACTCTGCTTCCTGGTCCCAACTCTGAGTAGTCATGGTTTTGGAAATTTGGATAAAAAAGATGCCAGATTGTTAGATAAATGAGAAGCACCATCCAAAGTGGGATGAATGCTGTCTCGTCTCATAAGACCAGGTTTTCCCCAAAAAGAGCTCCAATTGTCAATGTAGCCCACGTCATTTTTAGGACACCACACAGACAGCCAGCGGTTCAAGGATGACGAGCGACTAAACATGTCATCACTGGTCAGATTGGGGAGGGGCCCAGAGAATACTACAGTGGCAGACATCGTTTTTGCAAACTCACACACCGATTCTATATTAAGTTTCGTGACTTCCGACTGCCGGAGACGGATGTCATTAATGCCGGCGCGAATAACAATTGTGGAGTATTTACAGTTACTTTTAGCCAGCATTTTCAAATTTGACTCGATGTCGCCTGCTCTGGCCCCAGGAATACATTGGACTATGGCCGCTGGAGTCTCTAGGTTCACGTTTCTGACTACAGAGTCGCCAATGATCAGAGTTTTTTCCTCAGCGGGTGTGTCGCTGAGCGGGGAAAAACGATTAGAAACGTGAACAGGTTGGTGGTGAACCGGGGCTTTGCGACTAGGCTTCCTTCTCACCGTCACCCACCCAGTCTCCTCGCTGCTGAGGAGAGCCGGGGAACCGCTGACAGTGGGACCTAAGCTAGCTAGCTCCGCTGCAGCTAATGGGCGTCCGTCGAGATTAACTGGCGCAGACGGTGTTTCAATGCAGCGGAGCCGGGATTCCAAATCAGACAACCTCGCCTCGAGCGCCTCAAAAAGACAACATTTATTACATTTACCGTTATCACTAAAAGAGGCAGAGGTGTAGCTAAACATCTGACAGAGAGAGCACACCAGAGGAGGAGAGGAAAGAGAGGTAGTAGCCATAGCTAGTGGCTAGCTAGTGGCTAGCTAGTGGCTGGAGAGCTGGAGAGCAAACCACACAGGCAGACAGCAAAACAGGAAGTGACGATACGTTACCACAAGGAAGTGACGATCCAAGTTCTCAAGGCAAGATGGATTCCATTTAAAGTATAACTACATCAATGATCATTGAAATTTCAAACTTGTTACACCTCCGCTAACAGGATGGCAGCGCGCATGGACGCTGCGGCCCCTCTAGGCATCAGTGAGTGTGAGAGTTTTGAGTGTTTTAATCATCCCAGACGTACAACTTACAACCGAGAGACCTTATTAAGCATCAAGGTAATGTACGCTGCAAGAATTGTGGCGTTCGGGTGCGATTTGGACATTCTACGCCAGCATGGAATACTATCGGGGGTTAGGCTGGCAGCTACCCTGGAGAGGAGGAAGCGTAAGTGGTGCGAACACAAAGGAGAGGAAAGAGGGCCGGAATTTATGCTAGGCTAAAGGCTAACCCCTCCAGATCAGCAGTACCGTCGCTCCTACTTTCAAATGTCCGCTCCCTTGACAACAAGCTGGACGAGGTGCGTCTGCTGAGAGAAACCCGCAGAGAGTGGAGGGACTGCTGTGTGTTTGCATTCATGGAGACATGGCTCCACAACAACATCCCTGACGCAGCCATTCAGCTGGAAGGGATGACATCGTTCCGGGCGGACAGGGAGGCTGCTAGCTCCGGTAAGAGCCGAGGGGGGGTCCTATGTATCTATGTTAACAAGAACTGGTGTGTTAATGCCACGTTAGCAACTAAACACTGCTCTCCAATGGCGGAGTTCCTTATCGTAAACTGCCGGCCATTCTATCTGCCGAGGAAATTCACCAACGTGTTTGCAGCTGTTGTTTACATAGCTCCTAGAGCTAATGCGAAAGCTAATGCTAACAAGGCACTCGGAGAGCTGCATGATGCTATCAGTGAATTTCAAACTTCACACCCGGACAGTTTTGTGGTGGTTGCAGGGGATTTTAATCACACCAGTCTAAAGACTATGCTCCCCAAGTTCAAACAATGTGTGGACTTTAAGACCAGAGGAGAGAATATGTTGGACTTGGTGTACACAAATTTCCCAAATGCATACAAGGCAATATCTCGCCCCCACCTTGGCCATTCTGACCACCTATCCATGATGCTGGTGCCTGCCTACAAACCCTTACTGAGGTGCAGCAGGCCAGTAGAGAAACAATACAGGACTTGGCCAGAGGGTGCATCCTCGGCACTTCAGGACTGTTTTCTGCTTACAGTCTGGGAGGTTTTCAAAATAGCTGCTTCTCAAGGAGACATGATTGATGTGGAGGAGTACACTGAAACAGTCACCAGCTACATCGCGAAGTGCACAGAGGATGTCACTATATTGAAGACCTTCACTGCACGGGGCAACTATAAACCCTGGATGACTGCAGAGGTGTGCTCACTGCTCACAGCCAGAGATGCAGACTTTAGAGCGAAGGACAGGATTGCCCTCCGCTCAGCCAGGTCTGCGCTCGCAAAGGGAATTAAGACAGCGAAACGCGCCTACACGGAGAAAATCCGGGGACATTTCTGTGACACAGAGAACACCAAACGGATGTGGCAGGGAGTACGGGCGTTGACGGGTTATAAGTCTAGGCAGGGGGTCGATGATGATGATGCTTTGCTTCCAGACAGGCTCAATAACTTCTTTGCACGTTTTGAAGCATCAAATCCGACAATCAGAGGGAGGTCTGGCCCATCTTCACCATCTGTGTGGCCAGCTATCACCATCAACGCAGCAGACACACGGAGGACCCTAATCAGGGTCAACCCACGTAAAGCTGCAGGTCCGGACAACATCCCGGGACGTGTGCTCCGAGTCTGCGCGAGTGAGTTGGCGGGTCTGTGCGCTACGTTTAACATCCAGCCGCCGGAGCCCTTCGACTTTTCTAAGCCACAGGAGTGGGCCAAATGGATCCGGAGATTCGACAGATTTCGCCTGGCAAGTAATCTGAATGCAAGCTCTGAAGAGAATCAAGTTAATATTCTGATATATTGCATGGGAGAGGAGGCGGATGATGTTTTACGTGGGCTGGCTCTGACTGATGCTCAACGCAGCTCGTATGAAGCAGTGCATGACGGCTTTCAAAGCTTCTTTGAAAGCTTCTTTGCACTTATACCCGTGAAGAACTTTTAAATATCAGGACTTTCACCCCCACGAACCTCCTCCCAGTTTTTCTAGCCCCTGCCGCCGATCTGGTTTATTGTTTGGCTCGGAAAGTGAGACGGCGGAAGAGAGGAAGACGAGCGGGCGCTCTCGTGCGACTTCGCAGGAGAGGCTCGCGAACGGCGCTGCCTGGCATATTTCTGTCCAATACCAACTCTCTCTCTAACAAGGTGGATGAACTGAGACTGCTGATGCGTTTTAAGGACCTCGCCTCCTCAGCTGTCCTCTGCTTTACTGAGACCTGGCTCCGGGAAAATATACCGGACAGCGCGCTGCGCCTCGACGGCTTCCAGCTCTTCCGTGCTGATCGTGACACAGAGCTTTCCGGCAAGACCACAGGAGGCGGAGTCTGCTTCTACATCAACTGCATCTGGTGCTCTGATGTAACGGTAATTTCCAAACACTGTTCTCCTGCCTTGGAATTTCTTGTTATCAATTGCAAGCCCTTCTATTCCCCGCGGGAGTTTGCTTCTTTCATAATGATCGCTGTGTACGCCCCTCCCGACGCGGACACGCGCGAAGCTCAGCGCGTGCTCGCGGATCACATTCAACACACAGAGCGGAGTTTTCCAGACTCGCTGATTATTGTGGCTGGCGACTTTAATCAGTGCAATCTGAGCCACGATCTCCCCCGCTACAAACAGTTTATTAAATGCCCCACCAGAGGATTAAACACACTGGATCACTGTTACACCACAGTGAAAGACGCATATCGCGCTGTCCCTCGAGCTGCGCTGGGATTATCTGATCACGTGATGGTTCACCTCATTCCCACATACAGACAGAGATTGAAGCTCACTAAACCTGTTGTGAGCACTACGAAGATACGGACCAGTGATGCTGAGGAGAAGCTGGAAACGTGCATGGAAATATCTGACTGGGGCATGCTTAAAGGAGCCACGCATGATCTGGATGAGTACACGGACACTGTGAACTCATATATCCACTTTTGTGAAGAGAACATTCTTCCATCACGCACCAGGGTGAGTTACTCTAATGACAAACCCTGGTTCACAGCTAAGCTCAGACAGATCAGGAAGGAGAAGAAAGCAGCGCTGAAAAGTGGAGACAGGGACTGCTACAGAGAGGTTAAATACCGGTTTAACAGAGAGCTGAAGAGGGCTAAATCTGTGTACTCAGAGAGACTCCAGCAGCAGTTCACTGCTAATGATTCGGCTTCCGTGTGGAGAGGACTGAGGCAAATCACCAACTATCGACCTAAGGCTCCTAAAGGTCAGGATGACAAAGCCCTTTGTCAGAGACTGTCCCAACACTATGCCCGTTTTGACACCTCGTCATCTGTGTCCAACTCCCCCCCTCCCTACAGCTCCACAGCCTCCACATTCCCTACTTCATTTAAGGCACCCCCCCCTCCTCCCCCCCTCCCCTTATCATCAGTGAGCAGGATGTGCTCAAACAGTTCTCCAGACTGAACCCGCGCAAGGCCCCCGGCCCAGACGGCGTGTCTCCCTCCACCCTGAGACTCTGTGCGAAACAGCTGGCTCCTGTATTCACAGACATTTTTAACACCTCCCTTAAGTTATGCCACGTGCCATCCTGCCTCAAATCCTCCACCATCATCCCTGTCCCCAAGAAGCCACGGATCACTGGACTTAATGACTACAGACCTGTAGCGCTCACCTCTGTAGTCATGAAGTCCTTTGAGCGCCTGGTCCTGTCCCACCTCAAGTCCATCACCACCCCTCTCCTGGACCCGCTGCAGTGTGCCTACCGAGCCAACAGGTCTGTAGACGATGCAGTCAACCTGGCCCTCCACTCCATCCTGCAGCACCTGGACTCCCCGGGAACCTACGCCAGGATCCTGTTTGTGGACTTCAGCTCCGCATTCAACACCATCCGCCCCGCTCTGCTCCGGGACAAGCTGTCCCTGCTCAACGTGCCTGACTCCCTCTGCAGGTGGATCATCGACTTCCTGACGGACCGGAGGCAGCATGTGCGGCTGGGAAAGACTGTCTCAGACTATACTAGCATCAGCACCGGATCACCCCAGGGCTGTGTACTTTCCCCCCTACTCTTCTCCCTTTACACCAACTCCTGCACCTCCAGCCACCAGTCTGTCAAGTTGATCAAGTTTGCGGACGACACCACCCTCATCGGGCTCATCTCCAACGGCGACGAGTCCGCCTACAGGAGAGAGGTGGCCCAGCTGGCGTCCTGGTGCAGCAATAACAACCTGCAGCTGAACGCTCTGAAGACAGTGGAGATGATTGTAGACTTCAGGAAAGTCACTACTCCTCTGCCCCCCCTCACCCTCTCAGGCTCTCCCATCACCACTGCTGATTCCTTCCGCTTCCTAGGCACTACCATCACCAGGGACCTCAAATGGGAGCTGACCATCAGCTCACTCATCAAAAAAGCCCAGCAGAGGATGTTCTTCCTGCGGCAGCTGAGGAAGCTCAAGCTACCCACCAAGATGTTAGTGCAGTTCTACACAGCCATCATCGAGTCCATCCTCACCACCTCCATAACCATGTGGTACGCAGGAGCCACTGCCAGGGACAGACTAAGGCTGCAGCGCGTCGTGCGCACTGCTGAGAAGGTGATCGGCTGCAAGCTCCCATCTCTCCAGGATCTGTACATCTCCAGGACCCGGAGGCGTGCTGGCCGGATCATAGCCGATCCCTCACACCCTGGTCACGTACTGTTTGCCCCCCTCCCCTCTGGTAGAAGACTTCGGTCCATCCAGACTAAAACCTCCCGTCACATGAACAGCTTCTTCCCCTCTGCCATTAGACTGCTGAACACTAAGTGACTCTCGTGCACCATGTACAGCAGCTCAACCAGACTCATGTCAATCATCACTGTTTTCTTCCTGCATTACCGACTGCACTATATAGTTCTCCACAGTATCTGCTGCTGGCTAATATATATTTTAACTGTTGACCAGTATCACTTAATCTTATCCTACACTTTATTACATGTATAGTTTATTTCTCTTATCTTATCATGTTTAATGTTGCAGCATTGTACCGAGACAAATTCCTAGTTTGTGTACTACATGAACAATGGCAATAAACCTGATTCTGATTCTGATTCTGATTCTGATTCTTTGTGGTTAAAAAGAATGTAATTTATGAACGTGCCAAATTCAACCTGCGAAAACAGAGGGAAAGTGAGACAGTAGATTCTTTTGTCACTGCAATATATGCACTGGCTGAACACTGCAATTACGGTGTGCGGCATGATGAGCTACTTCGGGACAGACTCGTCGTCGGTCTGTTAGACAAGAGGCTGTCTGAACGCATGCAGCTAGATGCAGAGCTGACTTTGGAGAAAGCAATCAGGATGGCACGGCAGAGTGAGGAGGTGAAAAAGCAGCAAGCTTCTCTGAGAGGAGACACCAGAATCCAGGCAAGTGAGGAAATGTCTGTTGATAGAGTGTTCAAGGGAAGTAGTAAGCCTGCTAAAAACAAACCTCAGCGTGCTCTCAAACTGCATAGTACTCAGAATAGCAAGGAAAAGGGGACACAGTCAAAATGTCAGAAATGTGGCAGCTCTCCATCACATTCAAAACGGGAGTGTCCTGCAAATAAAATGAACCATCATGCTTGTGGGAGAAAGGGTCACTATAAACGTGTGTGCAAGACCTTAAAATCTGTACTTGAGGTGGAAGAGGATGAGGATGCCATCTTCCTCGGCAGTGTTACAACAGACGGTGATCCTTGGATGGTCAACATTGACATTCATGACAGCAGCGTGACGTTCAAAATTGACACGGGTGCTGATGTCACAGTTTTGCCACATGCTGTGTTCCAGAAAATATTCAGAGAAAACCCACCTGCGCTCCACAAAGCACCTAAGCCGCTCCTGGGACCGGGGAGGAGGCCACTTGATGTTGTGGGTGTTGCCAAGCTGTTGTTGAGAATTGGTGGGAAAGAGGAGATGGAGGAGGTGTATGTTGTCCGTTATGTGCACACTGCCCTGCTAGGGAGGTCTGTGAGCTGCGGACTAGGGCTTGTTGCACGCCTTGACAGTGTCACTATAGAGACATTAAAGGAGAACTATCCAAAACTATTCAGCGGACTAGATGAGGTGCGCCAGGCATATGCCATCAAGCTCAAACCAGGTGCCAAACCATTTTCACTCAAGACACCAAGGAGGATCCCATTGCCACTAGCGGACAAAGTCAAGCAAGAGCTGTCCCGCATGGAAAGCCTCGTGGTGATATGCAGAATTGAGGAGCCTACAGACTGGTGTGCTAGCATCGTAGTAGTGCCCAGAAAGAACAAGATGGATCCTGTGCGAATATGTGTCAACCTCACTAACCTCAATGAGTCTGTGTGTAGAGAGAAGTTCATTCTACCATCAGTAAAGGAAACACTTGGGAGACTGGCTGGAGCCAAAATATTTAGTAAGCTGAATGCAAATAGGGAGTTTTGGCAAATCCCATTGACAGAAGATTCAGTAAAACTGACAACGTTCATCACGCCCTTTGAACACTATTATTTCAAACGGCTACCTTTTGGCATTGCGTCCGCCCCTGAACACTTTCAGAACAGAATGGTGATGGAGGTCACAGAAGGGCTCGAAGGCGTGGTTTGTCACATTGACACGATGCTGGTGTGGGGTCGTACGCAAGAGGAGCATGATGCTCGCCTGCATACCGTGCTAAGAAAGGTTCAGAAGGCAGGTATCACACTTAACATTGGCGAGTGTGATCTGTCAAAGTCTGAGGTGACCTTCCTAGGCCACGTGATCTCCGCCAGCGGCATCAGTCCAGACCCGAGCAAGACGGAGGCTGTGAGGGAAATGCCTGAGCCAAAAACAGTGAGTGAACTAAGATCTTTCCTTGGAATGGTAAACCAGCTAGGCAAGTTTATCCCGCAGCTAGCTGAGAGAGATAAAGCCCTCAGGGATAGCTCAAAAAGTGAGACGGCGAAAGAGAGGAAGGCGAGCGAGCGCTCTCGTGCGGCTTCGCAGGAGAGGCACACGCACGGCTTTGCCTGGCATATTTCTCTCCAATGCCAATTCTGTCTCTAACAAGGTAGATGAACTGAGACTGCTGATGCGATTTAAGGACCTCTCTTCCTCGTCTGCCCTCTGTTTTACTGAGACCTGGCTCAGGGAAAATACACTGGACAGCGCGCTCCTCCTCGAGGGATTTCAGCTGTTTCGTGCTGATCGTGACACAGAGCTCTCCGGTAAGTCCTCAGGAGGAGGAGTCTGCTTTTACATTAACAGCAGCTGATGCTCTGATGTAACGGTGCTCTCCCAACACTGTTCTCCCGCCCTGGAATATCTATTCATTAACTGCAAGCCATTTTATTCCCCGCGGGAGTTCGCTTCATTCATCCTGGCCGCTGTTTACGTCCCGCCATACGCGGACGCGCGCGAGGCTCAGCGCGCGCTCGCAGATCACATTCAACATACGGAGTGGACTTTTCCAGACTCTCTGGTTATTGTGGTTGGTGACTTTAACCGGAGCAACCTAAGCCACGATCTCCCCCAATACAAACAGTTTATTAAATGCCCCACCAGAGGAAAGAACACGCTGGATCACTGTTACACCACAGTGAAGGACGCGTATCGCACTGTTCCCCGCGCTGCGCTCGGACTATCTGATCACGTGATGGTCCACCTCATTCCCACATACAGACAGAGACTGAAGCTCACTAAACCTGTTATGAGCACTATGAAGAAATGGACCAGTGAAGCTGGGGAGAAGCTGAGCACGTGCATGGAAATAACTGACTGGGGCATGTTTAAAGGAGCCACACATGATCTGGATGAGTACACGGACACTGTGAACTCATATATCCACTTTTGTGAGGAGAGCATTCTTCCATCGCGCACCAGGGTGAGGTACTCTAATGATAAGCCCTGGTTCACTGCTAAGCTCAGACAGATCAGGAAGGAGAAGGAAGCAGCATTGAAAAGTGGAGACAGGGACTGCTACAGGGAGGTCAAATATCGGTTTAGCAGAGAGCTGAGGAGAGCTAAATCTGTGTATTCTGAGAAACTCAAACAGCAGTTCACTGCTAACGACTCGGCTTCTGTGTGGAGAGGACTGAGGCAAATCACCAACTATCGGCCTCAGGCTTCTAAAGGTCAGGATGACAAAGCCCTTTGTCAAAGACTATCCCAACGTTATGCCCGTTTTGACACCTCGTCAGCTGTGTCCATCTCCCCCTCCCCCCAGCTCCACTGCCTCCACGGTCCCTACATCATCAAAGGCGGACCCCCTCCTCACCCCCTGCCCTTGTCATCAGTGAGCAGGACGTGCACAGACAGTTCTCCAAACTGAACCCGCGCAAGGCCCCCGGTCCGGACGGCGTGTCTCCCTCCACCCTGAGACACTGTGCAAAAGAGCTGACTCTTGTCTTCACAGACATTTTTAACACCTCCCTTAAGCTATGCCACGTGTCGACCTGCCTCAAATCCTCCACCATCATCCCTGTCCCCAAGAAGCCACGGATCACTGGACTTAACGACTACAGACCTGTAGTGCTCACCTCTGTATTCATTAAGTCCTTTGAGCGCCTGGTCCTGCCCCACCTCAAGTCCATCACCTCTCCCCTCCTGGACCCGCTGCAGTTTGCCTACCGAGCCAACAGGTCTGTGGACGACGCAGTCAACCTGGCCCTCCACTCCATCCTGCAGCACCTGGACTCCCCAGGAACCTATGCCAGGATCCTGTTTGTGGACTTCAGCTCTGCATTCAACACCATCCGCCCCGCTCTGCTCCGGGACAAGCTGTCCCTGCTCAACGTGCCTGACTCCCTCTACAGGTGGATCACTGACTTCCTGACGGACCGGAGGCAGCATGTGCGGCTGGGAAAGACTGTCTCAGACTCTGTTAGCATCAGCACCGGATCACCCCAGGGCTGTGTACTTTCCCCCCTACTCTTCTCCCTTTATACCAACTCCTGCACCTCCAGCCACCAGTCTGTCAAGCTGATCAAGTTTGCGGACAACACCACCCTCATCGGGCTCATCTCCAACGGCGACGAGTCCGTCTACAGGAAAGAAGTGGCCCAGCTGGCATCCTGGTGCAGCCACAACAACCTGCAGCTGAACGCTCTGAAGACAGTGGAGATGATTGTGGACTTCAGGAAAGTCACAGCCCCTCTGCCCCCCCTCACCCTCACAGGCTCTCCCATCACCACTGCAGATTCCTTCCGCTTCCTGGGCACCACCCTCACCCGGGACCTCAAGTGGGAGTCGACCATCAGCTCCCTCATCAAAAAGGCCCAGCAGAGGATATTCTTCCTGCTGCAGCTGTGGAAGCTCAAGCTACCCACCAAGATGTTGGTGCAGTTCTACACAGCCATCATCGAGTTCATCCTCACCACCTCCATAACCGTGTGGTATGCAGGAGCCACTGCCAGGGACAGACTAAGGCTGCAGCGCGTCGTGCGCGCTGCTGAGAAGGTGATCGGCTGCAAGCTCCCGTCTCTCCAGGACCTGTACATCTCCAGGACCCGAAGGTGTGCAGGCCGGATCATAGCCGATCCTTCACACCCTGGTCACGTACTGTTTGCCCCCCTCCCCTCAGGTAGAAGACTTCGGTCCATTCAGACTAAAACCTCCCGTCACATGAACAGCTTCTTCCCCTCTGCCATCAGACTGCTGAACACTAAGTGACTTATTGACTCTTGTGCACTATGTACAGCAGCTCAAACAGACTCATGTCAATCATCACTGTTTTCTTTTTGCATTACCGACTGCACTATGTGGTACTCCACAATATCTGCTGCTCGCTAATATATTTAAAAACTGCTTTGACTAGTATTACTCATTCTTGTTCTACACTTTATTGCATGCATAGTTTTTTATTTCTTTTATTTTATCATGTTTAATGTTGCAGCATTGCACCGAGACAAATTCCTAGTTTGTGTACTACATGAACAATGGCAATAAATCTGATTCTGATTCTGATTCTGATTCTGATTCTGATTCTGAGGGATCTCCTTTCGAAGAAGAATTGCTGGGTGTGGGGCACTGACCAGGCTAAATCCTTCCAGGACTTAAAGGACGCCCTGACGTCGCCACTGGTGCTAGCCGTATATGATCCTAACAGAGAATGCAAAGTTACGGCAGACCCGTCGTCTTACAGACGGGTGAGGAGTGAAGACCAGTAGCTTTCATGTCGTGGTATCTCACACCCACCGAGCAGAGATATGCACAAGTGGAAAAGGAGGCTTTGAGCCTGATCTGAGCTTGTGAGAGGCTCAGCAACTTCTTCACTGGAAAATACTTCCAGTTGGAGACAGATCACAAGCCTCTCCTGAATCTCCTGGGGTCTCAAGCACTGGACGCCCTACCCCCTCGGATCCAACGCTTTCAAATGTGTCTTATGTGCTATTCCTACTCCATATCTCATGTGCCAGGGAAGTGCCTGTGGACAGCTGATACATTGTCGCGAGCGCCTGTCACAAGAAAAAAGACACCAGCTGACAAAGAGCTGTTCGAGGACACAAATATCTACGTGGATATGATGATGGAGAACCTACCTGCAAGCACTGCCTATCTGGAGGAGCTGAGAGAGCAGCTGCAGAGGGACAGTGTGTGTGCTCGAGTGATGCAACTGTGTGCAGAAGGCTGGCCAGCTCTTGGCATAAATGAACCTGCACTCAAGCTATACTGGACTGACAGGGCATTCCTTACTGTCTAGGATGGTCTACTGCTAAAGGGAGATAGGCTTGTCATACCCTTAACCATGAGAAATGATGCTCTCGCTAAGCTGCACGAAGGACACCAGGGTGTGGTTAAGTGTAGAGAATGGGCACGACAGTCAGTATGGTGGCCGGGGTTGAGTCAACAGCTGAATGAGTTGGTTCTCACCTGTAGAACATGCTGTCAGGAGAGACAGAACCACAGGGAGCCACTGATGCCGACACCATACCCAACAGACCATGGCAGAAGTTGGGAGCAGACTTGTTCATGTTAGGGAGCAAGACCTACCTGCTAGTAATGGGCTACATGTCAAGATATGTGGAGATTGCCCTGCTAACTCCCACAAGATCTAATGATGTGATCCACCACCTTAAGTCAATCTTTGCACGTCATGGAATCTGTGAGACCCTGGTGACAGACAATGGGCCACAATTCTCTGGAGCAGCTTTTGCAGCATTTGCAATGTTGTACGGGTTCCAGCATGTAACCAGCAGCCCAAAATATTCCCAGGGCAATGCTGAAGCGGAACGTGCAGTGCAGACAGTGAAAGGGCTTTTGAAGAAGTCAGATGACCCCTATCTTGCTTTACTGGCCTACAGGGCTACCCTCTCCAAAATGGGTATAGCCCAGCTCAACTGCTCATGGGAAGGCGGCTTCGTACAACTGTGCCTATTCTTCCTGCATTATTAAGTCCTGCTCTTCCGGATAGAAATGCTGTTATGCTGAATGAAGGGAAGAGGAAAACAAAGGATGTGCAACGCTACAACCTGAGACACCGTGCAAAGCATCTCAATAGACTCACTCCAGGACAGGACGTGTGGGTCACCGATCAAGGAGCAGCAGGTGCTGTCATCGGAAATCACACCACACCGCGCTCTTATCTGGTGGAGGGACCCCATGGGACCATCAGGCGAAATCGTCTTCCTCTCATCCCCTGGAACTCCTCATCGGAGCAGAGCAACATTGCTGCAGCTGAGCAGTTTCCGGAAGATGTTCCAGAACAACCTTCAGCAAAACAACCTGCAGCAACATCATCACAGCAGAATGTTCCTGAACCACCATCTACTCCTACTCCTAGAACCAGGTCTGGGAGAGCGGTTGTAAAACCAACCCGGTTGGACTTATAAACAATTATGAAGATTGAACGTTTGAAAATAATAGTGAAAAAAAAGGTTGCAAATGTATCGCACTATTTTTCTGATTTTATACTCTTTTCTATGTAAATGTTCAAGTTCAGAGTTTAGAGTGAGGGCAGAACTGTACAGGGTTTAGGATGGAAGTATTGTACTTGATTTTGCACATATTGTTCAGTGCTAAGGGTAAATTGCAGTGTGTCTGCTGTGTGTGAATGGTATTAGGTAGGACCAGATCTTCCAGCCACAGAGGCAGAATAATCCTCTAAGGTCTGTTGAATCAAGTCTACCCATTGATACTAGAAAGGGGAGATGTGGTGTAATTGAGTTATTTGGAAAAGAACTACAAAGTCGCGTAGTAATGATGTCAGGGAGGCGACTGGCTGGAGAGTGACAGACTAGCAGCGAGATTGACATGGTTCAATAAAAAAAGTGACGTTAAAAACTACAGTTGAACTCACAGCAGTGTTTTAATAACACGACAGAGACTGTTCTGACATACTGCATTGCAACATGGTACTCCAGTTGCAGTGTGTCAGACAAAAAAAGCTCTGCAGAGGATAGTTAGGGAAGGTAATTGCAGTTTCCCTCCCCTCTGTTCAAGAACTTTTTCAGAGCCATTGTAGGAGCAGGGCACTGAACATTGTTTAGGACCACTCTCACCCTCTGCATAAACACTTTGAACTTCTGCCATCTAGCAAACGATTCCGGAGCATCAGAGGCAGAACCACCAGACTGATCAACAGCTTCCTTCCACAAGCTGTTAGGATGCTGAACAGTTGATCTGGAATCCTTTACACACATTACTGCACTTTATGGACATTATGTATATTATATGTACAGTATATTATAGTTTTAGTCAGTTTTAAGTATTTATTTCTCTTAGCTACTTAGATTCACTCAGCCATTTTAATTGTTTTATATATACATAAGCAAATATTATCAATTTAACTGCAACTGTAATAAGTTAACATTACTGTAATATCCAAATGTGTCTCAGGGATGTGTGAATGGCTGTCGGGGTGGGGGTGTGTGAGTGTGTTTTTAAATTATGTTCTTTTTACAATACGGATGCCTAGAGAAACACAATTTCATCTTGCTTGCACTACAGTTGTATGCATAGCATCATGACAATAAATGTTGATTGATTGATTGATTGATTGATTGATTGATTGATTGATTGATTGGTTGATTGATTGATCTACAAAGACGATTGGGACATGCACTACATTCAAGGAGAAGAAATAACAGAAGTTTCACTAATTTTGCATGTTTGTCAGCATTTTCAAAGAATAAGGGGTTTTTGAAAACATGATGTTTTGTTTGTTTGTTTTTTTTCCCTTTAAAAAAGGTGCATTTTTCCTTTCATGTGAAAATGAGTTGATATAGAATTTTTGGTTTTTGAAAAGTATTTATATCAAAGGAAAAAACAAAAACCAAAACTATAGTGGCCTTCGTCTGAAAGGTTAACGCTTTGTGTCCACTGATGATCAGATTTGAACCCTTGAAAGTGTAATGTGAGTAACAAAAGATGATTAAATTTCCTCTGTGTTAAGCTATTTACAAGAGTAGCACTACAACCAATACAACTTCATACAACTGATATAATCAGCAAAAGTGGCAAAATTATCCAAGTTATTCAGTTTGAGTACGAGGAATGCATTATGAAGATCAATATAACATGAGTAGCAGTCTTTTATCTAAAATATGAGAGATATTCAGCAAGTAATGAATGGTGGATATTTCCTAATTAAGATGATTGTTGAGTAAAATTCAAATTACACAAAAATCTAAGATATCCACTCTTACTTGATATTTTTGGAAACATAAACAATGCACATACTGTAATTACAACAATCCTGGCATTCAATTACTCATTTTTGATTTTTGTATTGTGTAGTTCTGAATTGAGGTTTTACAGTTTAAACTATTTTAGCAAATATTTGATTAACTTGTGGTAAGTCTTGTATCATAGTTGTAGGTAACATGAGTAACATGAATAACACAATCTCACTGATATGTAACACTGAATTATTTTTTTTCCAACTGGTTTTGTTCTGTTGATTATAGCTGAAGAATTTTCCTGTGAAGCTAATTGATAAAAAGCTGCGACTTTTGTGTAATGTGACTTATGTCTCGGACCAGGAGAGAAGGATTCCACTTTTATATGTTGGCATTTATGTTGATTGATGACTTCTAATATACAACAATCACAACGTTTCCACAATTATCTGAACAATAACTCTTTGTCAAGGGTTTAGAATGTACAGTAAATGTAATGTGAGTAGCTCAAGTAGGTTCATTTTGTCTTCTTTTAATCATTTACCTTTTGTTCTTATTAAAGACAAAAATAGAAAGGAGATGTCTTTACCTTCTTAACATGTTTTGACTGTACACTGCAGCCTTCCTCAGAAGAGTCAGCTGATTGCTTTCATAGGCGGGGCCAGCCCGGCAGACCTGTCAAA
Source organism: Pholidichthys leucotaenia (assembly GCA_020510985.1). Taxonomy (NCBI): domain Eukaryota; kingdom Metazoa; phylum Chordata; class Actinopteri; order Cichliformes; family Pholidichthyidae; genus Pholidichthys; species Pholidichthys leucotaenia. The sequence continues at coordinate 68,386,394 of CM035844.1, read as the reverse complement.
TCCACCGAGCCGACCCCGCCTTCCACTGTCAGATGGTCTCTGGAGAATGTGATCCCAGGTGTGGGAAGGCGGAAGGTGGAAGGCGGGGTCGGCTTGGTGGATCTGACAGGTCTGCTGAGCTGGCCCCGCCTACGAAAGTCAGCTGATAAATGTCACCTGGCAGCAATCAGCTGACCCTTCTGACGAAGGCTGCAGTGCACAGTCGAAACATGTTAAGAAGGTAAAGACATTGCCTGTCTATTTTTGTCTTTAATAAGAACAAAAGGTAAATAATTAAAAGAAGACAAAATGAACCTACTTGAGCTATTACGTGGAAGTTATGGACAAAATTTCATTAAATGCTTCCGTCGGCTGGAGAAATTGGAGAAAACATGGGCATTCTTCAGAAACCACCTCAGATTTAACCTCCGTTGCAGAGATGAGAATGTTAGACCGGCAAGCCTCAACATAAGAAATCCAATTCCAACCAAAAACGCAGAGAAAATTATCAATAAAGCACAGAAAGACCTGATCAAAGAACGTATAAGAATGACAGCAAACAAAGTGGACAGAATCAGCAACCAGATCAAGGAGGAATTGGACATTTTCAAAAAACACTACCCGACCGACCAGGAAACGCAGGAGCAGATAGAAGCACAGTTAAAACATGCACATGAACAGGAATTCATTATAATGAAAAACCGCCAATTAAAAAAACTAAAAAAAACTTACAGAAAGGAAGAACGGACAAAGACAAACACACACGGAAACGAATGCTAAGTGGGTCAAAAACTTGTCAAAACGCACACTCACGGACACGGAGAAAACGGTGCTGAGCAGAGGACTGAACTTCGCCATCACACCAGCCAAAATACCCCATGAAGAATCCATCCTCGCAACAGAACTGGCATGCGAAAAAATCCAGGACCAAGGGGAAAAAGCATCACTCCAGAACGCAGTCACAGGAATCCTCAAAACGGCCAAACTACCACAAAGCAACGTTACAAAAGAAGAAGAAAAAGCATTAAACTCACTCAAGACAGACAAAACAATCACAATCCTCCCATCAGATAAAGGCAGAACGGCAGTCGTAATGGACACGGAAACATATGAAAAACAGATGGAAACCATGTTGGCAGATGACAGCACATATGAAATCATTAAAACAAACCCCACAGAAGAAAAGAAAAAAAAAATGCTAAAAGCCCTTCTCAAACCCTTATTAGAGAGTAAAACAATCACAAAGGACGCATATGATCACCTGAGACCCTCATCTAGCATCACCCCCGGATCTATGGAACTCCAAAAATACATAAAAAGGATATCCCACTGCGGCCAATAATAGACAGTATTGGATCAGTCACGTACAACTTATCAAAAGCCCTGGGTGAAATCATCAAACCCCTCCTTGGACTGTCAGATTTCCACTGCAAAAACTCAAAAGAGCTGGCACAAGAACTCAAAAATATGAAAATAGAATAAGATGAGATCTTCATTTCACATGATGTCATTTCAATATTCACAAAGACACCTGTTGATGTCACACTACATATAGTGCAAGAACGCCTCAGTAATGACAGTACCCTTAAAAGACGCACCAATCTCACAGCTCATGACATATCCGAACTATTACAATTTGTTGCAAAATCCACCTATTTTCAATACAGAGGAAAAATCTACAGACAAAAAGTGTCATGACCCGAGTGCCAATCTCATCCACGCTCGGGTCATACATCATCTTTTTCAGGCTTTGACAGCAGTGTGTCCCTTCTGGCTCCCCGGGCTGTTATTGCGACAGCGCCCGGTGGAGCTTCCTGCTGTCAAAGGCAACAGCTGTGCTGCATTCGGGGTCATTAGTGTCCGGCGTTAAAAGCGGATGCTGAATGCACCCCGATGCAGCAGTCTCTGTTAATTTCCCGACAGAACTCCACACCGTCTGACGCATCGGGCGTTCCCCGGCTCAGACGCTGTCTACTTGTCATCTGCTTTGTAAGTTTACCCTGTTGTGATCCTGTCCTGCACTGTAGTGTGTTTTTGCCCATCGTGGCTCATTACTTTCCAGTGATTCGTTACTTTGTGTTATCCTCTGTTCCCTTACCCTTTAATTAAACATCATTGCAAACTCACCGGTGATTTGTGGCGTCTTCTGGTGGCTCGCGAGGGCCACCATGACAAAAAGAAGGATTTGCAATGGGAGACCCACTATCAGCCATTATGAGCAGCTTTTTCATGGAGGATCTGGAAAACAAAGCCATCAACACAGCACCTACAAAATGCAAACCCACCCTTTGGAAGAGATATGTGGACAACATTCTGGAGAAAAGGAAAATAAGGAAAGGACACACACAAGAACTCACTGACCATCTGAACAGCATGGACAGCACTGGGAATATAAAATTCACACACAAAGAGGAGGAAAATGGCACCATAGCCTTTCTGGACATGAAAATCCACCACAACGATGACGGCAGCATAAAAATCACAGTCTACAGAAAACCACCCCACACAGATCAATACCTACTATGGACATCAGAACACCCCACAGCACACAAACTATCAGTTGTCAGGACGTTATATGAACAGGCCACCATCATCACAGACCAAGAAGACAGACAGGAGGAAGAAAACCACATAAAACATGCACTTATACGCTGCCAATATCCAGTATGGGCCATAAACAAAGGGAAACAGCAAGTCAAAAGCAAAGAAAACAAACAGGAAATAAGACACAGAACAAAAGCCAAAATCAAAAACAAGGACACCATAACTATACCATACATCCGAGGGATCACGGAACCAATTCAAAGGATCATGAAAAAATACAAAATAAACACAGCAGTAAAACCAGACAAAAAATTAAGACAGTTATTAGTACACGCCAAGGACAAAATAGAACAAGACAAAAAATGCAGCGTAACATATGAAATATCATGCAGAGCATGCAACAGAACCTACATTGGAGAAACTGGAAGATCATTCACCACAAGAAAAAAAGAACACCAGAAGGAATGTGAGAAGGAAACACAAGGACGACTCACAAGATCACAAAAAGAAAAGGCAGAACAAGAAACATTAAAATCAGCAATATCAGATCACTGCAAAAGAAATAATCACATCATGGACTGGGACAACGCAAGGATTATTGGATCAGAGAGCAACAGACCCAAACGCTCGATCAAGGAGGCCATAGAGATCAGGAAGCGGGGGAAAGACACCATGAACCGAGATGAGGGGGCCTTTATGCTTTCCCACACCTGGGACCACATTCTCCAGAGACCATCTGACGGTGGAAGGCGGGGTCGGCTCGGTGGATCTGACAGATCTGCTGGGCTGGCCCCGCCTACGAAAATCAGCTGATAAGTGTCACCTGGCAGCAATCAGCTGACTCTTCTGACGAAGGCTGCAGTGCAGTCGAAACATGTAAAGAAGGTAAAGACATCTTTCTATTTTTGTCTTTAATAAGAACAAAAGGTAAATGTAATGTGAGTAATGTTGGAATTGCCCACATGCTTGCTATTTTAATATGCTTACACAAAAAACAGCCTCCATCTCTGCTTACCATTAATGCTATTGACGTTTTTTTTTTGTTTGTTTGTTTTTCAATTTTTTAAATAAAAAGTTGTAATATAAATGTCTCAGGAAGGAAGCAGGGAAAAGGGTGGGTTTGGTCCATGACATAGGCTAAAATTGTGGCTTATATACCATAGCTTTCTGACAGCTCATTCTTAGTGTTTTGATTGGAATATAAAAAGCTGCCTTATTCAAGACAGCAGCACCTCTGGTGTTGAGACTAAGTACAATACAGTCAAGTGAAAGCTTCATGTGATGTGAGCTGTATTCCAATATTTACATTTCTCTGCAGGCCTGGGCCATTTAACAATATACTGCTGGCTGTAGATGTAACAAATCTGACATCATTAATTTTTGCACAGCTAATTTTTTTTTTATCTTTCAACTTTTCTTGATGCTGTACTGAAGTCGTACAAAGAGGCAACAGAGGATGCTGTCCGAAGACGTGCTGCAGAGCACCTGAAACATGCTCCAGGAAGAAGAGGAGGGGGTGGACATACACAACATCCAGGAGTGTGATTTTTAAAAATTATTCTGGATTTCAAGTTTTTGGAATATAAATAATATGTTTACTTCTTTCTTGTTGTTGCTTTTTTTGACCTTGGCCAATCTCATGCCTGAACATTATACAGTATCTCACAAAAGTGAGTACACCCCTCACATTTTTGTAAATATTTTATTATATCTTTTCATGGGACAACACTGAAGATATGACATTTTGATACAATGTAAAGTAGGCAGTGTGCAGCTTGTATAACAGTGTAAATTTGCTGTCCCCTCAAAATAACTCAACACACAGCCATTAATTTCAAAACCGCTGGCAACAAAAGTGAGTACACCCCTAAGTGAAAATGTCCAAATTGTGCAAGTCAATATTTTGTGTGGCCACCATTATTTTCCAGCACTGCCTTAACTGTCTTGGGCATGGAGTTCACTAGAGCTTCACAGGTTGCCACTGGAATCCTCTTCCACTCCTCCATGACAACATCATGGAGCTGGTGCATGTTATAGACCTTGTGCTCCTCCCCCTGCCATTTGAGGATGCCCCACAGATGCTCAATAGGGTTTAGGTCTGGAGACATGCTTGGCCAGTCGATCACCTTTACCCTCAGTTTCTTTAGCAAGGCAGTGGTCATCTTAGAGGTGTGTTTGTACTTGTTATCATGATGGAATTCTGCCCTGTGGCCCAGTTTCCGAAGACAGGGGATCATGCTCCGCTTCATTATGTTGGCATTCATGGTTCCCTCAGTGAACTGTAGCTCCCCAGTGCCGGCAGCACTCATGCAGCCCCAAATCATGACACTCCCACCACCATGCTTGACTGAAGGCAAGAAACACTTGTCTTTGTACTCCTCACCTGGTAGTCACCACACGAGCTTGACACCATCTGAACCAAATAAGTTTATCTTGGTCTCATCAGACCACAGGACATGGTTCCAGTAATCCATGTCCTTAGTCTGCTTTTCTTCAAAAAACTGTTTGTGTGCTTTCTTGTGCGTCATCTTTAAAAGGGGCTTCCTTCTGGGACGACAGCCATGCAGACCGATTTGATGCAGTGTGTGGCGTATGGTCTGAGCACTGACAGGCTGACCTCCCACCCCCCCACCCACCCCTTAAACCTCTGCAGCAATGCTGGTAGCACTCATACGTCTATTTTCAAAAGATAACCTCTGGATATGACGCTGAGCACGTGCACTCAACTTCTTTGATCAACCACGGCGAGGCCTGTTCTGAGTGGAAACTGTCCTGTTAAACTGCTGTAGGGTCTTGGCCACCATGCTGCAGCTCAGTTTCAGGGTGTTCACAATCTTCTTATAGCCTCGGCCGTCTTTATGTAGAGCAACAATTCTTTTTATTTTTTTATTTTTTTTCAAATCCTCAGAGAGTTTTTTACCATGAGGTGCCATGTTGAACTTCCAGTGACCAGTATGAGAGAGTGTGAGAGCCATAACACCAAATTTAACACACCTGCTTCCCATTCACACCTGAGACCTTGTATCACTAACCAGTCACATGACACCGGGGAGGGACAATGCCTAACTGGGCACAGTTTGGACATTTTCACTTAGGGGTGTACTCAATTTTGTTGCCAGTGGTTTAGACATTAATGGCTGTGTGTTGAGTTATTTTGAGGGGACAGCAAATTTACACTGTCATACAAGCTGCACACTGACTACTTTACATTGTATCAAAGTGTCATATCTTCAGTGTTGTCCCATGAAAAGATAAAATAAAATATTTACATAAATGTAAGAGGTGTACTCACTTTTGTGAGATGTGGCATATACATTTTACAACACAATTCTATGCTCTCTCCTTTCAAGAGATTAAATATGTGTTCAGAATGCGGTGTTGGACTTCGCTGTTGAAAAACAAGGTGGAAAATAGACCACACATTATGTGTAAGGTAGCAGTCCTCACTATATATATATATATATATACATATATATGTATATACAGTATATATATATATATATATATATACATTTTGTTGTCACAAGATCCACATTGACAGAGCAAAGTCACTTTTACAACAATATATCAAGTCACCCACACAGATGAGCATTTCTACATATAAATTAGTCATCCCACAAAAAAAAAAAAAAAAAAAATCTCACCCAATACATTTTCAATTAAGACCACTTTCTTGCTTTTCTAGGTCCTTGCCAGGTGGATAACTTTCAATGAATTTTGAATGTGTTGTCATGAATTGGTACTCCAATTTTCTTTGTTTGAAACAGGTGTGGGTTTGTCTGAATATTAAGCACAGAGGGTTCATGCTTTGAAGAACAAATAAGAATTTGTCCATTTCTATTGAAATTTGCTGTGGTCATCTTGCACGCCTCATACCTGGAGAAATATAATGTGGATGTTTGCGTGTGTGTAGTGTTCATAGTCTATTTATGCAGCACATTTTTCATGTATTGGATGTTTAAAGAGACCCTAAGTCATGCCTCCTGTACTTCCTTAAATTGAAAAAAATTCTCCTTTGAAATGAATGGCAAGAGCGAAATTACGCTTTGATCATGATCACATTTTGTCCACGAGTTACACATATGATGTTTGTCAATTTAAAAGATAATTTTCCACGTAAATGAAGTTGTTGGGTGTCATATAATGATGGAGTAATGTTTAGATTTTGTTTAAATGACAAGAGGACAACAACTCCTATCAATCCACATCACTAAACTGTAATCATATTTAGTGCTGTTTACATGGAAAATTTTCTTTTATACTGACAAACATCATATGTGTGTGAAAATTTAATCAGGATCAAAGGATAATCTTGCTCTTGCCATTCATTTCAATGGAGAATTTTTTTTTTCAATTTAAGGTAGAGGGGGGCGTGACTTCAGCTCTATATTATAAGCTACATTTTTTTATTTATAAATAGCATTGGAATTAAGTCCTTATAAGACTTTGAATGGACGTTCACAGCAACTATATTTGAACTATATTTTAACTTTGTACGGATGTCCTGTAGACGTCAAACCTGAATGTACAGAAGACGTCCAAAAAAGACATAAAAACTTTCATCCTCACCCTCTGGAGACGCCTTTTGTACATCTGACCATGATGTAAAAAACACGTTGTTTCAACATATGCTTGCTCAGTGGGTAGCTGGAGTATAGCTCTGTAAAATTAATGGAATATATCAGCAAAAAGAAAGAAATTGAGTGATTTAAAAAAAAAAAGCCTCATTCGTGAGATCTCCCACACCTTCTGTTCCTCCGTCTCCCCTAGGAGTGGGGTGGCTCCCCATCAGGCTGAAGGGCATGGTCAATGTCATCCCGCATTCCAGCCCTGACCATGTGCGCCCAAAGCCCCGGGAGCCAGTAGGAGACTGTTGCCAGGACAGCCCTGAGACCATGAGTCTCCGGTCCCAACCCAGAGCCACGCGCGCCCTCCAGCTAAACCCTTTTCTCGATACAACTCAGACTCTTTTGAAACTAAACATTGCTTGTGGGTATAATACGCTAATGAGACAGGTGTGCGTCAAGACAGGTGGACACAACTGGCAGGAAGTTGAGCATGGGAAGAGACAGAATACACAATCATTTAAAAAAAAAAAACAGACTTTGATGGCCAATAAAGAGGAACTGAGCAAATTCATTTTTTTGTGTGTGTTTCCAGAAGCCTCATGTATAAAGGATTAAGCAGCTTTCATACCAAAAGATGGCGCGCTCACAAAATTTGAACAGTACGTGCACACAGAAATTTTCAAATGCATAAATCTGTGAGCATGACAATTCTCCGCACCTTGTCTTTATACATCCCACCTCATGTCAAATCCAGTGCACATGCACAATCTCTTTTCTCCGCCTTGGTTCCTCCCACTAATGATTGTAAATGAAGAAAAACACCTCTTCTGTCACTTTTCTGTCCAACTGTGATCGTCAATCCAACGGGAAAGCGCAACATAGAAAAATAATAACTTTACTGAGTGTGATGCTGAGGTGTTGATAATGGAGGTGGAGGTCAGAAAAATATTTAATTTTGTTCTGACCCTCCAGAATCAACAATAAACTGGTTTACCAAGTGAACCGTGTTACAATGACGGTTCATTTATTTTTTTTAAAAAATATTTCTGTCAGATTATAATGACAAAAAAGAACAGGACAGAGGAAAAGAGAGCATATTTTGGGCAGAAAGGTTGTAGGCTGAAGAAACATTTTGTTCCTACCCCTCAGTTAATGTAGCTGGCTCAGACTGAAATAAAATAAAATAAAATAAAATGGTCTGGCATTAAAGTTACAGTCTATAGGCAGATCACTGGATGGGGAAGGGGGTGCTGACACACAGAAAAAAAAAATGCTGTGAAAGAAAGCCCTCGGTAATCCACATAGACGTAATATTACTGGGTAAAATAAGTAAATAAAATAAAGTAAATAAACACTACTGAACACCATTCCAATCTTACAGCTGAATTTATCCTAGTAACAAACCAAATGTGTGTCAGAATGCAAATTATGAACGACAGCCAGGGAGATGCATTTTATTTCCAGAGTGAAATCTCCGAACAGAGATATTTTAGACTAACCAATTCAATTCAATTCAGCTTTATTTACATAGTGCCATTTCACAACAACAGTCATCTTATAGCACTTTCAACTGCAGGAGAATTGCAGACAGGCCCCAGCAATCAGGCGATTCCCTGTGAGCAGCACTTGGCGATGGTGGAGAGGAAAAACTCCCTTTTAACAGGAAGAAACCTCCAGCAGAACCAGGCTCAGGGAGGGACAGTCATCTGCTGCGACTGGCTGGGGCTTGAGGGGATAGAGAAGAAGAAGAAAATAACAGACATGTAGAGAGCAAACAGCACAATGGGGACTCAATCTATGGGAGAGAACAAACAGATGTTTATGACCACTAAAAATATTTCATTGAGAGAGAAGAGAGGAGTGAAACCCAGTGCACTGTTGGAAGTCCCCCGGCTGTCTAAACCTATTAGGAGCATAACTAAGGGAGGGTTCAGTGTCGCCTGATCCCACCCTAACCATAGGCTATGTTAAAAAGGAAGGTTTTCACCCTATTCTTAAAATGATGGAAATAATTATCTCTTCACTCCAACACAGCTGCAAATGTCACCGCTGCAGCAACCAGGGTTCACCTGCAGGGATTCACAATTCATTTGCCTCGGCAGGTATTGGGCTGGAGCTGAGGCTCATTAGAGGGCATTTTGCTGAACAGAATTTCTCCCAGGAGAGAAGGATCAGTGTGTGTTGTCTCTTGAGTCACACGGAGGGAAAAAAAAAGAAAAAACAAGCCAGGCCTGGACTGCGAGTTAGTGGAGTTTATTGACAAAAATTGCAAACAAAGAGCATAAGGAGAACCGTCGGAGAAATAACCAGAAGGCACTTACTAATGAGGTATGCCAGAGCAAGATCGGGCTCTCGCGGAGACAAGGAAGAGCGTTCCTTCTAGGGCGAGATAGTGACAATGAATATGAAACACAACCGCCTTAAAATAGGGATGAAACTGATTACAAGTGGAGACAGATGTGGGCTAACCTGAGTAAGGGAAGTCAGCAACAACTAACAATTTAAAAAAAGCTGATAATAATGAGGGAGAGTGACTGGCGGTGATGACAGGTGAGGGAGGGGCAGCTGGACGTTTGACAGGCAGGGCAAGCCCACGCAAGGCTGCACAACCCTGACAGCTGTCAAAAGTGAAAAGGGGAACAGGGGAAAACAAAATGACATCCTAAATAATGCATAACTGCAGAAACAAGACACAATAGGGAAATGGCAAAAAGAACCTAAATACATTCAACAGATGATGATGAACACTAGGAAAACAGAAGACGGCATAGGACTCACAGGAATAACAATACGACAGATAAATATGAATATACAAGAAAGTCATGAAACTGAGTTTGGGGAAAATTCCAAACTCAGTACATAACAGAGCGTCTCCCCTCAAGGGGTGGGCACCAGACACCAAACGTAACATCAAAGGAAAAGAAAAAAAACCTGCCCCCCAGCAGGAACTGCCACAATCTTCCCAGAGTGGGTGGTGGGGGGAAACAGGCCAGGAGGGAACAAAAAACAACCTTACTCAGGGTCCACACCGGGATGAAAAAAACAAAAAAACAAAACACAATTAGCCCCACCAAGTCCACAGGCTAGAAGGCTCGGGAGGCTGCACAGAGTCCCAGGCCCAGCAGATGGTACAATGCACCCAGTAAGGTGGCGTACCAAAGTCCCAGGCGAGCTGCACGGCCAGGTGGAATGAGTCAGTTGACCTGCCAGAGAAAACTGGCTACCAAACCCAATAGCACAGTTTATCGGGCGGCTGGCCTGAGTTTCTCAGCCACCAGCATAGGCGAGGTGGCCCAGGAGGTGACTCCTTCTCAGGGAGACCCACAACTGAAGGGGACAGTCAAGGAGGGGGAGCCCCGGCCTCATCTTACAGCGAGGAGGAGGGAACCATGATGGCGTTCGATAGAGGCGAGGAAGGAACCATGATGGCATCTGGCAGTGGAGGAGGAGGGATGGTGCCTTTGCAGGTCTCAGGAAGGAGAATGGTAGTACCCATGGGAGTCCCGATCTGGGACATAGTTGCACCCGCGGGTGTCCCGATCTGGGACATAATTGCACCTGCAGTGGCTCTGGGCTGGAGCTTAGCTGCACCCGCTGTGGCTCTGAGCTGGAGGTTAGCTGCACCTGTAGTGGCTTTGGGCTGGAGCTCTGCAGCACCGCGATGGCTCAGGGCTAGAGCTCTGCAGCACCTGCAGTGGACCTGGGCTGGGCCAACGCTGCACCCATGGTGACCTCCAGCGGTGAGCCTGGACCCATGGAGACCTCTGGTGGAACTGGAGCATTTCTGGTGACCCTGGGAGGAAGCCAAGACAAGACACACAGAGATGCAGGGTCAGGGTCACCAGCAGAGGCAGAGCCCGGCAAGGCAAGCTCAGGCACAGTGGGTGGCTTCACCCGGCTCTCCTCACCAAGAGCCAGGCAAGATCTCTCCAGGGCAGAAAAGAGAAAAATAAATAAAGATTACTTGCCTGAGCTCAAGCTCCACCGTCGTCCAGGACTCCGACAATCCAAGCGACGATGGTTCTTCGGGCTCAGTCCTCTGGAGGTCCGGTTCGGAAGCTGACACTGCTGCGGCAGCCTCCGCAGCAGGTATGATGGATGTTGCAGTCATTGTGCCCCAGATGAAATCATCCATACTGGTTGCTCTTCCAGCATGACAGCTGGGGTTCGGCTCACTATAGGCGCTGGGAATGAAACTCCCAGGGCCATGGCCTCCTCCATTATCTGGTGGTCTGGTTCTGGGGCCAGCAGACACTCAGAGGGGAAAGGAGGAGACACGGAGAAAGCAGAAGAGCATTAAGTTACTGCAGCAGATTGTGAGGGCTCAGGAGACTGCATATCCTCAGCCTCTCTACCGGGGAGCAGACAAGACATATCATCATAATTAGAGAGAGAATGAAATGAAACTTGCCTGACTCCCCGGAGTTTGCTGTTGTCTGCTGTAGCAGGGGTTACGTCATCCCTCTCCGTAGCTATGATGAAAGTGGGGCCCCCTGAAGATTGTCGAGGAGCCGCTTTAGCTGTCATGGAACCGGACATTGCCGGACAACAAAAGGAAGACCTCTTGGCAGCAGGAAAGAGCGGTGAAGTGGAGCAGGGAACAGCAGCTTCAGACCCGGAGGAAGCTGGGAATTCAGCCATAGAAGAAGGAGAGGAAGGCTTCACTGCTGAGGAGGGCTTCATTGTCGGTGTCAGGAGAATGGCTGCCAAAGAGGCAGGAGGATTCCTCCAGCGGTCAGTGGTGAGATGGCGTTGCTGTGGTGGAGCGGGAGTAGGTGAACCAGGAGAGATGAAGTGCTTCTGCCGAGGTGAGCGCTTCCGCGACGGCTTCAGTCCAGTGAGAGATGCCCCTATTGTGAGTTCGGGGAAGGCGCGCTGAAGCACTGAGACCATAGACAGGATCTCCACATATTGGGGATATGTCCAGAGACTACGCTGTGCCCAGAGAATTATCATCGCTTCATTCAAACTCTCCCAGGTTTCCTTGGGTCCATGGACGGCAAAAGCTTCATCCACAAAACTCTGGATGAAGTCTGCCGCCCAGTCCTCCTCCAAGCTAGGAAACCCTGCTGCCAATCTCCCCTTACTCATGTGGGACCTGTGAGCCAGGAACATACTTAGCTCTTACACACAGGAGAGTGGGATAACACAAAAAAGATGGAAAAGGCACAAACTCACAGCAGCTGGGTTGATCTCTGGTTGCTGTCTACTGTCACGTGTGCCTCAAGGTGGCACATGAAGGGAAAAAAACAAAAAAAACAGGTGCTGAAATGCGAGTTAGTCGAGTTTATTGACAAAAAATAGCAAACAAAGAGCATAAGGAGAACCAATGGAGAAATAACTAGAAGGCACTTACTAATGAGGCACGCTAGAGCGAAATCAGGCTCTGGTGGATACAAGGAAGAACATTCCTTCAAGGGTGAGACAGCGACAATGAATATGAAACACAACCTCCCTAAAATAGGGATGAAACTGATTACAAGTGGAGACAAATGTGGGCTAATCTGAGTAAGGAAATTCAGCAACAACTAGCAATTGAAAAAAGCTGATATTAATGAGGGAGAGTGGCTGGCGGTGATGACAGGTGAGGGAGGGGCAGCTGGCAGTTTGACAGGCAGGGCAAGCCCACGCAAGGCTGCACAACGGTGGTGGGGCAGCATGGTGGTGCAGTGGTTAGCACTGTTGCCTTACTGCTAGAAGGTTCCTGGTTCGAATCCCCAGGCTGGCAGGCGTTGGAACCTTTCTGTGTGGAGTTTGCATGTTCTCCCTGTGCTGCGTGGGTTTACTCCGGGTGCTCCGGTTTCCTCCCACAATCCAAAGACATGCATGTTAGGTTAATTGGTTGTTCTAAATTATCTGTCTCCTATAGGCCCTTAGAATAGAGGGTTAGTACTAGTGAAAGCACTTTGAGTGGTCTTTGTGACTAGAAAAGCGCTATAAAAGTGTAGGTTAGTTAGTTAGTTAGACAACCCTGACAGCTGTCAAAAGCGGAAAGGGGAACACAGGAAAAAACAAAATAAAATGACATCCTAAAAATACATAACTGCAGAAATAAGACACAACAGGGGAACGGCAAACAGAACTTAAATACAGGCATCAGATGATGACGAACACTAGGAAAACAGAAGGCAGTATAGAACTCACTGGAATAACAATATGGCAGATAAATATGAATATACAGGAAAGTCATGAAACTGAGTTTGGGGAAAATTCCATGCTCAGTACATGACAATCTGAGGGAAATTAGTTATTTTTCATTGGGGTTTCACTGCACCCAAAAAGCCAAATTATGGAGATAATAATAATAATCGAGTCCTGCTGCCCACACCCCACTCCACCAACACCCCCCCCCCCCCACTCCCAACACACAGCCCCCCAACATGACCCTCACTAAGACCCAGGTGAGGACGGAGCTGAGAAAGATCAAGGTGAGGAAGGCCTCGGGACCGGACGGCATCAGCGCAAAGCTCCTCAAGTCCTGTGCAGATCAGCTATGTGGGATTGTAAAGCTCATCTTCAACCTGAGCCTGAAACTGGGGAGGGTACCACAGTTGTGGAAAACATCTTGTGTGGTACCTGTACCAAAGACCTCCTGCCCCAAAGACCTGAACAGCTACAGACCAGTGGCCCTGACGTCCCACATGATGAAGACCCTGGAGAGACTGCTCCTTGCTCACCTCCGCCCCCTGGTGGGACCAGCGATGGATCCACTCCATTTTGCCTACCAGCATGGCATTGGGGTGGAGGATGCAGTGATCTTCCTCCTTCACTGTTCTCTGTCCCACCTGGAGAAGCCCGGAAATGCGGTGAGGATCATGTTCTTTGACTTCTCCAGTGCTTTCAACACCATCCAACCAATGATCCTGAAGGACAAGCTGCTGTGCGCAGGGGTGGACCAGCACCTGTCATCATGGATCCTGGACTACCTCACTAATCGGCCACAGTTTGTAAGAGCCCGGGACTGTGTGTCCGACACAATCATCGGTAGCACGGGGGCCCCCCAGGGAACGGTTTTGGCTCCCTTCCTGTTTACCCTTTATATTGCGGACTTCTCACACAACACAACACACTGCCATCTACAGAAGTTCTCTGACGACTCTGCAATCATCGGCCTCATCTCCAATGGAGATGAAGCTGAGTACAGAGGACTTATCCTGGACTTCGTGGACTGGTGTCATCAGAACTGCCTCCAGATCAACGCGAGGAAAACTAAGGAGCTGGTGGTGGACTGCCGCAGGCAAGGACAACCACTCACAGCACCAGTAAACATACAGGGAACAGACATCGAGATGGTGACATCCTACAAGTACCTGGGTTTTCATCTGAACAATAAACTAGACTGGTCACACAATACCGAGGCACTCTACAAGAAGGGACAGCGCAGGCTGTTCCTACTGAGGAGACTCAGGTCTTTTGGTGTACAAGGGGCGCTGCTGGAGACATTCTACGACACGGTGGTGGCATCAGCAATCACTTTTGGAGTGGTCTGCTGGGGCAGTGGCATTACAGCAGCCGATAGGAAGAGACTGAACAAACTGATCAAGAAAGCTAGCTCTGTCCTGGGGCAGTGCCCTGACCCAGTGGAGGAGATAGGAGAGAGAAGGATGGTAGCTAAACTCTCTGCTGGAGTCCGAGTCCCACCCTATGCAGGACATACTGAACGCACTTAGAAGTTCATTTAGCAGTAGACTACATCATCCTAGGTGCGCAACCGAGAGGTTTCCCAGGTCCTTCCTAACTACGGCAGTCAGACTGTATAACCTAAGCAGGGCTGCTCGCAGAGATAGCAAAAAAAAATGTGACGACCTAATAGTACTGAATGCAAAAGACGCAATAGACTTACTCAATGGTCCCCTCCAGTATATACAACTAGGACAGTATTGGTCGCTACGGAGGGTGACAATATGTATGGGTACATATTCATACTATGTAGGATAACTAAGTAGACGGTTATGCTGTTTTTTCCATCTCGCTACAATGCTCCGCACTGTGTATATATATTTATATATTGATGTGTATGTATGTATATCCACTGCTCTTATTTATATCTTCCGTATCTTCTTAATTATTGCTCTGAGTGTTGCTATCCCTGTGCTGTTGCAATCATGGAATTTCCCCATTGCGGGACTAATAAAGGCTTATCTTATCTTATCTTATCTTAATAATAATAATTAAAGCTGTGAGCAGTGATAAACGGGCCCACGCGTCCTTGCTAGACCTCGGCTTTGCCACTCAGAGCGTGTAACTCCGCGCAGGCTCCATTCCTCCCTCCCCAACTCTCTCCTTCCCGTTCTTTGTCCATCCATTCTTCCATAACGCCATACACCCATCCATCTGCCATCTATTCGTTCATCAATCCATTCACCCATCCATCCGTCCATAACTCCATCCATCATCAGTCCGTCCATCTGTCCTTCTGTACATTGCATGAGAGCGCCTCGGTAGATGTACTGTATAAGCTTATTGATTACCTCAAAAATGTGTTTGTCCATAGCGTAAAGGCCATTACTTTTGAAAATTTCACCAAGAAATTTATATGAATTTAGACAAGCTACGCAATCGCTATATTTTATTTTTTTTTTTAAATCTAGGAGGCACTATAGCTATATGTGGTATAGTCATATAAATCTGTTCTGGGTTGGACTAGTACCATGTATATCAAGTTTTGGTCCATTTGGATGATGTGCGTGTGAGTTATGAAAAATTCCCGTCCATTGGCGGTAGGGGGCGCGACTCCAGCGTTTCATTATATATTATAGAAAACCACTGGCGCCTATTCAACACACTAAATTTGACTGACTTTGGAAAAAGTATGCCAGAGTTATTAAGCTTTGTTTTTCTACTAGGGGGCACTAGAGCTATGTGTAATTGTTCAATATAGAAAGGTTCAGTGTTGGTTAACCATGCACCACACAAAATTTGGTTGAATTTCTGCTAAGTATTTCAGAGTTCTAAGGCTTTGATTTTTTCTGCTAGGGGGCACCATATGTGTCATTTTTCATTATGCAAAGGTTCAATATAGTCAACCAATGCACCACAAAAATTTTGGCTGGATTTGGACAAAGTATGCCTGAGTTATAAAGCTTTTTTTTTTTTTTTCCCTATGGGGTGCTATACTATGTTTGTTATCATTACAAAAATCTTTTCTGGGTCTGACTAGTATCATATATATAAAGTTTAGCGGCAATCAGACATTCTACATGTGAGTTATGGCAACTTCCCGTCCATTGGACACTGTCACTATGTGTCATTCTTTATTATAGAAATAATCAGCATTGGGTACCTCTTCACCACACAAAATTTGGTTGAAATCAGTCAATGTATGCCAGAGTTATAGTCTTTGGAATGGTGATGGCAATACTGCAAACTTGGCCACACCCCTTTCATCAAACTGTTGGGCATTTGGAAAAGTTTTCGACAACTTTTGATGGCATATGGGTATTGTCTCGATTGTCTCCATAAATGGTATCAATCAGACTATTTTTTTCAGAGATATTGAAAACCTTTGGTGTAACCTTCATGTCTCTGAGGCATACCCATATACATCATACCTATCTTGGTGCCGTTCTGACATTCCATTCCCGAGGTATTAAAAAAAAAAAAAAAAGCATGATACAAACTTTCTAATGCCAAACTTTCTGCCTTCCATAGGTGACGCTGTAGATTTATATGAATATTGTTCTATAGAACTGTTTGGAATTGGACTAATATCCATAAAATTGAATTTGGTTGAAATCCCACAGTGCATACCAGAGTTATTGCCATTAGAATGGTCATAGAATGATAAGATAAGATAAGCCTTTATTAGTCCCACAATGGGGAAATTCCAGGATTGCAACAGCACAGGGATGGCACATGGCTAGGCATCAAATGTTGCCATGCCCCTACAGCCAAACCGGCGAGTGTTGCGAAAAGTTTTTAATAAATTTTAATGGGACATCGGTATAGATGATGTCACCACAAATGAACTCAATTGGACTGAAACCCTAGGACAAGTTCGATCAAATGCCTGAGGTGGAAATTAGGTCACTGTCACTTCCTGCCAAAATGGCCAACTTCATGTTTGGTGTAGACCGTCACTTCTATGGAGTTTTTTGCATGTCTTGAAGAAGATGGATGGATGGATGGGCATGATAAACATCTCACCCGATTTTAATCTTTTTACACGAAAGTTAGTTTTTGCCACTCCCCTTTGACTTCACATGTTAGGTGGTGCTGTTGAGCCATTTTTGTGTTGTCATTCATATTTCCTCAAAAATATAAAAAAAATTTCCAGTCTTGAGGTCCCTGCAAATAATGGTGAGTTTACGTGGACATTCATGACCCCAAAAATGAGATCTTAGATGGAGAAGATGAAAAAAGAAAGAAGAAAGAAAAAAGAAAATTAAACCTACAAGCAGCTGTAAGAGGGCACTTGCCCCCTGTGCGCCCGCGGACTCAAATTTCCCGTCGTCACCGAAAGCCCTCCGTTAATAATAAAGAAAACTGTTTGGCAAAGTACTTTCTTTTGAGCAGTAGGTGGTGCTTTAACTTTTGTAAATCATTTTTATGTAGGAGCTTGCAGGATGGTCCTAAGATCCATCCTTGCAATTGTGGGGTAAATTGGACAAAGTTTGTCCAAGTTACAGCTTTCAGACGTATTGGCAGGAGGGAAACTTCAGCATGTGGCGGTGACAGCACTTGTGTTAAGTACGTGTTGCAGACCCATATAGGACTACAGAAGAGAGTCACCTTGACTTATGTTCCCCATTTCGTGATGCTCGGACTTTCCCAACCTTCCAAAGAAAAAAAAAAAATGCACTGAATGGCGAGAAGTGGGTTTCCATGGCAACTGTTATGATAGCAGGACAAAAGTGACTTCCACTGAGCGTAATCCAATGCGCTCTGAGAAACCCCTGAAAATGTCATGTGATTCTGCCTACTGATCTTTGTGCGAAAGTTGATACAATTTTGTGCAGTACCTCATGTCAGCACTGGGTGATTCTGTGACAATTTTGTGAATATTGAAATACAGACATGTTCAGAGTTGGATTAGTGTGATTTGTGCAAAGTTTGGTCCAAATCAGACACGCATTGTCTGACCTGTAACGCTCATGTTTTGCATGGCGAGGAAGCCATTGAAGCATGCCAGTCACCATGGAAACAGTTCTGTATTATGTATATGTGCTGTCAATGAGTCTCAGTCATTCCTTCATTTCATTTTTGCATCTAGTGAGAGAAAAAAAAAGTTTTCAGCAATGGTTCCTCTAATCACTATGGGGCACTGTATCCTTCTTGTGCGCAGCATCGGTGTTGGAAGGGGATGAGCAGACTCTACTTCCTGAGAAAACTGAGATCCTTCAACGTGTACAGCAGGATGCTGGAGCTTTTCTATCAGACTGTTGTCGCCAGTGCCATCTTTTTTGCTGTGGTCTGTTGGAGTAGCAGTATCAGGGCCAGAGATACCAACAGACTTGACAAGATTATCAAGAGGGCTGGCTCTGTAATTGGTCTCAGACCGGAGACCTTTGAGACAGTGGTGGAGAGGAGATCACTAAATAAAAACTGAACAATCCTGATCACCCCCTCCACCACACACTAGATAGGCAGCGAAGCACTTTCTCCAGTAGACTACTACAGCTTCGTTGTCGAACGGCCAGGTACAAGAACTCTTTCCTGCCACATGCAATTTCACTGTACAATAACTCACTATGATGCTGTATTCTGGTCATAGCTATGCTGCCAAACTGCACCTTACAGACTAACTGGTACCTCACATTCACTCTGCTCCTGATAGTCCTTCTTTGTGCAATGGGATGATTCATGTGTTTATACGGGTCATCATCATATATTAAGCTATGATGTATATAGGTTCTATAGTTGTGTTAGTTTCTTTTTTACTTTCCATGGGTAATCCCTTTGTCTGTCGTGTGTGTTTCTTTTGTTTGACTGTCAACTGTCATGCTGCTGTTACACTGTAATTTCCCAGTTTGGGATCAATAAAGTACATCTATCTATCTATCTATCTATCTATCTATCTATCTATCTATCTATCTGTTGTTAATTATTTTTAAATTGACACATTCAAGGCGGGACTAATATCAATTGTAGAAATTTTGGTGAAAATCGTAAAGTTTGTCCACATTTCAAATGTCTGTTGTTCTAACCACAAGGTGGCACTATAACTTTTGTAAATTATTTGTACATAAGAGCTTGCAGGGTGGGACTAATATCCATCATAGAAAATTTGATGAAAATAGGACAAAGTTTGTCCATGTTGCAAATGTCCATTGGTCTGACCACTAGGTGGCACTATAACATTTGTTAATTATTTTTATAAAGGAGTGTGCAGGGTGGGACTGATATCCATCATAAAAAATTTTTTAAAAAAATTAGTACTTTATACTTGTAACATAGTTTGTCTAAGTTACAAGTATCCAATGGTCTAACAACTAGGTGGCACTTTAACTTTTGTTATTTATATATATATATATACTGTATATATATATATACTGTATATATATATATATATATATATACACACTACCGTTCAAACGTTTGGGGTCACTTAGAAATTGCCTTATTTTTGAAAGAAAAACACTTTTTTTCAATGAAGATAACTTTAAACTAATCAGAAATACACTCTATACATTGCTAATGTGGTAAATGACTATTCTAGCTGCAAATGTCTGGTTTTTGGTGCAATATCTAGATAGGTGTATAGAGGCCCATTTCCAGCAACTATCACTCCAGTGTTCTAATGGTACAGTGTGTTTGCTCATTGCGTCAGAAGGCTAATGGATGATTAGAAAACCCTTGTGCAATCATGTTAGGTCTGCAATGCTGTAATTGCTGCAAATGGAGGATTCTTTGACGAAAGCAAAGTTTGAAGGAAAAAATTATTATTTCAAATACAAATCATTATTTCTAACCTTGTCAATGTCTTGACTATATTTTCTATTCATTTTACAACTCATGGTGGTAAATAAGTGTGACTTTTCATGGAAAACACAAAATAATTGTCTGGGTGACCCCAAAGTTTTGAACGGTAGTGTATATATATATATATATAGGAGTGTTCAGGGTGGGACTAATATCCATTGTCAATTCGGTGAAAATCAGACAAAATTTGTCCAAGTTACAACTTTCCGGTGTTCCATGGTGAGGAGTCAACCTTCACCATATCACCATGGCAACACTTCCCTGTCAGTTAGTGTTGCACACCCATATACGACTACATATGACAGTCACCTCAACCAATGGTCAAGATTTCATGACTCCAGGTTTTTTTTTTTTTTTTTTTTTTTTTTTTTGTTACTTATTTGTACCCGCAGGTAGATTTGGTTTGCAGTCTGGTGACAAGCCACCGGCTGCCGGTCGCTGCGTGCGCGAGCGCCCTAAACCTACATGTTTTTTTTTGGTATGCGGGAGGAAACCGGAGAAATCCCGGAGTAAACCCACGCAACACGGGGAGAACATGCAAACTCCACACAGCTCACTGTTGGTCGGGGGCTGGGATCGAACCCACGATCCCCGCGATCCCCCGGCCGAGGGTAAACTGTGCTGCCGCAGTGCTAAACCACTGCGCCACCGTGCAGCCCATGGATTGAATGGTGAGGAGGGTGTGTTCATGGTAACAGCAGTGATGCCATGCTAAAGGTGATGTGCAGTTATGATCAACCAGGTGGTCTGATAAACCTCAGAAAATTGCACGTCATTCTGGCAAGTGGCGTGCGAGTATGGCATGTGAGTTATTGAGTTATGGCAGCTTCCTGTCCATTGGCTTTAGGGGTGCTGTGACTATGTGCCATTCTTTATTATAGAAATTATCAGCATTGGCTACCTATTCACCACACAAAATTTTGTTGAAATCAGTCAATGTATGCCAGAGTAAAAGCCATTGGAAGGGTGATGGCAATACTGCAACCTGGCCACACCCCTTCCGCCAAACCGTCGGGCATTTGGAAAAGTTTTCAAAAGCTTTTGATGGCACATGGGGATAGATATTTTTCACCATAAATGGTACCAATCATACTATTTATTTCAGAAATATTGAAGAAGAACAAGAGGTGCCCAAGACTTCTACAGAGACTATGGAAATATTCAAGGTTATCTGGAGAAGGGGAAGAGTAGCACAGCAATGGAGATTTGCAGAGGGTGTTTGGATTCTCAAGGAGGAGAACTCAACCACCATTGAGTAGTTCAGGAATATCTTACTCCTCAGCATCGAGGGAAAGATTTTCTTCAGTGTTATTGCTTGTTGCATGACAGAGTTCCTTCTTGGGAATGAGTGCATTGATACAGCTGTACAGAAGGGTGGAATTCCAAGAATGGCAGGCTGCATTGAACACACAGGAATTGTCACACAACTGATCAGTGAAGCTCGAGGAGATAATGGTAATCTGGCAGTACTGTGGCTTGACCTTGCAAACACTTATGGGTCAATCCCCCATAAGCTGGTGGAAATCTCACTTGTCCGGCATCACATTCCAGTCAACATCGGAGACCTAATCATGGATTACTATAACTACTTCAGCTTGAGAGTTACCTCTGGAACAGTGTCATCCTCATTCCATCGGCTAGAGAAGGGAATCATCACGGGCTGGACTGTCTCAGTGATTTTATTTGCCCTGGCCATGAATATGCTTGTAAAATCAGCAGAGGTCCACTCACTAGATCAGGTGTGCGACTGCCCCCCATTAGAGCATTTATGGATGATTTGACGGTGACTACAACATCAGTCCCGGGCTGCAGGTAGATCCTTCAAGGCCTCGAACATCTC
This sequence comes from Pholidichthys leucotaenia, assembly GCA_020510985.1. NCBI lineage: Eukaryota > Metazoa > Chordata > Actinopteri > Cichliformes > Pholidichthyidae > Pholidichthys > Pholidichthys leucotaenia. Next base: position 68,364,542 of record CM035844.1, on the reverse strand, counting down.
ATTAGCTGGGGACAAATGGACTTTAAACCATCAAAGTCCAGAGCCCTAGTTGTGAAGAAGGGAAAGGTGTCTGATAAGTTTAGATTTTTCATCAGAGGAGTCCAGATTCCATCAACTACTGAGAAGCCAGTCAAGAGCCTGGGAAAGGTTTTCAACAGTGTGCTAAGGGACACAGCCACTCTTCAAGAGACCAGCAATTAACTAGGAACCTGGCTTGGAGAGACAGACAAGTCAGGGTTGCAAGGAAAACTCAAGGCTTGGATTTACCAGCATGGCATCCTACCACGACTCCTCTGGCCACTGCTTATCTATGATGTTTCACTGAGCACTGTTGAAGGTTTTGAGAAGAAGATAAGCCACTTCTTGCATAGGTTGTTGGGCCTGCCTCACAGCCTCAGCATCACCTTATATGGGAGAAACAACAAGCTTCAACTCCCCTTCAGTAGTCTGTCAGAGGAATTCATAGTTTCCCAGGCAAGAGAAGTGATGCTGTACAGAGACTCTAGTGACATCAAAGTCTCATTGGCTGGTATTCAGGTGAAGACGGGCAGGAAATTCAAAGCCCATGAAGTCGTTGAACAGGCTGAGGCACGGCTGCAGTTTAAAGAGTTGGTGTGGACAGTTGCAGCATGGCGGGCAGGCCTTGGGAGTAACCCAAGACCTCAGTACAGCAAGGTCCAGGGAAAGGAAAGACACCAGTTGGTTCAGGATGAAATCAGAGTGGGAGTGGAGGAAACACAAACCAACAGGATAGTTGGAATGCACCAGCAGGGGGCATGGACCAGGTGGGAGGAGGCAATGAAATGTAAAGTCTCCTGGTCAGAGCTCTGGAGAGCGGAGCCATACCGGATCAAATTCTTGATCCAGTCGGTGTACGATATTCTTTCAAAGCCCAACAAACCTCTTCTCCTGGGGCCTGATAGAAGCCCCATCATGTTCTCTATGCCAGCAGAGACTCCCTGGACCACATCATAAGTAGCTGCCCGAGAGCCCTCAGTGAGGGGCGCTATCAGTGGAGGCATGATAAGGTGCTGATGGCTGTAGCAGACTCCATCTGTGCAGGGATCTCTTTCAGCAGGCAGCAACACCCAGCAAAGCATGCCATACCCTTCATCAAAGCTGGTGAGAAGCCACAGCATTGCACAAACCCATTGGGGAGGGGGGGGGGGGGCTTCTGGCAACTGCGCAAGACTGGCAACTGAAGGTCTACCTGGGAAGACAGCTGAGATTCCCTGACAACATCATAATGGCCACACTTAGACCAGACATGGTTCTTGTGTCAGAATCTTCCAAGCAGGTGATCTTGTTGGAACTGACTGTGCCCTGGGAAGACCGGATGGAAGACCCCTTTGAAAGGAAGAGGGCCAAGTATGGGGAGCTTGTTGTTGATTGCTGTAGTAGGGGATGGAAGATCTGGCTCTACCCCATAGAGGCTGGCTGTCAAGGTTTTGCCGGTCAGTCAGTCTGCAGGGCCCTCAAGCAATTGGGGATCAGGGGGAGACTCAGCAAGAAAGCCATCAAGAAAATCACTGATGCTGCTGAAAGAGCATCACGATGGCTGTGGATCAGAAGGAGTGATCCGTGAATGTCTCGAGCCACCGAGACACAAGTCGGGGTTTGATCAACCCTGGCTGGGTCACCGGTGAGAAGGTGTATGATGTATAATGACCCAAATCACCCAATGACCACAGGTTGCATCACTGGTGATGTGTCTAGGCAGCACCATAAGGTGTGAGCTAGAATCAAGAAAACCTTTGCTGTAACCTTCATGTCTCCAAGAGAAGGCGATATTGCTACTCCACACGGCAAGACAGATTATTCTGTCGTCTACACTAAATGCACAGTCCTGTCATGGACCTCCCCGAGAGGGGAGGAATAATGAGGATTTATGTGTTAGGCTATACATTTATTAAAATAAAGGCTTACAGTTCAAAGGGTGAAGACTTATAAAAGTTACGAAAACACACTTACAGTTGGCGTCCATGAACGCATGAAGAGAGACGTGTACCCACGCTGGCGTCCCACAGCCAGAATCGCAATGAGGGTGCGAGAGAACCACGGACTACATGGAGTGGATACACGTCGTAGAAGTTCTGAAAGCAGATTATCCACTAACTGATCACAGATAATGAAGCAGGCAATACATACAGTCAGTCAGTCAAAGACCCAGCAGTGTGTGACTGGCAAAAGGGTGCTTAAGTACACACACTGCTGGTGATGAAGTGATTGCGAGCACCTGGGTGAGGAGCGGGGAGATGCCAAACGGGACAGGGAACAGCTGATGGTACTGAGTGAGGGGGCATGGGGGGACCGGCAGACTGTAAGCCAGTGCTCACAGAAGAGTGAGCAAAAGAGAGCTGCCTCACAGCTGCTGGTCAGAGAGTAGTGGCTAGGGATAAGGAAGAACACAGAAATACATCATAAACACATATACAGCGGCACCTAGACCCACAGAGGAGGTCAGGATTGAGCCAGGGAAACCAAGCCGGCTCGGCTCCTGACACAGTCCCACTAAACAAAAACTGCCATGTTCCTAAAAATAATATAAAACACAAAGTAATCCCATTAACAGAACTAAGTAAGACATCGGTTGCCCCCCTGTTCGTGATCTGAACCTGTTTTTTAATAGGTTTGACCAATCGCCCTCCCCGCGACTGCACAACAACCACTGCTGCCTCTAAAGTCATCGAGACCTGCTGTCCACACCCCACTCCACCAACACCCCCCACTCCTAGCACATAGCCCCCCAACCTGACCCTCACTAAGACCCAGGTGAGGACGGAGCTGAGGAAGATCAAGGCGAGGAAAGCCTCGGGACCGGACGGCATCAGCGCGAAGCTTCTCAAGTCCTGTGCAGACCAGCTGTGTGGGATTGTGGAGCACATCTTCAACCTGAGCCTGAAGCTGGGGAGGGTACCACAGTTGTGGAAAACATCTTGAGTGGTACCTGTACCAAAGACTTCCCACCCCAAAGACCTGAACAGCTACAGACCAGTGGCCCTGACGTCTCACATGATGAAGACCCTGGAGAGACTGCTCCTTGCTCACCTCCGCCCCCTGGTGGGACCAGCGATGGATCCACTCCAGTTCGCCTACCAGCATGGCATTGGGGTGGAGGATGCAGTGATCTTCCTCCTTCACCATTCTCTGTCCCACCTGGAGAAGCCCGGGAATGCGGTGAGGATCATGTTCTTTGACTTCTCCAGTGCTTTCAATACCATTCAACCGATGATCCTGAAGGACAAGCTGCTGTGTGCAGGGGTGGACCAGCACCTGTCATCATGGATCCTGGACTACCTCACTAACTGGCCACAGTTTGTAAGAACCCGAGATTGTGTGTCCGACACAATCATCGGTAGCACGGGGGCCCCCCAGGGAACGGTTTTGGCTCCCTTCCTGTTCACCCTTTATACTGCAAACTTCTCACACAACACAACACACTGCCATCTACAGAAGTTCTCTGACGACTCTGCGATCGTCAGCCTCATCTCCAATGGAGATGAAGCGGAGTACAGAGGACTTATCCAGGACTTTGTGGACTGGTGCCATCGGAACTGCCTCCAGATCAACGCGAGGAAAACTAAGGAGCTGGTGGTGGACTGCCGCAGGCAAGGACAACCCCTCACAGCACCAGTAAACATACAGGGAACAGACATTGAGATGGTGACATCCTACAAGTACCTGGGTGTTCATCTGAACAATAAACTAGACTGGTCACACAATACTGACGCACTCTACAAGAAGGGACAGCGCAGGCTGTTCCTACTGAGGAGGCTCAGGTCTTTTGGTGTACAAGGGGCGCTGCTGAAGACATTCTATGACACGGTGGTGGCATCAGCCATCACTTTTGGAGTGGTCTGCTGGGGCAACGGCATTACAGCAGCCGATAGGAAGAGACTGAACAAACTGATCAAGAAAGCTAGATCTGTCCTGGGGCAACGCCTTGACCCAGTGGAGGAGATAGGAGAGAGAAGGATGGTGGCTAAACTGTCATCTCTGCAGAAGTCCGAGTCCCACCCTATGCAGGACATATTGAACGCACTGAGGAGCTCATTTAGCAGTAGACTACATCGTCCTAGGTGCGCAACCGAGAGATTTTGCAGGTCCTTCCTGCCTACGGCTGTCAGACTGTATAATCTAAGCAGGGCTGCTCGCAGAGATAGCAAAAAAACGTGACAACCTATAATAGTATGAATGCAAAAGACGCAACAGACTTACACAAATGGTCCCCTCCAGTATACAACTAGGACAATATCGGTAGCTACGGAGGGTGACAATATGTATGGGTACATATTCATACTATGTAGGATAACTAAGTAGACGGTTATGCTGTTTATTCCATCTTGCTACAATGCTCTGCACTTTGTATATATACTTATATATTTATGTGTACGTATGTATATCCACTGCTCTTGTTTATTTTTTTTTTCCTATCTTCTTAATTATTGCTCTGAGTGTTGCTATCCCTGTGCTGTTGCAATCCTGGAATTTCCCCATTGTGGGACTAATAAAGGCTTATCTTTTCCATCACCATGCAAAATATATACTGTCCAACAGTCTGCTTGCCCCAGGAGAGGAACCACCCCACATAAAACCATCGGACGATTCCACTCCGGTGCACCTTCTCTTCTTCGCTCCCGGGGAGACCCACGTCCAGGTCCAAACTCCTCCTTCTTCTCCTGGGCACCCCGCAGCTCAGTAGGATTCCCCCATGAGCCATCAGATAGCTGGAGGTAGGCATCCTCCCCAACAGCCACCACCTGTAACTTCCCCTGGTCATCTTCTCTCTGACGTGTGGCCCAAACACCTCTCGACCGGGCCTCTTCCCTGTGTCGGACCACATCCACAACCCCCAGCGGGTCCCTACTCGGCTTTTAGTGTCTCTGTTTGGCATGTCATTTCACCGTGCCAGCCGGTCCTGCCCCGCTCTATTTCATTATCGCTGCCGGCATCGCCGTTGTGACCCCCTGCTCTCCTGTCCCTTCCAGTCGAACTCCGGGAGCAGAATGAGCGAGAAACTCGACACCACCCACCGTCACGGGTGTCCAACCGTGCTGCCCAGTTCCCTCAGCTAGGGTTACTTGGGCACTGGCACCAGGACCCTCCCGTGATGGCCCTGGGCGTGGTTGGTCCTTCTCATTGTCCAGATTACTAGGCAAAAGTTCATCCCACACAGCTCCGTCCATCGTTCACGGAACCAGCCGGTCCCACAAACCACAGCCCGACCACTCTTCTCCAACGCTGCTTGTGGTGGCGAAGCCCAATCCATAAAATAAATCAAACCCCATAATGTTCTCTCCACGGGCAGTCACAATGAAATTCAAGCTGGACACCTCTGCAAACTTGTACCTAGCTGTCAGTTCCACCAACCCCACTGTGGCCAATCTTCCTCCACCATATCCACACAGCAGCGCTGAATCACCTCTAGCCTGATACTGTGGGAAGAAACTCCTCACAGTTGCCCAATTTAACATTGATCTCACCGCTTCTGTGTCAATCAGAAACGGCGCTGTTATCCCATCCAGTTCCACCATACAGTAAGAACAGCCGTTGTTTAGTATGTTCCGCCAACTGGTCGCGGACGATCACTTCCTCCAAAGCTCCAAACTGACAGTCCTTGGCCAGCTGGAATAGGTCTGCTACTAACTGCTGCACCGACTCGCCAGTCTGCTGGCAGCGCTGTCGAAACTGGATCCTCCGGATGATGACAACTTTCCAGGGCGCGGAAATGTCACACCATTGGCTCCACCACTTCTTGAAGAACTATCACTCTCACCCAACGTGCTTAAGATACGTTGACCTTCCATTCCTAGGTTTTGAACCAACAGTGTCCGTCCCGTCAACTTCTTCCAGTCTTCCAAGGTCCAAAGCCACCAAATATGTTTAAAAGGTGGCAAACCACCTCATCCAAGGGATGGGCGGCTCACCAGGAAGCTCCAAAAACGGCCAAATTGATGTAACCCCCGCGTCCATACCTTTTTACCCTCGTCGCCAAATGTTTTGTCAGTAATGGAAGCCAAGGAAGAGACTGAGTGTTGAGCTGGACACAGATTTATTTGTGACACTCTCACAATACAGGCGCATCCATCAGGCGGAGAGGAGGCCAAGAGACCGCCCCTCTCCTTCACAGCCCTCTTATACCCTGGGTGGTGACGGAACCGAAAAGGTGGAGGCACCACCCGTGTCACACAATAATATGTCCCCAAAACCCAACACAACACTAACCACACTTTTCATTGCCTGCAGTTTACCTAATGGTTATTATTTTCATCAAATATTGATCCTCGTGGTGAGAGTAATAGTAATGTGTATGCATGTACGTATATGTGTATACGCGTATGTATGCAGGTGATGTGTGTGTGTGTGTGTGTGTGTGTGCGCGCGCGTACGTATGCATGTATTTTTTCCCTTTTTTTTCCTTCGGGTTTTGTATTTGTATGTTTTCAGACTGTTCTTAGATTTATTTATCTTGTTGCTATATCGCTCAGTCTTATTCAGTAATTTGAATCTCAAAAGGAAAATGGTTTATAAAATTTAATAGGAATTATTATTTGAGCTGATGGTCAGTGGATGAGCTGTACCTCTGTTTTTTTCAGATCTCAGAGGAGTGTATATAAATAAGAAGAAGTGCACAGGCCCAGCTGGTATGTATGAATAATGAGAGCGTCAGAGTCGATCTTCATGCAGCCAACAACAACAACAACCACCAACTTTATTATGAACACAGAACTATTTATACGGTCGTGCCGTCCTGACGTCATGACCGTGTGTGTGTACGGCAGCACACACACACACCACACTCACTACACCACACCAGCATCTTCCACAGAGAAGTTAGCTTGCACCCCCTATGGGTGGTGTGACCCCAAACTATTGTTGTCATCTGTGCTCACTAAGATGTTTATAGTAAAAGCGCTATATAAGTGCAGGTTAGTTAGTTAGTTAGTTAGTTCAAAAAAGTTGCAGAGTATACCCCCCCCTTTTTTGGAAGTACCAGATTCTATCCAAATATGCACATTCTGTCATCACCCGCAGCTCACGGGCTTCCACCTCAGCTGCGCGCACACCTGCGCCTCGTTAAGCCCTGCTATTTATTCCATCCTGCCCTGAGCTGCGGCCTGGAGCCGTCTGTCTCCCTGCGTTTCTCCACAGCTACCTCCCTGTCGTTCGGGCCAGCTGTTTTCCTCGTCGGACACGTAAGCTGTCATTTTGCCTTACCTTCTCCATCCAGTCTTCCACTGTGCACAGGTGGATCCCCTTGGCGGCGGAATCTCTTCCCCCCGTCACGCTGCTCCTCCACTTGCTGCATCTTCACGGACGTTCAGCAGAACACTGTCTCCCAGGCTTGGGACTTGCCACGCCAGCCACCACGTCGCTACAAGTAAGCACAATTACTTCGTCACTTTCCCGTGTGGTTGCCCAGCTAATCCCTGCTCTCCTCTCTCATAGGGTTGCCTGGCTGAACGGCGAACTGCTCTGTCCTGACCTCATCCTCCACCTACACCACATTCACATCTCGCATCCACGCATCCACACACACACATTATTATTGAATAAAGCTTTCAAATCTGTCCGAGCCTGCGTGCGTGTTTCCTGGGCCGAATAATATGTCAGTACGGCTCCAGCAAAGCGGCCCAGCAGATAGCGGGCTCGCGCGCCATTTTACCACCCTCGAGGCTCGGGTAGATTTGATTGCTCATCAACAACAGGTCATTCTAAATCAACTCACCTCAATTACCAATTGGTTGGACCGCCTGGACCCCCCGCGGCCTTTCCCTTTGGGTCCTTCTGGCGACGTGGCTACGGGTGCTTCCACAGCTGGCCAGCCTAGCTCGGGAGCGCCAGCCCGTCTCACACCCATCCCAACTCCTGCTCGCTTCAGCGGGAAACTCGGTGGAGCGAAGGGGTTTATACTTCAGTGTGAGTCAGTGTTTCTGCATGTTCCTGGGGACTTCCCCTCAGACCATAGCCAAATCGGGTACATGGCTAACCTCCTCGAGGGGCGAGTGTTAGCTTGGGCTTACGCTGTAATGACAAAGCCAAGTTACGCAAACCTCTCGTATGACCGGTTCGTGCGAGACTTTCTAGAGGTCTTTGATCATTCCCGGCTCGATAGCGTCCTCGCGGACCGGCTTCTTGGTCTCCAACAGGGAGCCCGGTCCGTGGCGGAATACGCGGTCAACTTCCGGGTGGCTGCAGAGGAGGTGGGCTGGGGAGAGGCTTCTCTCTGCAGCGTTTTCCTCCGTAGTCTTAATCCTGGTCTGAGGGATGAACTAGCTGGTCAGGATCTCCCAGAGCGACTCTCCGAGCTGATCTCACTCACGATTAGCCTGGACAACAGGCTGCGTGAGCGGGCCGTGGAGCGGAAGTCTGCCAGCCGCTCGCGCGGAGCTTCCCTCCATTCAGCTCAGTCGCACCCTCTGGTGTTACCAGCCCCAGAGTCCGCCAATGAACCAGAGGACATGGCTATCGGGCGCACTAGGCTCCCTCTAGCGGAGAGACAACGCTGGTGGGAACGGGGTCTCTGCATGTACTGTGGAGACGACCGGCATCCCGTGGAGCTGTGTCCGGTGAAGCCAAAAGGGGAGGTCCGCGAGTCACAATAGGGGGCCTCGCGGACTCCAACCGATCTAATCCTCTATCGTCTTGTACATTGCGAATTTGTTTCTGCCACAACTCCACTGGACATTCCACTCACGCACTGGTGGATTCTGGGGCAGAGCAGAACTTTATTTCTAAGAGCCTGGCAACCCGTTTGGGCATACCCAGCCAACAGCTGCCCAATCCCCTGACCTTGATAACGCTCTCCCGTTCTCCTCTGGGTACAGTAACTCATCGCTCCAAGCCAGTTCCCATCATCGTCTCCGGCAACCACCGGGAGGATCTGACCTTCCTACCCTCTTTGTCGGACCGTGTCATTCTGGGTTACCCCTGGCTGTGGCTGCATAATCCTGTCCTGTATTGGAGAACCGGCAGCGTCCTGTCCTGGAGCACCTTCTGCCTGGGTACCTGTCTCCAGTCGGCAGCCTGCGCTCCATCTGCCCCTCTGCCGGCCCCTGTCTCTGAGCCCCCGGACCTGACCCTGGTGCCACAAGGGTTCCACGACTTGGGGGCAGCTTTCAGTAAGTCCAAAGCCTTGTCCCTTCTACTGCATCGACCCTACGACTGTGCTATCAACATCCGCCCGGGGGCGCCCCTGCCATCTGGCCGCCTCTACAGTCTCTCTGCACCGGATCGCGAGGTGATGGACACATATATAAAGGAGTCACTCAGCGCTGGGATCATCCGCCCCTCCTCGTCCCCGCTTGGCGCGGGCTTCTTCTTCGTAGGCAAGAAGGATGGGTCCCTACGTCCCTGTATTGACTTCAGAGCCCTGAATGACATCACGATCAAGGACCGCTACACCCTGCCGCTCATGGACACCGCTTTCCACTCCCTCCAGGGGGCGACCTGGTTCACCAAGCTCGACCTCCGCAGCGCTTACCACCTCGTTAGAATCCGGGAGGGAGACGAGTGGAAGACGGCCTTTAGGACACCCAGCGGCCACTTTGAGTATCTTGTGATGCCGTTCGGGCTCACCAACGCGCCTGCCGTCTTCCAGCGCCTTATAAATGACGTTCTGCGGGATTTCCTGGGAGTTTTTGTCTTCGTCTATCTTGACGATATACTCATCTTCTCCAGATCACGTGAGGAGCACCAGGCCCATGTGAGGCGGGTCCTGCAACGTCTGCTGGAAAATCGTCTGTTCATTAAGGCAGAAAAATGTGAGTTCTACGCTCAAACCACCTCCTTCCTGGGGTTCGTGATCTCCCACAGCCAGATCCTCCCCAACCCCGCTAAGGTCAAAGGGGTGGTCGAGTGGCCCACGCCGACCTCAAGGAAGCAGGTGTAACAGTTTATCGGATTTGCTAATTTCTACCGGTGCTTCGTCCCCAACTACAGCGCCATCGTCACCCCCCTGACTCACCTCACGTCGTCGAAGGTGCCTTTTCGGTGGTCTGAGGATGCTGCTGCCACCTTCAAGACTCTCCAGGCGGAGTTCTCGTCCTCCCAGGTCTTGACCCAGGTTGATCCCGCTCTCCAGTGTCTGGTGGAGGTCGACGCGTCTGACACAGGGGTGGGAGCGGTGTTGTCCCAGCGGTCACCGGTGGATGGAGTTAAACGGCCCTGCGCCTTCTTCTCCAGGAAACTATCGGCGGTGGAGCGGAACTACGACGTCGGCAACAGGGAGCTCCTCGCTGTCAAGCTCGCACTACAGGAGTGGCGTCACTGGTTAGAGGGGGCAGCCCTGCCTTTTGTGGTCTGGACGGACCATAAGAACCTCGAGTACCTGAGATCAGCGAAGCGCCTGAATGCCCGCCAGGCGCGCTGGTCTCTGTTCTTCACTCGTTTCAATTTTACCATCACGTACCGTCCAGGCTCGAAGAATGGGTTGCCAGACGCCCTTTCAAGACAGTTCGCCCCGGAGGGTCCAGAAAAGCCTGAGCATACCATCCTGCCCGGGTCGTGCGTCGTGGGGGCGATTTCATGGGACATCAAGGACAAGATTAAGAGGGCTCAGGAGGCGGAGCCAGATCCCGGTGGGGGGCCTGAGAGGAGACTGTATGTTCCTTCGGCGGTTCGGGGTGAAGTCATCCACTGGGCCCACACCTCCAAACTCGCCTGTCACCCTGGCATCACCCGCCTGGTGAGTTTTCTGCAACGCTCGTTTTGGTGGCCGGGCCTTCAGAAAGACGTTACCAACTATGTCTGGGCCTGTCCCAAGTGCGCCACCGGCAAGTCTCCGAACTCTCCACCTGCAGGTCTCCTCCAGCCCCTGCCGGTTCCGGGTAGGCCCTGGTCTCACATTGCACTTGACTTCATCACCGGACTCCCGGTCTCCAACACCTATGACACGGTCCTGACCATCGTGGACAGGTTCTCCAAGGCCGCCCATTTTGTGCCCCTTCAGGGTCTTCCTTCGGCACGTGAGACGGCCGATCTCCTGGTCCAGCATGTCGTCAGGCTGCATAGGATTCCGCAGGATGTGGTCTTGGACTGTAATCCACAGTTTGTCTCCCAGGTTTGGAGAAGCTTCTGCAGCGCCTTGGGGGCCACAGTCAGTCTCTCTTCTGGTTATCATCCCCAATCCAATGGGCAGTGTGAGCGCACAAACCAGGAGTTGGAGGCTGCTCTCTGCTGTGTGACATCATCCAACCCTTCATCTTGGAGCTCCTACCTGACCTGGGTGGAGTACGCCCATAACTCGGCCCGGTCCACTGCTACTGGGTTGTCTCCCTTTCAAGCATCCTTGGGGTATGACCCTCCTGTTTTCCCGGAACAGGAGGTTGAACTGGCTGTTCCTTCTGTTCAGGTGCACATCAGGCGCTGCCGGAGCGTATGGAAGAAGACCAGAGACGCGTTATTACGCACAGCAGCGCGCAACAGCTCCATCGCCAACCGCCACAGAAGGCCGGCTCCTGCCTACTGGGTGGGTCAGCAGGTGTGGCTCTCCTCTCAGGACATCTGCCTCAAGGGTGAGAAGAAGAAGCTGGCACCAAGTTTTCTCGGCCCCTTCACCATATCCAGGATTATTAACCCGGTGGCTGTGCACTTGCCCCCCCCCCCCTTCGTGTGTGTCCCACCTTCCACGTCTCCAAAATTAAACCCGTGCTTTCCAATTCACTCTGCCCTCCTCCTAGGTCTCCTCCTGCACCCAGGATGGTCGACGGTGACCCAGCGTGGGGTGTTAATGCCATCTTGGACTCCCAGTGTCGGGGTCGTGGGCTGCAATACCTGGTGGATTGGAAAGGTTATGGTCCGGAGTGGAGATCCTGGGTGCGCTCTTCGTGGGTGTTGGATCCTGACCTCATCGCGGAGTTCCACCGGACACACCCAGGTAAGCCAGCGCCAGGAAGCGCTGGTAGGGGGGGGAGTACTGTCATCACCCGCAGCTCATGGGCTTCCACCTCAGCTGCGCGCGCACCTGCGCCTCGTTAAGCCCTGCTATTTATTCCATCCTGCCCTGAGCTGCGGCCTGGAGCCGTCTGTCTCCCTGCGTTTCTCCACAACTACTTCCCTGTTGTTCGGGTCAGCTGTTTTCCTCGTCGGACACGTAAGCTGTCATTTGGCTTACCTTCTCCATCCAGTCTTCCCCTGTGCACAGGTGGATCCCCTTGGCGGCGGACTCTCTTCCCCTCATCACGCTGCTCCTCCACTTGTTGCATCTTCACGGACGCTCAGCAGAACGCTGTCTCCCAGGCTTGGGACTTGCCACGCCAGCCACCGCGTTGCTACAAGTAAGCACAATTACTTTGTCACTTTCCCGTGTGGTTGCCCAGCTAATCCCTGCTCTCCTCTCTCATAGGGTTGCCTGGCTGAACGGCGAACTGCTCTGTCCTGACCTCATCCTCCACCCACACCACATTCACATCTCGCGTACAAGCATCCACACACACACATTATTATTGAATAAAGCTTTCAAATCTGTCCGAGCCTGCGTGCGTGTTTCCTGGGCCGAATAATATGTCACATTCACTCAGTCAGGATTATTATCATAAGGGTCTATGTCTAATAACAAACCCACACTGAGGATATGCAGCTGGAATGTGAAAGGGATGCATAGCCCATTTAAGAAAAAAAAAACAATTTTAAGTTGTTTTTTGTTTTTTTTTTTGAAAAAGGAACAGATTCATATTGCTTTATTACAAGAAACCCATTTATCGCCCAAAGAGCATACTAAGATGAGGGGAGATTGGGTACGGCAGGTTTATAGCTCTTCCTTTACTATTAAAAGTAGAGGGGTTGCATTTTTAATTAATAAACGCCTGCCTCTATCTAATGTCCACACAATTTCAGATCAGGCGAGTAGATATATTATGTTGAAGGGATGCCTCCAGGGTCAACCACTTTCTTTGTTGAATATTTATTTCCCTCCGATACAGTCTAATGATTTTCTCTCTCATGTATTTTGTAAATTTGTTGATTGGATTGGTGACAATACAGTAATTGCTGCTGATTTTAATTATTTCTCATCAGTAATAGATCAGCAGCCTTCCACAAGTAATTCAATGTCTAAAAGAGCCAAGGCAGTCTTTGATGCCTGTAATGAACTTGGTCTGGTTTATATCTGGCGTCTTTTACACCCTCATGATAAAGAGTTCACATTTTACTCAACAGTACATACAGGTACATCTCACAAATTAGAATATCATGAAAAAGTTCAATATTTTTTGTCACTCATTTCAGAAAGTGAAACCCATATATTATATAGATTCATTGCACAGAGTGAAATATTTCAAGTGTTTATTTATTTTAATTTTGATGATTATGGCTTACAGCCCATGAAAACCCCAAATTTAGTTTCTCAAAAAAATAAAATATTACATAAAATTAATTTAAAATAATAGCTTTTAAATAGAAATGTTAGCCGATTGAAAAGTATGTCCAGGTACCACTCAATACTTGGTCGGGGCTCCTTTTGGATTAATTACTCTATCAATGTGGCGTGGCATGGAGGTGATCAGCCTGTGGCACTGCTGAGGTGTTATTGCTTTGATAGTAACCTTCAGCTCGTCTGCATTGTTGGGTCTGGTGTCTCTCATCTTCCTCTTGACAATTCTCCATAGATTGTCTATGGGGTTTAGGTCAGGAGAGTTTGCTGGCTAATCAAACACAGTGACGCCATGGTCATTAAACCAGGTTTTGATGCTTTTGGCAGTGTGTGTGTGTGTGTGTGTGTGTTTGTGGGGGGGGGGGTGCCATGTCCTGCTGGAAAATGAAATCAGCTTCTCCATAAATCTTGTCAGCAGAAGGAAGCTTGAAGATCTCTAAAATTTCCTGGTAAATGCGCTGACTTTGGTCTGGATAAAACACAGTGGACCAACACCAGCAGATGACATGGTTCCTCAAATCATCACTGACTGTGGAAACTTCACACTAAACCTCAAGCAACTTAGATTATGTGCCTCTCCACTGTTTCTCCAGACTCTGGGACTTTGATTTCCAAATGAAATGCAAAATTTACTTTAATCTGAACAGAGGTCATCTGCTGATGTTTGTCCACTGTGTTTTATCAAGACCAAAGTCACCGCAGTCGTCTACCAGTAAATTTTAGAGCACTTCATGCTCCCCTCTGCTGGCAAGCTTTATGGAGAAGCTAATTTCATTTTCCAGCAGGACATGGCACCCCCCCCCCCCCACCACCACCACCACCACCACACACACACACTGCCAAAAGTATCAAAACCTGGTTTAATGACCATGATATCACTGTGTTTGACTGGCCAGCAAACTCTCCTGACCTAAACCCCATAGAGAATCTATGGAGGATTATCAAGAGGAAGATGAGAGATATCAGACCCAACAATGCAGAGGAGCTGAAGGTCACTATCAAAGCAACCTGGACCTTCATAACACCTCAGCAGTGCCACAGGCTGATCACCTCCATGCCACACCACATTGATACAGTAATTAATCCAAAAGGAGCCCCGACCTAGTATTGAGTGGTACCTGGACATGCTTTTCAGTCAGCAAACATTTCTATTGAAAAACTATTTTTAAAATTAATTTTATGTAATATTCTAATTTTTTGAGAAACTGAATTTGGGGTTTTCATTGGCTGTAAGCCATAATCATCAAAATTAAAATAAATAAACATTTGAAATACGTATATCACTCTGTGTAATGAATCTATGTAATATATGGGTTTCACTTTCTGAAATGAGTGAAAAAATATATTGAACTTTTTCATGATATTCAATTTTTTTGATATGTACCTGTATATCTAGCAGTAGAATTGATTTTTTTTTCTAACTCCTCAAAAGTTGGTAAGCAATGTGGAATATTGCAGTAATGGAGATATAGTTGTATTGGAACATGCCGCAATTTTTATGGAAGTATCCAATTTAGATATTGGATCTCAGAGAGGACCATGGAGATATAACCATTTTTGAATCACGACCCTAAATTCAAAATTTTTTTAACAGAACAAATAGGATACTTTTTTTTTTAAAGAAAACAAAACTCTCGATGTGTCTCCTAGCCTTTTATGGGACACAGCCAAGGTCTACATTCGTGGTCAAATTATTTCTTACACAGCTGGCCTTAAAAAAACCAACAGGATGGAGCAGAGTAAACTTGAGCTCAAACTTCAAAATCTTAATAATGAGTATAATGTCTCTCCATCTGAAAAGCTGAACTGTGATATTCAGACTGTGAAGACTGCTTTAAATACATTGTTGACGAAAAAAGCTGAAAAATCTGTGTTCTTTACTAGACAAAGGATGCATGAATTAATGAATAAACCGAATAGGTATTTGGCTAACCTTGTAAAGAAAAGGACATACTGCCAGAACAATCCATGTACTAGAGATCATTTCGGCATTCCAAATTATAGCAGCACGGACATCAACAATATTTTTCAGAAATTTTATAAACAGTTGTACACCTCTCAGTTTAATTTACAATCAGGACAAAAGCTGTCAGATTTCTTGACAAAGTTAAAATTACCTAAAATTTCATCCCAGCAGGCTGAAGACCTAAGTAGAGCACTAACTATAAGTGAAATTAAGAATTGTATTCATCCATCCATAAAGCCCCAGGCCGCGATGGCTTTAGTGAGGAATCTATTAGAAATTTGGCACTCTCCTAATTGACCCAGTGATAGAAGTGTTGAACTCCTCATTTATCAATGGGGCCCTGCCTCCATCTTCTATGGAAGCAAATATCTCTTTGGTACCCAAAAAAGGCAAACACCAGAAGAGTGCTCCTCATAAAGACCTATATCTGTTTTAAATACTGACATGAAATTATTAGCAAAAGCTCTGGCTCTACGATTAGAACGAGTCCTTCCTTCTATTATTAATATTGGCCAGACGGGTTTTATACGGGGTAAATATGCTTCACACAATGTAAGAAGGCTGCTCAATACAATCCAACATTCTTTCTTACATAGCTCTGAGGCCTTAGTGATCTCACTAGATGCTGAGAAAGCATTTGACCGTTTGGAATGGCCTTATCTCTTTTCTATTCTTCACTGATTTGATCTGGGGGACAATTTCATGTAATGGATTCAGATTCTCTACACTTGACTTCTTTCAGCTGTAATTTCCAATGGGTTTAGGTCAGGTTATTTTAGGGTTGAACTGAGCACAAGGCAGGGCTGTCCCCTCAGCCCTCTGTTGTTTGCTATAGCTATGGAGCCATTAGTAATCTGCCTATGACAGAATGATGACATTAAAGGAATTTTTGTAAATAATCACCATCATAAAATCTCATTATATACCGATGATGTCGTAATTTATCTGGATTCCCCAAGAGATTCCATTCCAATTTTCACTGAGATAATTGCTAATTATGGGTCCTTTTCTGGATATTTTTTTTTCTAAGAGTATGGCCATGCCCCTTAATACTTTGACTGCCTTAGACCCAAATATATCACATCCTTTCCATTGGTCCCCTGCTGTTTTTGCTTATTTGGGTATAAGGAGATCCCCATGTTTGAAAGATCTTTACAAAGTAAACTATGCCCCAGTTTTCAGAACCATGCAGGATGACCTTGAAAGGTGGTGCGGCTTACCCCTATCCTTACTAGGTCATATTCACTTGATTAAAATGAATATTCTTCTTTTATATTTTATATTTTTTTTAAATATATATTATATTTTTATTTTTTCTTCTTTTATACTTTTTTCAAATTCTTCCAATCACCTTATCAAGGAAGACTTTCACACAGCTTAATAGTTGTACAATATAGTTTATCTGGTGCAAAAAAAAAAGACCTAGGCTGAGATATAGTTTTCTCTGCTTACTCACTAAATGAAGCGGGCTGGAAGCACCATGTTTTTCTTTTTATTAATAAGCTGCACAAAGTAGGCTTATTCCAGAATGGTGTTTAAATGATGTTAATTCGACCTGGCTCAGTTGTGAATCGGCCTCCTTGGGTTAAGTACTCTTGTGGAACTTCTTCTATCTCCCCTAGAGAAACATCAGCTTTAATCCAAAACAATATAACACTGAAAAATATGCTGTATGTATGGGGTAAGATTAGAAAACTGAAAGGTCATTGTTATGTATGCCCCTTTCAGGGCATAAAAGAGGCACCAAACACCAGCAGGGAGTTTGCTTATTTATTAATGGAAAAAAGGGAAACAAATGAACATGCCACGAAGAGCAAAACACAATAACTATACATACGACCTTGAAGGGTGAATAACTGAGCAAACAAAGAATCAAACAGTCACTTACACATGCTTAGTGAGGGCGAAGCCTAACACTGAGCAAAGGACTGGAACCAGGGTTGGGGATTCCAGTCTGGTAGGGCGAGGTCGCAGCGAGGAATGAATCCTGCTTGCGATCTTAAATAGAACACAAAGAACTCAAACTACAAACAGGTGTGGAGTTAAAACCTCTAACTGTCACAGGCACCGTTTGGCAACATAACCCCTAGTGGTCAAGAGTGGTAAAGATTTTTTGTCAGTAAAATAGTTCAGATTTCCAAGGCTATAACTTGAAAGTTGCAAGAGATAATGGCTTACTGTCAATTAGAAAGATTTAGAATATGATCCAAAGTTTGAGATACGAATAAATTTACACATCTAATTTGCATTATGATGCAGCTGGTATATCAAATTACATAACTCAGTCAAAAGTGGACTTTGGACATATTTACACAAAAAATGGTTCTGGGTTTTTTTGTTTTGTTTTTTTTTACACCATTTTCTCTACAGGGGTATGTTATCTTATCTTCAAAGCATATGAACCAGAAAATCAGTACAATGTAAAGATACAAAGAAATTCATCACTTACCGCTGGAGAAGGGGGGCTTGCCCGTTGGTGTGGTGTCTGCGTTTTTGTCCATCATGGTCTTTATTTTGCATTCTGTCAGTCATTTGTGCTCTCTCCCACATCTACTGTCACAAGTCTCCCCGTGTGCTTTGACACAGTGCACAGAGGAGTGAAGAGGAGTGACGGATTTACAAGCTGGGTTACACCACAAACACATTTATTAACAGAAGAGCACACAGTTCAAAAATCGAGACACACAAAAAGGGAACAGGGCACACTAAAGGGCTCACATGCTAGGCGTGCAGCCGGCAGACCACAGTGTGCAGTGGCCATAAAAAATAAACAATACAAAATACAAAACTGTCATACAAAAAGGAGACGAATGTCCACTTACAGCTCACACATACGAAGTGCAGCAGGCAGACCACAGTGGACCGTGGCCAAACGTTCCTCAGTGACAACTCGCACACATAGGAGTATACACAACGGTCCAGCAATGCTTGACTGGCAAAGGCTGCCTAAGTACAAGCACTGCTGGACAACAGATTGGGTGCACCTGGGCAAGGCGCGGGAAAGACAATTACAGGAGTGGAATCAGCTGGCTGTTAAGCAAGAGGGGCCGTGGTCGGACTGGTGAGTGTTAGACAATGCAAACATGAATGTAGGTCAAAGAGGCTGCCTAACAGCTGCCGGCCAGAGCGGTGGCTACAGGCATGGAACAAAAAGGAACAGAGACATAAAAACAACAAGAACTCAAAAGATAGCACGATACATAAATAACCCAATACTTGAGCCACAGACAATGGTCAGAACCGAGCTTGAAGGACAACACCGGCTCGGTTTGTGACAATCTACAGTCTTATGATTATCCCATGTCAATTTCGCTTGTATCCCACTGCAATTTTTCATGTAGAAAGCCGTTTATGTGACGAAGCATGATGATGCATGGCGGCCATATTGGTCTTGTGAGCTCAGAGGAGGAAAATGGAAGAAGAATAAGAAGGATTTCTTCTTCTTTGGTGTATTCCGTGTAAGCGATGATTCCTCCAACGTTTGCGTGCCACCTTCTGAACTGGCAGATCAGTACAAATCGTCAGTACAGCTGGGGAGTTAAAGGGATGTCAGTTAGTTGACAGGCGCAGTTGCTATGCTGTGCCACTGGGGGCGCACGACCTGTCCATGATATGTGGCCAGTTAAAATGTTAAAGTAATTAAATAATACACTCAGCTTTGACAGGCTGTGAGCCGGTTTGACAGCAGGAAGTCCTGCCGAGGTGCTGTGAAAATAAATGCACAAATAATCCCCATAATAAATAAGAGATGGATTCCAGGCATCCCAACGTAGCACCAAGGGGGAAAAAAAGACCCCCCACCAACCAGAAAAACTACCAAAACCAGCCTCGGGAGGGTGGAGGAGGAATCCAGGCCTGGAGGGAGAGACACAAAAATGAAACAAAACCAAAAATGCTTAGCAGTAAAACTCCCCGAACACAATCATGTGAAAATTCATCAATGTGCCAAAACACAACAATATTATACCGAATACCAACTCTAAGTTCAAATGAGAATTTCCCCCAAAAAAGACAAACCAGGAAAGAAATCTAACCTAACAGGACTAGAGTGTACGTAGTACTGCTAATAACCATAGGTTAAACTAATTGTAAATTCAGACTGGTTCATAGAATAAACAAGGAGCAACAAACTAAGCAACACAATAAAACAGTTCTGGTGGCCTACCAAAGTCCCGGCTCCACCCGACCGTCACATGGAAAAAGTCAGGCGGCCTACACGGTCTCCAGTACCACCAAACCAGAAGAAAAAATCCGTCGGGTAGCCTCCACACATCTCTAGACCAACAGACCACGGTACACCACCCACCTCCCCCTGGAGGTGGGAGATGAAACTGGAAACCACTGCAGTCCCCAGGATGATGGCTACCGGAATCTAGCCATGACAGGGAACAAACCACGATGGAGGGAGACAAAGGGAGAAGACCCACAGCAGCCTTGGGCACTAGCACAGCACCCACGGTGGCCCCGTCTTGAGGTGTAGCTGCTCCCTCAGTGACCCCGGACTGAGGCATAACTGCACCCTCAGTGGCCCCCGGGCTGGAGTGTAGCACCCCTGGAGGCCCAGGCTTGGATGGCACCTCCACGACGTCTTTGACTGGAGGACCTGGACCCACAAAGATCTCAGGTGGCGGATCCGAACCCACGAAGACCTCCGGTGTAGCTGGGAGATCACTGGTGACCCTGAGAGAAGACTCAGCAGAAGAGGAAAGAGAAACAGGGTCAGGGTCACCGGCAGCAGTGGAACCCGGCGAAGCGGGCTCAGATGCTGCTGACGGCAGCACCCGGCTATTCCCACAAAGAGTCAGACAAGCCCTCTCCATCACAGAAACAATGACAACAAAGGAGAGTACTCGCCTGAGTTCAAGTTCTACCGCCATCCAGGACTCTGTCGATCTAGACGGCGATCTCTCCAGCCCGGCATCCTGGAGGGCCAACTCCAACTCTGCTTCGGCGGCCCCAGCAGCAGGCATGATGGTCACGGCAGTCTCTGGACCCCCTGGTGCTGCAACCCATGCAGATAGCTCACTCTGCGTGGCGACAGAAGATCCATTCCCCGCTGTGACTGAACTTTGCTCAGTGGAGACCCAGGGACGCTTCATTGTAGGCTCAGACTCCATGAGGCAGGCAGCCCTCCTCCTCTGTCTGCACCGTGGCTGCAGGGCAGAAACCAGGTTCACCAGGGCTGCAAGCTCTTCCTCAGTTTGGCAGTTTAGTCCTGGCACCGACGGACACTCGGGGAATATAGGAGGAGACACAGAGGATGCAGGTAATGTATTTGTGGCTGCAGCAGATGGTGAGAGCTCGGTAGACTGCATGACCGGAGTCTCACCCCCAGGAATCAGACAAGGTTATTCATCAATTAGAGATAAAGAATGAATAAACACTTGCCTGTTTTCCTGGGGACCAGTTGTCACTGCAGCAGCAGCCTCTATTCGTCCCTCTCCCGTTTTACCGATGATGGCGGGCCCCTTGGGATGTTGAGGAGGAGCCACTCCAAAAGGATCGGTCATGGGCGTAGCCGGAGAAGAAACATATGGGCTCGCAGCAGCTGAAGGAGGCGCCATAGAGGAGGGAGGAGCAGCTGATGCAGTCTGGGGTAGGGGAGCTGGTGAAACAGCTTATAAATTAGACTCGGAGGCTGAAGATGCTGTCCTATCTCTGTAGTGGCAAAGAAAAACAGCTGGCTGGGAGACGAAGGAATCTTTCTGGCGACCTGTA
This sequence comes from Pholidichthys leucotaenia, assembly GCA_020510985.1. NCBI lineage: Eukaryota > Metazoa > Chordata > Actinopteri > Cichliformes > Pholidichthyidae > Pholidichthys > Pholidichthys leucotaenia. The sequence goes on along the minus strand of CM035844.1, from coordinate 68,343,486 downwards.
ACTGGATCCAAACGGGAGCATGGCGGTGTGTTGACCTGGTGATTCTCCTCCTACCACTTTGGGACAGCCGTGTCACGGGAAGGATAAGGGTTCTGTGCCGAGAGACGAACCTAACGTCAAACCAGGAAAACGCCGCTGCTGAGCAGAGACAGTGCCTAGCAGCTTGGCGAACTCTGGGTAATTGCTCAGACCAGGATGTGCCTCCACCATCCTACCAGTTGCCACCACGTTCTTCAGAACTCTATCTGGGTTGCACGAAGAGAGAGCTTCAGCCATATGGTCCCCGATGAAATCAGCTGCCCACTGTTCATCCTCACTGGGAACCCCGGCTGCCCTCCTCCTCCAGTGGTCTGGAAGACAGCTTGCTGGTGAAGCAGACATGGGAGCTTCAGCTGTGGCAGGAACCTGATAATGAGGCGAGGAACGGGAGTGCTTTGCCATCGACCCCATCTTAGGCTTCCTGCAGGACTTCTTCTCCAACTCACAGTTCATCTGCTGAAGTGTCGATAGCTCTGAAATCCTCTCCCTGCCTTCAGCATGCTCAGCAAGGCGAGGATGACATTTAACATTTGGTACCTGGGCCTCCGTGAGGCCCAGGTACCAAATGCACCTTCGGGGTAGCGATTACAAGCTATGACCAGGAGGTCATCTATTTCCATTAGAGCCTGGACGAGCTCAAAACCCAGGCTTATCAGATACCACCTGGTGAAGGGTGCCATAACCCCCATAAAATGCTGGCACCTGGAAAAGGAAAAATTTAGAGCCAAAAACAAAACTCACTGTGACTGGAACCTACTGGCTGCGACCTACTGTTATGTAGGAAACAAAAGAACATGCCACGAGGGGCAAAACACAATAACTATACATACAACTTTGGAGGGTGAATAACTGAGCAAACAAAGAATCAAACAGTCACTTAGACATACTTAGCGAGGGCGAAACCTAACACTGATCAAAGGACTGGAACCGGGGTTGGGGATTCCAGTCTGGTAGGGCGAGGTCACAGCGAGGAATGAACCCCGCTAGTGATCTTAAATAGAACGCAGAGAACTCAAACTACAAACAGGTGTGGAGTTAAAGTAATTAATAAATACACTCAGCTGTGACAAGCCGCGAGCAGGTTTGACAGCAGGAAGTCCTGCCGTGGTGCTGTCAATATAAAAGCACAAATAATCCCCATAATCAATAAGACAGAATATAAAACAGGAAATGGGGAAACTAATAAGTGACTCGAGCACGGGACAGACCTGCGCTCGGGATCACCACAGTTATGTTAACTCTCTCTCTTTATTAACCCCCTTACATTGAAATCCTGACTTTTCTCCTAGACTTTGTGGTGATTTTACTGAGTTGAAACATAAGGATATCAGGGTAATTCGTGACCTGATGAATGGGGGTTCAGTTCCTACATTTCAACAAGTTAAAGTTTGATATTTCAGTTAAGTATTTTTTTTAAGTTTATCCAGGCCCGTAATTTTATACTAGACAAACTTAAGGAGTTTAATGGCAGCTCAACCATCTCTCCCATGGAGTCAATGCTGTCTGATAATAGACAGCTGAAATTTATTATTTAAAAAAAAATTACAGGGTATTTTGTGATTTTAAAGAGGACATTTCTAATACAATCAAAGATAAATGGGAATCTGACTTGGGTTCCTCTATAACTCCTGTCACTTGAGATAGTTTAGTTTGCGAGAGACAGTTTGAAATACTGCACAGACTGTACATTACTCCTGAAATCAGACACAGGGCCAATTCAGGCCTTTCAGATCCCTGCACTAAATGTCAACAGTGGGTTCTTTTTTCCATTGTATGTGGAGCTGTCCCTCTGATCGTCTGGTCTGGGGTATGATTATTCAGCAGCTTAACAGGATTTTGAATTGCACTCTACAGATTGGGGCACAGATTGGGGCACAAACCTGTTTGTTGGGACTAACTGATGAGCTACCGAGTAAGTTTTTAAGTATGAAGCTTTTGCATATTATTCTGTACAATGCACAAAAATGAATTCTCACATTGTGGATTTCTAACAAAGCCCCCACTTTGCATCAGTGGTTGAACAGTGTGATTAGTATCATCCCTCTCGCGGCTTTCTCTACAGCTTTAATGGAAAAACCCTTCCTCTTTGATCGCACTTGGGACCCTTTTCTTAAATAGCTTGGGCCTACTATAGCCCAGAAAATGTGATCTGGATTACTGGAACTGGCTTGGAGGGAGGCTCCAACTTTATAAACTCATTACCTCTGACTGTGGTAAAGTGTGTTACTAATTAGGTTTTTCAGTGATGGAATCTGTTTCCCTATTAGCTATAATGTGTATACACACTTGTGTGAATATGTGCATGTATGTATTTTGTCCCTCCCATTTCATTTTATTTTTTGTCTTTTGTTCTTATTAATGACAAAGATAGAAAGATGTTTTTACCTTATTTTATTTACATTTTCCGACTGTTCACTGAAGTCTGTATTTATTACCTTGACGCTTCTGATGAAGACTACAGTGAACAGTCGAAACATGTAAAGAAAAGAAGGTAAAAACATCTCCTTTTCATCTTTGTCTTTAATAAGAACAAAAGGCAAACAATTAAAAGAAGACAAAGTGAACCTACTCGAGATATTTATTTTATTTTATTTGACATTTGTGTTGTGTTTTTTGTTTGAAATATGTTTGGGAAAAAAAAAAGCTCTATCGCCTTTGGTTCTGAGCCTAGTGCTAGGGACTGCCAGTAGGTTCAGATTAGAAGACCTGAGAGACCTGCTGGGATGGTATAGGTGGAGCAGGTCACCGATCTAAGAAGGTGCCTCATCATGAATGGCTTTGTGAGTAAGAACAAGAACTTTAAAATTAACTCTATAATTTACAGAAAGCCAATGCAGGGAGGCCAAAATGGGAGTGATATGACAGAACCTACTGGACCTAGTCAGTAGTCTTGCAGCAACGTTCTGGATTAAATGTAAGCGGTGTAAAGAGGATTTACCGAGGCATGTGAATAGAGCATTACAGTAGTCTAGACGTGAAGAAACAAATGTGTATTCACAAATGTGTGAATAATAATTTCTAACTGACTATAGGAAACCATTGACCTAATATTGGAGATATTCCTGAAGTGGAAAAAACAATTTTGTGTCAGGGATTTGACATGCTGATCAAAACTCATTGACTGGTCAAAAATGACATGAATATTTTTTAGATTAGACCATACATTAGAGCTTAATGAACCACTGCTATTAACCATCATTGGAATTAGAGGTGCTACGACAAGGACTTCAGCTTTGTCAGCAATAAGTTGTATAAAGTTACTAGAAATTCATTCCTTAATTGCAGACAGGCAATCATGAATAATTTTTAAATTGTCAACATGGTCCGGTTTAAAAGAAAAGAACAGCTGTAAATCAACAACGTAGCAGTGATAAGACACACCTTTGAATTTGCTGATGATAGAACCAAGTGGGAGCATGTATAAGACAAATAAAAATGGACCCAGAATAGAGCCCTGAGGCACCCCACAGGTTAAAGGAACAGAGTCAGATGAGTAAGATCCAACAGCCAATTAAAAACTCCTACCAGAAAGGTAGGATGAAAACAATTCTAAGGCTTTTCCAGAAATCCCTACCCAATCTCTAAGCCTTTGAAACAAAATGATCAATAGTATTGAATGTCGCAGTAAGATCTAGTAACACTATAAAATCACGTAATAATAATAATCATGCTTTTCAAACACTAATTCTTAGATAAATCAGTTTTTAACGGAAGTAGAAACGTTATTTTAACACACTGTGAGTTTCAGCTCTTTTGTAGTTTAACAGACCCTCCTGATAGAGCCAAACAGAATTTTGTGGCGAGCCCACAACTTTTCAGGGCAGGTGGAACCTTTGCAGCTTGGCCTGCAGATTCTCTCATCACGTTTGTTTTTATACATCCCACTGTGTGCAAGAAAATCAACGTAGGCCATGTTTTTGTGCGTGGGTATTGTTTATACTGTACATGTGGACCCTCATCCCAAATGGAGCGTTGTCCTGTTTCCTCCTTAGTGGAATAACAGGAGCAACCTGGGCTATGTACAGTAGCTATGTAACATATTAAAATTACCTATTAAAATTAGACACAAAGACCATAATAGTAATTGCTTGTGGCCTTAATAAATCAGCTTCGCATGTGTGTAATAAAACTATTTGTGTTGTCCACTTTGCACATTAAATCAAAGGTGCAATGTCCACACCATGTGCTATTTCACTCATTTGAAGCAAGCAATACTAAATGTATGACCTTATTTAATCAGTTTGTTCTATTCTTTACATATGCTTGGCATTTTGCCTGTGTTTTAACATGGGAAACCCTTTGGCAAATCTGACCCTAAATATACAATCAGCAAAGTATGAGGAAAAGCAATGTAACATGGTAAAAAAAAAAATATTGGCTAGCCTGGGAATCATATTCCGAAGATCAGATGTGTCAGTGGCTGAGATGAAGTCCAACAAAACGAGAAGTGAAGACTCACTCTTATCTGAAACCATCACAGGTTCATTTGAGACTTTGAGGAGAGCTTTTCAGTGCAGTGAGATTCTCTGAACCCTGACTAGTATTTATCAGAAGATCTTGTATTTATATAAAACTTTCCAGAGCTAGGCGCCAACAACCCTGTCTGTGATTTTTGGTATAAAAGAAAGTTTGGGGATGGGGCTGTAGCTCATGGGAAGGGAACAATCCAGATTTCACTTCAGTGATTGATATAAAACTGTTTATGTGACAATACTGAAAAGAGAAAAGCCGTTCTACTGTATTAAAAAAAAAAAAAGAATCTGCATTTATACAACATGGTTTTATTCACATAAAATCTATAGAAAATGTAGTATGCATGCCAGGCCAAAAGGTGGCAGTATGATTTTTTATAGTAAGACGTTGGCTTCAATTATAAAGACAGGGCACAATTATAAAGACACACTCAAAAACAGAGGGATGAAAAAGAGAAATTACCACTTATTGATGTTAATGTTCTAACAAAGGTTTAAGATAAGATAAGATAAGATAAGATAAGATAAGATAAACCTTTATTAGTCCCACAATGGGGAAATTCCAGGATTGCAACAGCACAGGGATAGCAACACTCAGAGCAACAATCAGAAGGCAAGAAAAAGAAAAAAAGCAAGAGCAGCTAATATACATATGTACATATTACTATAAGATAAGATAAGATAAGATAAGATAAGCCTTTATTAGTCCCACAACGGGGAAATTCCAGGATTGCAACAGCACAGGGATAGCAACACTCAGAGCAACAATCAGAAGGCAAGAAAAAAACAAGCAAGCAAGAGCAGCTAATATACATATGTACGTATTACTATAATATATATATATATATACACACACACACAGACACACAGTGCAGAGCATTGTAGCTGGATGGAATAAATATATGAATATATGAACACACAGTGCAGAGCATTGTAGCTAGATGGAATAAATATGTAAATATATAAACACCCACAGTACGGAGCATTGCAGCTAGGTGGAATAAATATGCAAGTATATAAACACACACAGTGCGGAGCAATGTAGCTAGATGGAATAATATGTAGATATATAAATATATAAACACACCCAGTGCTGAGCATTGTAGCTAGATGGAATAAATATGTAAATATATAAACACACACAGTGCAGAGCATTGTTGCTAGATGGAATGAAACAGCATAACCGTCTACTTAGTTATCCTACATGGTATGATTATGTGCCCATACATATTCTCACCCTCCATAGCGACCGGTATGTTCCTAGTTGTATGCCGGAGGGGACCATTGTGTAAGTCTATTGCATCTTTTGCATTCAAAAAACTATTAGTTTGTTACGTCTTTTTGCTATCTCTGCGAGCAGCCCTGCTTAGGTTGTACAGTCTGACAGCCGTTGGTAGGAAGGACCTACGAAACCTCTCGGTTGTGCACCTGGGATGATGTAGTCTGCTGCTAAATGAGCTCCTCAGTGCATTCAGTATGTCCTGCATAGGGTGGAACTCGGACTCCAGCAGAGATGACAGTTTAGCCACCGTCCTTCTCTCTCCTATCTCCTCCATCGGATCAAGGCGCTGCCCCAGGACAGAGCTAGCTTTCTTAATCAGTTTGTTCAGTCTCTTCCTATCGGCTGCAGTAATACCACTGCCCCAGCAGACCACTCCAAAAGTGATGGCTGATGCCACCACCGTGTCATAGAATGACTTCAGCAGCGCCCCTTGTACACCAAAAGACCTGAGTCTCCTCAGCAGGAACAGCCTGCGCTGTCCCTTCTTGTAGAGTGCATCAGTATTGTGTGACCAGTCTAGTTTATTGTTCAGATGAATACCCAGGTACTTATAGGATGTCACCATCTCGATGTCTGTTCCCTGTATATTTACTGGTGCTGTGAGGGGCTGCCCATGCCTGCGGCAGTCCACCACCAGCTCCTTAGTTTTCCTCGCGTTGATCTGGAGGCAGTTCCGATGGCACCAGTCCACGAAGTCCTGGATAAGCCCTCTGTACTCAGCTTCATCTCCATTGGAGATGAGGCCAACGATCGCAGAGTCATCAGAGAACTTCTGTAGATGGCAGTGTGTTGTGTTGTGTGAGAAGTCCGCAGTATAAAGAGTGAACAGGAAGGGAGCCAGCACCGTTCCCTGGGGGGCCCCCGTGCTACTGATGATCGTGTCGGACACACAGTCCCGGGTTCTCACAAACTGAGGCCGGTTCGTGAGGTAGTCCAGGATCCATGATGACAGGTGCTGGTCCACCCCTGCGCGCAGCAGCTTGTCCTTCAGGATCATCGGTTGGATGGTGTTGAAAGCACTGGAGAAGTCAAAGAACATGATCCTCACCATATTCCCGGGCTTCTCCAGGTGGGACAGAGAACGGTGAAGGAGGAAGATCACCGCATCCTCCACCCCAATGCCATGCTGGTAGGCGAACTGGAGTGGATCCATCGCTGGTTCCACCAGGGGGCGGAGGTGAGCAAGGAGCAGTCTCTCCAGGGTCTTCATCAAGTGGGACGTCAAGGCCACCGGTCTGTAGCTGTTCAGGTCTTTGGGGTGGGAAGTTTTTGGTACAGGTACCACACAAGATGTTTTCCACAGCTGTGGTACCCTCCCCAGTTTCAGGCTCATGTTGAAGATATACGTCACAATCCCACACAGCTGGTCTGCACAGGACTTGAGGAGCTTTGCGCTGATGCCGTCCGGTCCCGGCGCCTTCCTCGCCTTGATCTTCCTCAGCTCCGTCCTCACCTGGGTCCTGGTCAGGGTCAGGATGGGGGGCTGTGTGTTGGGAGTGGGGGGGTGTTGGTGGAGTGGGGAGTGGGCAGCAGGACTTGATTTCTTTAGAGGCAGCAGTGGTTGTTGTGCAGTCAGGGGGGAGGGCGGTTGGTCAAATCTATTGAAAAACAGATTCAGGTTGTTCGCCCACTCCCTGCCCCCTGTGGCCTGGGGGGAGGTATTCTGGAGCCCCGAGATGGTTTTGAGGTTTCTCCAGACCCCGCTGATGTCGCTCTGTTGCAGCTTGTCCTCCATCTTCTTTCTGAAGCTGTCCTTGCCTTCTCTGATCTTTCTCCTCAGCTCCCTCTGTACGGACTTCAGCATCTCCCTGTTCCCTGACCTGAAGATCCTCTTCTTCTCTCTCAGAAGTGTTTTTATCTCAGGGTTGATTCAGGGTTTGTTGTTTGAGTGACGCCGTATGGTCTTGGTGGGAACGGATTTGTCCACACAGAAGCTGAGGTAGCCCGTGAAGGTGTGAATGAGGCCATCGATGTCCTCACCATGTGGATCGCAGAGCTGCTTCCAGGCGGTGGCTTCAAAACAGCCCTTTAGGGTGTCCATTGTCTCCTCAGACCATAACTCCACAGTGTGCATGGCCGGAGGTTGTCCGGCCATGCACACTGCCCATGGTTGTTGCTATATATATATGTATATATATATATATATATATATATATATATATATATATATATATATATATATATACTATATATACACACAGACACACAGTGCAGAGCATTGTAGCTGGATGGAATAAATATATGAGTATATAAACACACAGTGCGGAGCATTGTAGCTAGATGGAATAAATATGTAGCTATATAAACACCCACAGTACGGAGCATTGCAGCTAGGTGGAATAAATATGTAAATATATAAACACACAGTGCAGAGCATTGTAGCTAGATGGAATAAATATGTAAATATATAAACACACACAGTGCGGAGCATTGTTGCTAGATGGGATGAAACAGCACAACCGTCTACTTGGTTATCCTACATGGTATGATTATGTACCCATACATATTCTCACCCTCCATTGCGACCGGTATTTTCCTAGTTGTATGCCGGAGGGGACCATTGTGTAAGTCTATTGCATCTTTTGCATTCAAAAACTATTAGGTTGTTACGTCTTTTTGCTATCTCTGCGAGATGCCCTGCTTAGGTTGTACAGTCTGACAGCCGTTGGTAGGAAGGACCTGCGAAACCTCTCGGTTGTGCGCCTGGGATGATGTAGTCTGCTGCTAAATGAGCTCCTCAGTGCATTCAGTATGTCCTGCATAGGGTGGAACTCGGACTCCAGCAGAGATGACAGTTTGGCCACCGTCCTTCTCTCGCCTATCTCCTCCACCGAGTCAAGGCGCTGCCCCAGGACAGAGCTAGCTTTCTTGATCAGTTTGTTCAGTCTCTTCCTATCGGCTGCAGTAATGCCACTGCCCCAGCAGATCACTCCAAAAGTGATGGCTGATGCCACCACCGTGTCATAGAATGTCTCCAGCAGCGCCCCTTGTACACCAAAAGACCTGAGTCTCCTCAGAAGGAATAGCCTGCGCTGTCCCTTCTTGTAGAGTGTGTCAGTATTGTGTGACCAGTCTAGTTTATTGTTCAGATGAAAACCCAGGTACTTATAGGATGTCACCATCTCAATGTCTGTTCCCTATATATTTACTGGTGCTGTGAGGGGTTGTCCATGCCTGCGGCAGTCCACCACCAGCTCCTTGGTTTTCCTCGCGTTGATCTGGAGGCAGTTCCGATGGCACCAGTCCACGAAGTCCTGGATAAACCCTCTGTACTCAGCTTCATCTCCATTGGAGATGAGGCCAACGATCGCAGAGTCATCAGAGAACTTCTGTAGATGGCAGTGTGTTGTGTTGTGTGAGAAGTCCGCAGTATAAAGAGTGAACAGGAAGGGAGCCAAAACCGTTCCCTGGGGGGCCCCCGTGCTACCGATGATCGTGCCGGACACACAGTCCCGGGTTCACACAAACTGAGGCCGGTTCGTGAGGTAGTCCAGGATCCATGATGACAGGTACTGGTCCACCCCTGCGCGCAGCAGCTTGTCCTTCAGGATCATCGGTTGGATGGTGTTGAAAGCACTGGAGAAGTCAAAGAACATGATCCTCACCACATTCCTGGGCTTCTCCAGGTGGGACAGAGAACGGTAAAGGAGGAAGATCACCGCATCCTCCACCCCAATGCCATGCTGGTAGGCGAACTGGAGTGGATCCATCGCTGGTTCCACCAGGGGGCGGAGGTGAGCAAGGAGCAGTCTCTCCAGGGTCTTCATCAAGTGGGACATCAAGGCCACCGGTCTCTAGCTTTTCACGTCTTTGGGGTGGGAAGTTTTTGGTACAGGTACCACACAAGATGTTTTCCACAGCTGTGGTACTCTCCCCAACTTCAGGCCACAATCCCACACAGCTGGTCTGCACAGGACTTGAGGAGCTTTGCGCTGATGCTGTCCGGTCCCGTCGCCTTCCTCGCCTTGATCTTCCTAAGCTCCGTCCTCACCTGGGTCTTGGTCAGGGTCAGGATGGGGGGCTGTGTGTTGGGAGTGAGGGGGTGTTGGTGGAGTGAGGAGTGGGCAGCAGGACTTGATGTCTTTAGAGGCAGCAGTGGTTGTTGTGCAGTCAGGGGGGAAGACGGTTGGTCAAACCTATTGAAAAACAGATTCAGATTGTTCGCCCACTCCCTGCCCCCCATGGCCTGGGGGGAGGTATTCTGGAGCCCAGAGATGGTTTTGAGTTTTCTCCAGACCCCGCTGATGTCGCTCTGTTGCAGCTTGTCCTCCATCTTCTTCCTGAAGCTTTCCTTGCCTTCTCTGATATTTCCTCTCAGCTCCCTCTGTACGGACTTCAGCATCTCCCTGTTCCCCGACCTGAAGATCCTCTTCTTCTCTCTCAGAAGTGTTTTTATCTCAGGGTTGATCCAGGGTTTGTTGTTTGAGCAACACCGTATGGTCTTGGTGGGAACGGATTTGTCCACACAGAAGCTGAGGTAGCCCGTGAAGGTGTGAGTGAGGCCATCGATGTCCTCACCATGTGGATCGCAGAGCTGCTTCCAGGCGGTGGTTTCAAAACAGCCCTTTAGAGTGTCCATTGCCTCCTCAGACCATAACTTCACTGTGCGCATGACCGGAGGTTGTCTGTGCACTAGGGGTTTGTACACCGGCCGGAGATGAACCAAGTTGTGAACCGATCTCCCGAGTGGGGGGAGTTGTGATGAGGTGTACGCCTCCTTAGTGTTTGCGTAGAATAAGTCCAGTGTTTTATTGTCTCTAGTGTGGCATGTGACATACTGGGTAAACGTGGGTAGAATGGGAGATAGTGAAACATGGTTGAAATCGCCTGAGATGAGGAGAAGAGCATCTGGGTGTTCTGTCTGCAGCCTGCTGGTTACTGAATGGATGACATCACGCGCTGTCCCAGCGTTCGCCGTTGGATTTGCATAAACAACAATGCAGATCATGTGTGAGTATTCTCTCGGGAGATATGTAGGCTGCATGCTAACAGCTAGCAACTCAATGTCTTTGCTGCAGTGTCGTTGTTTAACAGTGATATGTCCCGGTCTGCACCAGTTGTTGTTAACATACATTATCACTCCACCGCCCCTTGCTTTGCCTCTGTCTGGTGTTCGGTCTGCCCATATCATGTGGAAACCCTCCAGCTCAATGTTAGCATCTGCTGCTAGTTCAGTTAGCCACGTCTCAGAAAACAAAAGGAGAGAGTATTCCCGGTATATGCTATCGTAGTGGGAGATAGCCGCTAGCTCATCTACCTTTCCCAGTAACAACCGTACATTCCCCATGACAATAGATGGAAGCGAGGGTCTGTACCTTATATTTTTTGTCCTCCGCCTTACTCCAGCCCGGCAGCCGCGGCGTTTTTGCCTCAGTTCTCTCGGTATGTCGAGTTTTTCCGTTAGCACCGGGTGGCGGTTGAGTGCTAGCAGCTCTTCCCTGCTGTATCGTATCCTGCAGTGGCTCCGTCCACCAGCTCAGGAGACATTTGGGACGATCTGTGTGTCCGTGATATAAGTGGAGTGAAAAAAAAACGGATCAAAAAGAGAGAGAGGGAAAAAAAGACTCAGAATTGAGCCGCTGTTGCAAAGGGCGGCCGACTCGTGTGGCGCTGGATCAAAAAAATGGGTATGTTTATTGGGGTAAACATCAAAACAACCATATATGAAATGTTCCTGCACTGTAAAAAAATAAAATTTAGCAAGACAAATAGCTTAAATCAAGGATAAAATTCTTGTTTTTGTCTGACAAGATATTTTTTCTTGTTGTGCAGTTTTCTGTAAGAAAAAAATTGCTTGTTGTAAGCTATTTTTTAACTTGTTTAAAGTAATTTAATCGGGTTTTAAGTAAAAAAAAAAAAAATCTGCCAATGGAGAAAAAAAAATTACTTACCAAATTAAACAAGTTAGGGCTGGGCGATATGGCTTTTAACATGTACCGCGGTACATTTACGGTTTTATCACATTACACGATACATCTCACACTGGATGCTAATTTGGACTTTTCACTTTCACGTTGTACAAAGTCTCATGCCATCTCACGTTCATATCATTCCTGATATTAAAATTACACTGCACATTCTATTGTGTATTATCAGAGACAAGTCATACTGATTCAGTGATTTTTTTTATTTTTTTTTTTTGCTCAGGGACATGAGTGACCCAGTGAATTTTCATTCTTCTTCTTGTTTCCTCTAGTCTTAACTGCTTTAATTGTCCTAATTGCCTTTAATGTGTGTATTTATTAGTATTTATTAGTATTAGTATTAAGGTGTGTTTATCACCTTTATTAGTATTAGTATTGATGTGTATTTATTACCTTGGCATTTGTTGCGGATAGCAGAGTAAGAATTTCATTGCTCAGGAAATGCTGCATTTCTTAACTGCACATGATAATAAAGCTTTTGCATTCTTAAATCCTTGAATATATATACATGTGTATATACTGTATATGTATATACGTATCGTAATATTTTCCTGTCGTCTCTGAACCACTTTATAAATATTAATTTAAAACATTTGCATGAAATGACACCAGCATAATAGACACAGGCCTTGTATTGCATATTTTAAATTGCATGCAAAGGGTGTGTGTGTGGGGGGAGTAAAAACAAGCTACATTTAGCAAACTTTATTGAAACAGTGGTTCCAAGGTTCTGGTTTATAAAAAATTATTAAAAATAAAAACCTAAGTTCTGGTTCCAAGGTTGTCATAGCCAGGAGCGGCACTGGGGTTAAGCTCCCAGTGCTCATAAAATGCTCCTTACGGCGTGCGTCTCGAAAAGCCTCTGACAACTAAGTCCAACTCCTAGCCTGCCCGTGTGGTTTAGTCTCTAAGCCCGGCGGAACTGCTTTTACTAATAGGAGAAGGGGCGAGGGTGGATCTCTGGCGCCTTAAAACCAGATGCTTCGGGTAGATGGCGGCTCGTCAACCTGGGAAGGTAGCCCATCTAGGGGAAGGTAAACCCTGATTTCAAACCTCCGCTTCCTTGCGGCACATCCGGTCACGGGAAAGGCTTCGGGAGTCAACCCTGAGGAAAAATCCGGAGTCGGAGCCCCTAAGGCAGTTCTCTGTTGTGCTCAACATCGTTCTGGCAGCTCCTGCGACGGCGCTGGTGACAAACTATAGCAGCCCTGGTGTTCCTTTGGATTCATCAGTGACGTGGAGAGGGGGGACATGCTGCATGGGTAACATCTTGTCCTCCATATCTTCCTGCCCAGGCTTGAATCCTACCAACGCCCAAAGCTGGAAGGTAGAACACCGGTGTGCATCGGCCTGTTCAGCCACAGGCGGTGCTGTTCCAGCAGAGTAGATGTTTAGGATTCTCTTCCATGGTCATCATAGACCGACGGAGGCCGACAACAACGATTGAAACAGTAAGGCAGTCCCACTAATACAGTGCATCCAGAAAGTATTCTCAGGGCTTCACTTTTTCCACATTTTGTTATGTTACAGCTTTATTCCAAAATAGATTAAATTAATTTTTCCCCTCAAAATTCTACATGCAATACCCCATATTGACAATGTGAAAAAAGCTTTTTTTTGAGATTTTTGCAAATTTATTAAAAATAAAAACCTAAGAAATCACATTAGTATTCACAGCCTTTGCTCAATACTTTGTTGATGCACCTTTGGCAGCAATTACAGCCTCAAGTCTTCTTGAATATGATGCCACAAGCTTGGCACACCTATCTTTGGGCAGTTTGGCCCATCCCTCTTTGCAGCACCTCTCAAGCTCCATCAGGTTTGAAGGGAAGCGTTGGTTCACAGCCATTTTCAGATCTCTCTAGAGATGAACAATTGGATTCACGTCTGGGCTCTGGCTGGGCCACTCAAGGACATTCACAGAGTTGTCCTGAAGCCACTCTTTTGATATCTTGGCTTCATGCTTAGGGTTGTTGTCCTGCTGAAGGATAAACATTCACCCCAGTCTGAGGTCAATAGTGCTCTGGAGCAGGTTTTAATCCAGGATGTCTCTGTACATTACTGCATTCATATTTCCCTCTATCATGACCACTCTCGCAGTTCCTGCTGCTGAAAAAAAACAAACAAACAAAAACACAGCATGATGCTCCCACCACCATGCTTCACTGTAGGGATGGTATTGGCCTGGTGATAAGCGGTGCCTGGTTTCCTCCAAACATGATTCCTGGCATTCAAGCCAAAGACTTCAATCTTTGTCTCATCAGACAAGAGAATTTTGTTTCTCATGGTCTGAGAGTCCTTCAGGTGCCTTTTGGCAAACTCCAGGCGGGCTGTCATGTGCCTTTTACTAAGGAGTGGCTTCCGTCTGGCCACTCTACCATACAGGCCTGATTGATGGATTGCTGCAGAGACTGTTGTCCTTCTGGAAATTCTCCTCACTCCACAGAGGAACACTGGAACGCTGACAGAGTGACTATCGGGTTCTTGATCACCTCCATTACTGAGGCCCTTCTCCCCCAATCACTCAGTTTAGATTGCTGGCCATCTCTAGGAAGAGCCCTGGGGGTTCCGAACTTCTTCCATTTACAGATGATTGAGGCCACTGTGCTCACTGGGACCATCAAAACAGTAGAAATGTTTTATGTTCCCTTCCCCAGATTTGTGCCTCAAGACAATCCTGTCTTGGAGGTCAACAGACAATTGACATTAACAATGGTATGTCTTCCTATTCACCTGATTCTTGAAGGCAACAATTAAACCAAAAACAAAATTTAATCTAGGAGGCACTCAGAGAGCACATACCTCCACCAAGGCTCCGCCCCCCCCCTTTGTTCTCCCCTCCATCACTTTGTCCGTCCATATCGTCATTCATCTGTACGTTGCGAGATAGGGCCTTGGTGGAGGTATGCAGTCACGGATCACCTCCAACATCTAATGATCATGAATGGTGAAAATGTCATTCAAATCCATCTAGTTTTTATGTGATCCTTCTAACAGACAAAGAAATGGCAGCAAAAACAATTTGACTACATTATATGACTAAATTATAATAACAAGACTGTCATAATTGTATTGACCATACATCGGGGCTGGGCAGTTCCACCTTAAATCAGCATCATGGTTTATTGAATCTCAGTTTTTTTTTTTTTTTGTTTGTTTTTTTGTTTTCTCCTTTCCCTTACAGTTTACTGGCAAGGTTCATAATTATTAAGCATTATACAACAGTGTGGTATCATATCACTGCGGTGCATAGTAAACAAGCATAATAGAACAGGCCTATTGTGATTTTACAAACAAAAAAATTAAACATTGTCCACTGCTGAAGTTTACTGTGTTTACATACCATGTGGGTCATGTGGCTCGAATCCTTGTCTGCCGGCCGGAGTTACATCAGCACTCCAAACCCCATCTTAAACTGCACAGTTTGCTTGCTTTCTCTTGGCATCTTCAGATGAAATAAGGTCAATCATCACAAATGTACTATGTGGATGGAGATCACATTCGTTTTTGTTCCAAGCTGTTTTACTTTTTCTGCAGTGTTTGGTGGTAAGAGTGCACTGCTTCCATGTTGTGAAGGTGCCTGGCCCTGTGGCATGTTAAGCACCTCCGTGGACATGTCTTAAAGGGGAAGTACATGAAAAGCACAATATTAAAATAAAAAATAATTTTCAAAAATTCCTGGATCCAGATCATGATCTGGACCACCACCAAAACTGAATCATCTGTTCCCTGTGCCATTACAAATCTTTCGTGAAAATTTAATCAAAATCCATGAATAACTTTTGGAATAATGTTGCTAAAACACAGACAACCAAACCAACCAACAAACCAACGCCAGCAAAAACACTACCTCCTCCCTTGGTGGAGGTAATAAACTAGCAGTTATGCTGCAGACAAAAGCTTACAACATCCTTAAAACTAGAGGGTATTCAGAGAGCACATACCTCTGTCAAGGCTCTGTCCCTCCCTCCCTTAGGCTTCCCCTTCATTCCTTTGTCCGTCCATATTGCCATCCATCTGTACATTACGAGATAGGGCCTTGGCGGAGGTATGAATCACCTCCAACATCTAATGAGTTCATTTTTCGGCAAAGGACAACCTCTCGTGAAAACGTCATCCAAATCCTTCTAGGAGTTTTTATGTGATCCTGCTAACAAACAGAAACAGCAGCAAAACCAATGTGACTACATTATACGACTATATTATAATAACAAGACTGTCATAATTGTATTGACCATACATCGGGGCTGGGCAATTCCACCTTAAATCAGCATCATGGTTTATTGAATCTTTCAGGTGTTTTTTTTTTTTTCTTCTCTCTTCCACCTTACAGTTTACTGACAAGGTTCAAAATTATGAAGCAATATTACACAATAGTGCGGTCTCATATCACTGTGGTGCATAGTAAACTCATAAAAATCCATTCATAACTTTTGGAGTACTGTTGCTCACTGTCAGGCTTTAAGTGAATTTTTGTTATTTTTGGTGCTGAGTATTATTATTATTATCCTGGTTGTCATGATCTGTCCTCTGGGCAGATGAGTGTTTAAAGGCAGAACTCATGATGCCGACAGGAGTATGATGCAAAAAATAGCTTATTAACAAAACTCTGAGGACCAATCCAAATGCAGCACGTAGACTGAACGTGAAACTCACAGGAAACGATAATCCAAACACAGGGGGAACATCACTGAGCTACGACGAGGAAACCACTGGAGTAAAATGACAAGGATGCCAGACAGATCACAAGTACTGACCCACATAAATAGGGGAACAGATTATCAACTTAACATCAGAAAGCTGGACAGACAATCAAGGGCAGCAGGTTAAGAAAACAGGACGGGCAGGGCTGCACACACACTCACAGACAGGGAATGTATGTACAAGAGCCATGACAATAGACATGCAGGGCACAATACTGAGGGTCATACAGAAAAGCCAGTCTCTAGGGATACAGAAAACATGGGGAGTTGTTACAATAGGTAAACAGATATACAGTACACACAGACCCAGGACCAAACAGGGAATGACATGATAGACAAATAATGGAGAACTCATTGGAACACAAAGGGCAATAAATGCAAATAATAATCACAAGTAATCACAAAAACACAACAATATTAACATAAAGTGTCGGTACAGGCCCTGGCCATGCCCTGATTGTGACATAATTCCCCCTTTAAGGGGTGGATTCCAGACACCCCTAAAAAAAAAAAAAATAAATAAAAAAATAAAGAAACACCAAGACTGGCGGGAGGAGGGGGACAAGGCGTAGTGGGAAAAACAAACACATAAACAAAGCAACAATGTCCATCAGGTGGTCGGCCAGAGTCCCATGACCACCAAAAGGAGAAGCATGATTGGTCAGGTGGCCTAGCAAAGTCTAATGACCACCAGATGGATGAGCATGGCGCATCGGGTGGCCTACAAAAGTCCAAGGGCAACCAGGCGGGTGAAGACGGTGCCATGGGGGCGCTAAGCTCAGGAGCCTTTAGCACGGAAAATAGCATAGGGGACTCTTGGACCAAGGACAACACAGAAACATGCTCAGGAAATAATGGTAACACAGAGACTCTAACCTCAGGAAAAAATGGCAACGCAGGTGTCTTTGATGCAGAAAAAAAAAACAAAAAAACCCAGAGGTTTTAAACCCTGAAGAATAAACAGAAGCCTCTTGTTCAACAGAAAACATGACGGTTTTAAATTCAGGAAATACTGACAACACAGGTACTTTAACCTCAGGAGAAAATGACCAAGAAATTTTAAGCTCAGAGAATGATATGGAATCTTTAATCTCAGGCAAAAACAAAAACAAACAAACAAACAAAAAAAAACATATGAACTCCGTGCTCTGGAGAAAACAAAATAGTAGCACTTAGCTCAGAGGAAAACAATACAGGATCTTCTTGTTTAGCAGAAAACACAGAAGTTTTAAACCCAGGAAATAGGAGATAACACTGGGGCTCTTTGCCCTGGAGACCACAAATGAGTCCTTTGACTTAGAGACCACAAAGGTATTGTTTGCCTGGGGAGCAACAACATAGGATATAAGAGCGCAGCAGATGGTAACAGTGGAGCTCTTTTTACAGATAACGATATAGAAGTTTCTTGCTCTAGAGACAGTAACAGAAGAGTCTGTTGCCCTAGAGACGGTACCTGAAAGACCTTCAGCACAGGAGCCAACAGCAACTGGGGAGTGCTGACCACACTAAGCTGCTACTGGGGAATGTTGACCATGGAGAGTACTGGAGCAATGATGCGCACCTTGGGGAAAACTAGAGTAGAGGTGTGCACCTTAGGAACAGGAACGTGCACCTTGGGCTGAGCTGGAGCTGTGGTGTTCACCTCGCAGGACAGCTGGGCCAGACTCGTGCACCTCAAAGATTCCTCTGAGCTGCTGCATGGACCTCAAAGGAAACTGATGCAGGGGTGTGCAGCTTGGGGACAGCTGGAGCAGGTTCATGCACTTCGAAGACTGCGGCGAGCACCTCAGGGAAAAAGAGAGAGACCAGGGTGGGTGGCAGCATCAACACAGGGGTGACAGCAAAAGCAGAAGGTGGGGCTCAGAAGCAGAAGGGGGCTGCTTGTGAGACCCCTCACCAAAAATAAGACAAGATTTCTAATTATGTGGTAAAGGAAAATGAGAATATACTTGCCTGTTCCACTGCTCTGCTGTCGTTGATGAAGACGAGTCCAAAGTGGAGGCAGTGACTGCTGACAGGGCAGTGGGTGTTGGCACCTCCACTGCAGATGATAGAGCCCACACTGCATATGGAGGATGATGTGAAGCCGGCACCACAGCTGCCATCGGAACCAGTGTTATGGGAACCGGCATTTTGGGAATCGGCGTTGTGGGAACCGACATTGTGGGAACTGTCGTTGCAGCTGTCATGGATGCTGGCATTACAGCTGTCATGGAAGCCGGTGTTACAGCTGTCATGAGAGTTGTCATTTCAGCTGTCACAGGGACCAGCGTAGACGGTAAACTCTCCTCCAGCCCGTGAGGTGGCTGCAGGGCTGGTGAGCAATCCAGGGCTGGAGGGTGCGAGGTCAGCTCCAAAAATGTCCGGCAGATGTGGCTGCAGGTGGAAGCGAGCAGCTCCTTCACCTCAGAGCAGAAACGCAGGCTGGGGAACCTCTCCACAACCTTCATTGCAACCCCAAGGCAAGTAACAGCCTCCTCCAATGTGCGGGAGGGTTGAGAGGGTCTGGAATGTCCAAACTGCCCACTGCTCCTTGGAGTTGGAACCACAAGCCACTGGTCTGCCTGCTGAGTCCTTGTTTGCTGGCGTCCTACCATGATGATCTGCCCTCTGGGCAGATGAGTGTTTGAACACAGGACTCATGGCGCAGGCAGGATTATGATGCAAAGAATAATTTATTAGCAAAACACTGAGGACAAACCCAAATCCAGCATGGGGGCTAAATGTGAAACTCGCAGGAAACGATAATGCAAACACAGGGACAACATCAGGGAGCTACGGCGAGAAAACCACAGGAGTACAATGACAAGGATGCCAGACAGAGCACAAGTACCGACTCACATGAATAGGGGAACAGATAATCAACTTAACGTCAGACAGCTGGACAGACAGTCAAGGGCAGCAGGTGAAGAAAACAGGACTGTCAGAGCTGCACACACACTCACAGACAGGGAATGTACGTACAAGAGACATGACAATAGACATGCAGGGCACAATACAGACATTAATACAGAACGACAGTGGCTAGGGATACAGAAAACATAGGGAGTTAGGACAATAGGTAAACAGATACAGTATACACAGAGACCCAGGATCAATCAAGGAATAGCACACTAGACAAATAAGTGAGGACCCACGAACACAGAGGGCAATAAATGCAAATAATAATCACAAGTAAAACCATTTTTTTTTTTTTTTTTACTTCCGGTGCCACACGAGTAGTCTGCCTTTTTGCAACATCGGATCAATTTCTTCCTATTTCTATTTACTATCTGGCTTCTCTTGCTAATCTTTCTGATCCAGCGACACCTTATCCATCACGGACGGACAAAGATCGCCCAAAATGTCTCCTGAGCCGGCAGACAGAGCCACTGTTTTTAGTAGGATACGTTACAGCAGAGACCAGCTGTTAGCACTTAACTGGACCAAGATGCTAGCGCAAGGCATTGACATACCGGGTGACATAAGACAGAAACGACGTGGATGCCCTGCTGGAGCAAGACGGCGGGTGAGAAATATAAGGTACAGACCCGTCCTTCCATCCATTATTATGGGGAATGTACGATCGCTACTCAATAAGATTGACGAGCTAGCGGCTATCTCCCGCTACGAGAGCGTCTTCAGAGAGATTAGCATAATGTTGTTTACTGAGACGTGGCTAACAGAACTAGCAACAGATGCTAAAATCGAACTGGAGGGTTTCCACGCAATACGGGCAGACCGGACACCAGAGAGTGGGAAGGCAAGGGGCGGTGGAGTGACAATGTATGTCAATAACAGCTGGTGCAGACCGGGACATATCACGGCTAAGGAGCAACACTACAACAAAGACACTGAGTTGCTAGCTGTTAGCATGCGGCCTACCTATCTCCCGAGGGAATACTCACACGTGATCTGCATTGCTATATATGCAAATCCGACGGCGAACGTGGGGACAGCGCTTGACGCCATTCACTCAGTAACTGGCCGGCTGCTGACAGAACATCCAGATGCTCTTCTCCTCATCTCAGGTGATTTCAGCCATATTCCACTGTCCCCCATTCTGCCCACATTCACCCAGTATGTCACATGCCACACTAGAGACAATAAAACACTGGACTTATTCGATGCTAACACTAAGGAGGCGTACACCTCATCACCACTCCCCCCACTTGGGAGATTGGATCACAGCTTGGTTCATCTCATGCCGGTGTACAAACCCCTAGTACACAGACAACCTCCGGTTATGTGCACGGTGAAGTTATGGTCTGAGGAGGCAATGGACACTCTAAAGGACTGTTTCGAAACCACTGCCTGGGAGCAGCTCTGCGATCCACATGGTAAGGACATCGATGGCCTCACTCACACCATCACAGACTACATCAACTTATGTGTGGACAACACCGTACTCACCAAGACCATATGATGTTGCTCGAACAACAAACCCTGGATCAACCCTGAGATAAAAACACTTCTGAGAGAGAAGAAGAGGATCTTCAGGTTGGGGAACAGGGAGATGCTGAAGTCCGTACAGAGGGAGCTGAGGAGGAAGATCAGAGAAGGCAAGGACAGCTTCAAGAAGAAGATGGAGGACAAGCTGGAACAGAGCGACATCGGCGGGGTCTGGAGAAACCTTAAAACCATCTCTGGGCTCCAGAATACCTCCTCCCAGGCCACGGGGGCCAGGGAGTGGGCGAACAATCTGAACCTGTTTTTTAATAGGTTTGACCAACCGCCCTCCCCCTCAACTGCACAACAACCACTGCTGCCTCTAAAGTCATTGAGACCTGCTGTCCACACCCCACTCCACCAACACCCCCCCCCCCACTCCCAGCACACAGCCCCCCAACCTGACCCTCACTAAGACCCAGGTAAGGATGGAGCTGAGGAAGATCAAGGCGAGGAAGGCCTCGGGACCGGACAGCATCAGCACAAAGCTCCTCAAGTCCTGTGCAGACCAGCTGTGTGGGACTGTGGAGCACATCTTCAACCTGAGCCTGAAGCTGGGGAGGGTACCACAGTTGTGGAAAACATCTTGTGTGGTACCCGTACCAAAGACTTCCCACCCCAAAGACCTGAACAGCTACAGACCAGTGGCCCTGACGTCTCACATGATGAAGACCCTGGAGAGACTGCTCCTTGCTCACCTCCGCCCCCTGGTGGGACCAGCAATGGATCCACTCCAGTTCGCCTACCAGCATGGCATTGGGGTGGAGGATGCAGTGATCTTCCTCCTTCACCGTTCCCTGTCCCACCTGGAGAAGCCCGGGAACGTGGTGAGCATCATGTTCTTTGACTTCTCCAGTGCTTTCAGCACCATCCAACCTATGATCCTGAAGGACAAGCTGCTGTGCGCAGGGTGGACCAGTACCTGTCATCATGGATACTGGACTACCTCACTAAATGGCCACAGTTTGTGAGAATCCGGGATTGTGTGTCCGACACGATCATCGGTAGCACTGGGGCCCCCCAGGGAATGGTTTTGGCTCCCTTCCTGTTCACCCTTTATGCTGCGGACTTCTCACACAACACAACACACTGCCGTCTACAGAAGTTCTCCGACGAGTCTGCAATCGTCGGCCTCATCTCCAACGGAGATGAAGCTGAGTACAGATGACTTATCCAGGACTTCGTGGACTGGTGCCATCGGAACTGCCTCCATATCAACGCGAGGAAAACTAAGGAGCTGGTGGTGGACTGCCGCAGGCAAAGACGACCCCTCACAGCACCATTAAACATCCAGCGAACAGACATTGAGATGGTGACATCCTAAAAGTACCTGTGTGTTCATCTGAACAATAAACTAGACTGGTCACACAATACTGACACACTCTACAAGAAGGGACAGCGCAGGCTGTTCCTACTGAGGAGACTCAGGTCTTTTGGTGTACAAGGGGCGCTGCTGAAGACATTCTACAACACGGTGGTGGCATCAGCCATCACTTTTGGAGTGGTCTGCTGGGGCAACGGCATTACAGCAGCTGATAGGAAGAGACTGAACAAACTAATCAAGAAAGCTAGCTCTGTCCTGGGGCAACGCCTTGACCCAGGGGAGGAGATAGGGGAGAGAAGGATGGTGGCTAAACTGTCATCTCTGCTGGAGCCCGAGTCCCACCCTATGCAGGACATACTGAACGCACTGAGGAGCTAATTTAGCAGTAGACTACATCATCCTAGATGCGCGACCGAGAGGTTTCGCAGGTCCTTCCTACCTACGGCTGTCAGGACTGTATAACCTAAGTAGGGCTGCTCGCAGAGATAGCAAAAAAACGTGATGACCTAATAGTATTGAATGCAAAAGACGCAACAGACTTACACAAATGGTCCCCTCCAGTATACAACTAGGACAATATCAGTCGCTATGGAGGGTGACAATATGTATGGTACATATTCATACCATGTAGGGTAACTAAATTGATGGTTATGCTTTTTATTCCATCTAGCTACAATGCTCTGCACTATGTGTATATATAGTTATATATTTATGTGTACATATGTATACTCACTGCTCTTATTTTCTTATCTTCTAAATTATTGCTCTGAGTGTTGCTTTCCCCGTACTGTTGCAATTCTGGAATTTCCCCATTGTGGGACTAATGAAATGAAAAAGTTAACGCAGTGGTTCAACAAAAATAAATTATCTCTAAATCTTAAAAAAAAACAAAGATTATGTTGTTTGGAAATTATAAAATAAATCATGAAATAATGGTAACAATAGATGATACCAGAATAGAAACAGTACAGGAAAATAAGTTTCTGGGGGTGACGCTAGACAATAAAATCTGCTGGAAACCTCACATCAGTCACATCCGGGCCAAGTTGGCAAAATGTATAGGCATACTGGGGAAGACAAGACACATCTTGGACTATAAATCATTGGTCTTACTGTACAATTCACTGTTTCTACCTTATCTTAACTACTGTGTAGAAGTCTGGGGAAACACCTACAAGACCAACTTACAGTCAATATGCACATTACCAAAAAGTGCTATAAGGATATTAAATAATGTAGGCTATAGAGACCATACCAATTCGTTGTTTTTAAAGTCACACGTCATAAAGTTCACCGATTTAGTTAAATTTAAGACAGCACAAGTAATGTACAGGGCAATTAATAATCAACTCCCAACTAATATACTAAAAATATTTAAAAAAAAGAGACAATGATCATAATTTGAGAGGAGACTTAAACTTTACAAAACCCAAGATACGAACAACCAAAAAAAGTCTGTGCATATCTGTCTGTGGGGTGGATTTGTGGAACAGTCTGGAGCCGAAACTGAAACTATGTACAAACAGAAATCAATTCAAAAAGAGGTACAAACATTATTTGCTGAAAGGATATATGTTAGAAGGGTAGTATTTAATATGTACAATTCACTATGCTCACTCTGGGACACTATGGGACACTATGGAATGGTGGGTGGGACAGCATTGTGTATATCTGTGTTGTTTGGGGCTGGTTTTGATGTATGGACTGTATGTACGTAGGGATGGATGGGTGTTAATGTTGATATGTACAAAATACAGTTAATTGTTTACTTGGGGTCTTAAATGTGGTAATTTGTATATAAGTCACATGAGTGTATTTATGGAAAAGAGGAGATGGAATTAATAAGTGTTCACTTCTTCCTTCTCCCTTTCGGACACTGTATACTGTTACTTTATTGCATGTGTCATTTGTTTTGTTTTTGTTATACTTTTTTGTTTGAAATAAAGTATCTATCTATCTATCTATCTATCTAATAAAGGCTTATCTTATCTTATCTTATCTTAGGTCTGTTTTCATTTTTTTCCTTCTCTCTTCTCCCTTACAGTTTACTGACAAGTTTCATAATTTTTAAGCAATATTACACAAAGTGTGGTATCATTCACTCTGGTGCGTAGTAACTAAGCATAATAGAACAGGCCTATTGTGATTTTGCAAACAAACAAAAAAACAACAAAAAAAAACACTGTCCAGTACTGAAGTTTACTGTGTTTACATACCAGGTCATATGGCTGGCAACCGGCCAGAGTTATGTCTGCACGCACTCCAAACTCAATCTTAAACTACACATTTTTCTTGCTTTTTCTTGGTGTCTTCAGATGAAATAATGTTAATCATCACATGCTATGTGGATGGAGACAACATTCCTTTCGTTTGGTGGTAAGAGTTCACTGGACTTTGCAAAGGAACACCAAACGTGGGGCACTGAAAGGTGGAAGAACATTTTATTCTGTGACAAGACAAAAATTTAACCTGGACAGTCCTGTTGGCTTCCAACATTACTGGCATGACAAGGATATCCCACTGGAGATGTTTTCTACTCAGCACAGTGGAGGAGGCGCCATCATTATCTGGGGTGCTCTTTCCTTCAATGGAACAATGGTGCTGCAGGTTGTGCAGGGGTGTCAAACGGCAGCTAGCTATGTGGTGATGCTGTAGTGGGCATCCCTCTTGACTGAGGACCCTCATCTTTGCAGTAATGGCTGGGTTTTTCAATTGGACAATGTTGCAGTTCACAATGTCCATCAGATGAAGGATTTCTTTTAGGAGAACCTCCTCAGTCTTCTGGATCATCCTTCTTACTTCCCTGATCTAAATCCCACTGAGAGCATTTGGAGATTGTTGGCAATTTTTTTTTTTTGCAAAAACACACATCAGTTCCAGACAGTGGATGTCCTTCATGAAGCCATCTTGACCACATGGAGCATTGTTCTTACCAACCTCCTGGAAACACTCATATCAAGCATGCCTAAAGGAACAGTGGGGCAACTCACTACTGAGTCCATTTTTGACACTTTTAGTTCTTTTTTTTTGGGGGGGGGGTGCTATGGTTTTAAACTTTTGATCAGCTTTTTAAAAATAACAGACAGACTGAGCATGCATTGGATCCTCTGCAGTTTGCCTATAGGCCTCACAGAGGAGTGGAGGATGCCACTGTCACTCTGTTTGACATGCTTTTTAAACATCTGGATTTTAATGGGACACACGCCAGGCTTTTATTTGTGGACTTTTCTTCTGCCTTTAATACAATCCAACCTCATATTTTAGTTGAAAGGCTCCTGCAACAATTTGATTTAAGCAATAATCTGGTGGGTTGGATTCTGGATTTCTTAACCAACAGGACGCAGAGAGTAAGGGTCAATGGCACATTGTCTGACCTAAAGTGCTCTTCTACTGGCTCTCCTCAGGGGTGTGTGTTGTCACCACTACTCTTCATCCTGTACACAAACATGTGTCGGAGCAGACATGACAACAGACACATTATAAAGTATGCTGATGACTCAGTCATTGTCAGTCTCCTCCAGGATGGTGAGAGTGGCCACGGCCCAGTAGTTGATGACTTTGTTCACTGGTGTGAGGATTCCTACCTGCAGCTGAATACAACAAAAACCAAAGATATGATTATTGACTTTAGGAGGAAAACTCCCAGGCACAAAGTCACCATACTAAAAGGCCAGACCACCGAATGTGTACAATCGTACAAATATCTTGGGACGATTATTGATAGTGGATTGAACTTTGAGGTGAACTGTGAAAGGGTGTGCAAAAAGGGTCAGCAAAATTTGCATTGTTTGAGGAAACTTGCACGCTTCCAAACTGACCGAACCATAATGACTATGTTTTATCGGGCTTTTATTGAATCTGTTTTATCCTTTTCTTTAATGTCATGGTTTGGTCAGATAAAACTGAAACAGAGGAAATCCTTGGATCGGGTAGTCAGATGGTCTAGTCGTTTGCTTGGTGAGTCACAGCTGAGCCTGACATCCCTGTACACCAGACAAGTACAGAGGATGGCCGACTCGATTTTAAATGATGACTCCCACCCTTTGCACTGCAACTTTCAGCTTCTTCCCTCCAGACGGAGGTTTGCTGTCCCAAAAAGTAGAACCCAGCGCTACAAAAACAGCTTTGTCCCTGCTGCTGTCAAAGAGTTGAACAAGCTATAAACATTATATTGTACATATTTTATATTTACCTATTTTGTAAGATGTGTGCCTGTGTTTGTGTCTATGTTGAATGTAATTAGTGGCTTGTAAATATGGATGTCACCAGACTGCAAAACAAATCTACCTACGGGTACAAATAAAGTAACCTGAACCTGAACCTGAATAACAGGGTCTTTACTTGTCCCTTGTAAATTCAGGCCCATTTGGAACAATTCTGATATCCTACAACAAAAGAGGATAAACTTTCCACTGTGGTGTGAAAAAGGAATTAAAAACACCTGGACACCTGGATGGGCAGGCTGGCGGTCTTGTCTTTAATGTGGGGCTGGGTTTGGCCGTCTCTCTCTCTGGGCTGGGGTCCGGTGCGTGCTGGCGGAGTGAGGTGGCCCCGGCACATTCCCGTGGAGTGGTGTTGTGCCCTCCCCAGGTCCCTGCCGGCGCTCTGGGGGCCGGTGCCTATGTCCCGGGATGAGGGGGCGGTTGTGGGGGGTCGCCTCCCAATCCTCCAGGGCCTCCATGTGTTTGTGTGCATATGCATGTGCGTGGTTGTGTGTGAGCGTGTGTATAAGATAAGATAAGATAAGATAAGATAAGATAAGCCTTTATTAGTCCCACAATGGGGAAATTCCAGGATTGCAACAGCACAGGGATAGCAACACTCAGAGCAACAATCAGAAGGTAAGAAAAAACAACAACAGCTAGTATACATATATATATATTTTTTATTTATTTATTTATTTTTTTTTGTTACTTATTTGTACCCGTAGGTAGATTTGGTTTGCAGTCTGGTGACAAGCCACCGGCTGCCGGTCGCTGCGTGCGCGAGCGCCCTAAACCTACATGTTTTTGGTATGCGGGAGGAAACCGGAGAAATCCCGGAGTAAACCCGTGCAACACGGGGAGAACATGCAAACTCCACACAGCTCACTGTTGGTCGGGGGCTGGGATCGAACCCACGATCTCATGATCCCCGCGATCCCCCGGCCGAGGGTAAACTGTGCTGCCACAGTGCTAAACCACTGCGCCACCATGCATATATATATTTATATATATATATATATATATATATATATATATATACTATATATATATATATATATATATACACACTACCGTTCAAAAGTTTGGGGTCACTTAGAAATTTCCTTATTTTTGAAAGAAAAGCACTGTTTTTTTCAATGAAGATAACTTTAAACTAATCAGAAATGCACTCTAATATCTAATATGCATTGCTAATGTGGTAAATGACTATTCTAGCTGCAAATGTCTGGTTTTTGGTGCAATATCTACATAGGTGTATAGAGGCCCATTTCCAGCAACTATCACTCCAGTGTTCTAATGGTACAATGTGTTTGCTCATTGCGTCAGAAGGCTAATGGATGATTAGAAAACCCTTGTGCAATCATGTTAGCACAGCTGAAAACAGTTTAGCTGGTTAGAGAAGCTATAAAACTGACCTTCCTTTGAGCAGGTTGAGTAGCTGGAAAAAATTATTATTTCAAATACAAATCATTATTTCTAACCTTGTCAATGTCTTGACTATATTAATGTAAATAATTAATGTAAATAAGTGTGACTTTTCATGGAAAACACAAAATAATTGTCTGGGTGACCCCAAACTTTTGAACGGTAGTGTATATAGACACAGTGCGGAGCATTGTGGTTGGTGGATGTGCAGCAGAAAGTCTAAGCTCTCTCTCTGCGGATGCGGCGGGCCAGCTGGATGTCTTTGGGCATGATGGTGACCCTCTTGGCATGGATGGCGCACAGGTTGGTGTCCACGAAGAGACCCACCAGGTAGGCCTCGCTGGCCTCCTGCAGAGCCATGACGGCGGAGCTCTGGAAGTGCAGGTCGGTCTTGAAGTCCTGAGCGATCTCCCTCACCAGGCGCTGGAAGGGCAGCTTACGGATGAGCAGCTCCGTGGATTTCTGGTAGCGACGGATCTCTCTCAGAGCCACGGTACCGGGCCTGTAACGGTGAGGCTTCTTCACTCCGCCGGTGGCCAGAGCGCGTTTTCCGAGCAGCCTTGGTGGCCAGCTGCTTCCTGGGGGGCTTTTTCCTCCAGTAGATTTACAGGCGGTCTGCTTGGTTCTTGCCATCGCTCTTTATTATTCTGTCTTATATTATTATGTATTATGTATGCAAGCGTTTGTACCAGTGTGTGCAAGTGTGGGTGTGTGTGGGTTTGCATGTATATGTATGGTATGTGTAAGTGTGGATATGGGTGTTTGCATGTATGTGTGAACGTGTGGGTATGTGTGTTGTGTGTAAATATGCGGGGGGATGTCAGTGGACATATGTGATGATATGCACTGTATGTGTGTGTACATGTGAGGGTGGGTGTGTGTGGGGGGATGGCAAGTACCTGCAGGTGGCTGCGCAGTTGTGGAGGGCATGTATGTGAGGGGAAGACCTTGTTTGGTGACAGGGAGTGGGGTGGGCCATTTGGTGGCTGGGGGGAGAGTGGGTCGGTTTCCACTCTCCCTAGCCATCCTGCTGTTGGGTTCCGGGGCGGGACACTTTGCCCACACTGTCTCCAGTGTCCGTGGTGCCAGGTATGGGTGTGTGCAGGTGTTTGGTGGTAGTTGGGGGGGGGGGGCGTTGGCATGGGTCGGTGGCTGTGTTTCCTTCGGTTTGCCCTGGGGTGGCAGTGGCTGCAGGGGTAGCCTACCACTGGTGATGTCTGGCTGGGCTTTAGGATATTGCTTAACATGTGAATCGCCATATTATTATTATATATGTTTGTGTATGTGCATCCAGGTGTGTACAAGATGCATGAGAATGAGCGTGAGAGTGGCTGCCCCATTGTGCCTGTGGTGCTGGAAAGTGCTGGCATACGACATTGGTGGGTCATGGGTTGCACAGCCTTGCGCCCCTTGACATGGGTTGGGATCTGGGAGCAGTGGGTGACTTCCAGAGTCAGCTTGGGAGCTGGCTCCTGGGGGGCAGATGGGCTTTTTCCCCCTCCCAATCTTACCCCCCTCCCCCCACCCAATTCTGGGTAGATCATAGATCTCATCGGATACACTTAGGGTTTTGGGTGGAGTTGTGCCATACGGTGTCAATGAAGAGAATCCCTCTGTCTACTACTGCACCATGGGGCCACCTCACCTCAGTTTTGATTGCACTGTAGACACTGAGGGCTTGGGGAGATGGGTGCTCTGCTGCCCATAGCAATGGGTAGTGATGCCCTATCACACTATTCCCACAATTTTAAGAGCACTTTGGTAGTTTATACACCTGCACCCAATGACACCAGACAAATAACTCTCACCCATCACAATTCAGGCATGGGAGTGTGAGTGTTCTTCCACCACCGCTGCCCTCCTTTTGCCGGGGTCCACGGGCCTGGTTGGTGACTTGGGGCCCGTCATCCTTTCGTCATCCCAAGGTGCTACCGTGAGTGAACAGGTGCAAGCAAGGGAGTGAGTGAGCAAGTGAGAGCAAGTGAGTAAGTGAGAGTGAGGGAGTGATGAGTAGTGACGGTGGTGGTGGGTCGGATTTCTGTCGTGCTTTTCATGTTGGGTGACATGTCTGGGTGCTTGTGGTGGGTCCATTGGTCATTCACTCTGGGTGGGCATTGGTGGCAGTGGGCTGCTTCTGTTGCTGCAGCTGCACTGCGGTGGGTGCGCGGGGGTGTGGCTGCTGGTCCACACCAAAGGCCATTAATTCACATTCGTGCCCACTGCATCTGCGCCGTGGCCATGCCAAGTGTTAAGTGTGAATAAATGTGTGTGTAAGAGAGAGCACGATTAAAGTCAGAGCGTGAATGACAGTGTATACGGTGGGGCAAAAAAGTATTTAGTCAGCCACCAATTGTGCAAGTTCTCCCACTTAAAAGATGAGGGAGGTCTCCAATTTTCATCATAGGTATACCTCAACTATGAGAGACAAAATGAGAAAAAAAAATCCAGAAAATCACATTGAAGGATTTTTAATGAATTAATTGGTAAATTCCTCGGTAAAATAAGTATTTGGTCAATAACAAAAGTTCATCTCAATACTTTGTTATATACCCTTTGTTGGCAATGACAGAGGTCAACCGTTTTCTGTAAGTCTTCACAAGGTTTTCACACACTGTTGCTGGTATTTTGGCCCATTCCTCCATGCAGATCTCCTCTAGAGCAGTGATGTTTTGGGGCTGTCGCTGGGCAACACGGACTTTCAACTCCCTCCAAAGATTTTCTATGGGGTTGAGATCTGGAGACTGGCTAGGCCACTCCAGGACCTTGAAATGCTTATCATATCATATCATATGCTTATCATATCATAATGCTTATCAATGCTCTCATAGTTGAGGTATACCTATGATGAAAATTGGAGACCTCTCTCATCTTTTAAGTGGGAGAACTTGCACAATTGATGGCTGACTAAATACTTTTTTTACCCCACTGTATATGAATGAGTGTGAGTGGAACAAAGCATGTGTGAGTGCGAGCGACTGTGAGGGAAACTGAACAAGTATGGGAGTGGGTCAGAGTGAATTAGTCTGAGTGCGGGAGTGTGAGTGTAAGACTGTGTGAAGGAGAGGGTGAGTGACAATGTGAGTGAGAGTGTGGGTGAGTACGAGTGAGTGCGTGTGAGAACATGAGGGTGTGAGTGCTTTAAAGTGAGTTAATGTGCTGGTGGGGGGTGCTGGGCTGAGGGGATGGCACCTCCTGGTACCTCCTGGCCATGTGGGCTTCCTTGGATTGGAGGGGTGTCCCCTCGTGAGGCTCCCTGCGCCTTTCTGTTGCCTTCCCTGGGCGTGGGGGCCTGACGTCTCCTGGGATGTGGGTCATGGTCGCTAGGGTGGGCACGGGCCCGCTGTTGGGGGGGGGGATCCAGGCGGCCTGTGCCAGTTTATTGCTTGGGGGGGGGGGGCATTGGCCTACGGGTGCCTGGGGCCCGGGAGCTGGCATTGGCCCCATTGGGGGGTGGGGGCGGGCTGAACTGTGTGAGGGGGTGCACCGCGCCTGCCTCCCTCCGCCATCCCTCCTGGAGTGGTTGCATGCCTGTCCTGGGGCTTGCTGGTTTTACGGCATTTGTGCTCTGTGCGGGTTGGTGGCACTGTATTGCTTGCTCAGTGTTTCTGCGAGGGAGGGTGTTGCTGTGACTTGCCACCCTCTTTGTATGTTTCCTGGCAAACCACTAACATGCACAGACTCACTTTGAGCACGCTCTCATACACACATATGCACACAAATGCACACACACGTTATTTTACAGGTGCAAATACCAGACTTGTGATGAGACCTTTTAAGAAGAAGAAACAGTTTGTCTTCTGTTTGTTTCGGTTGTGTCAGTTGGTTTGTTTTTTTCTGTTTCCTCTCTCTTTTCTTTCCCCCCCTCCACCCCTCCCTTCCCCATTTCCTCCCTGTTGGGCCTATCATGGGTAAAACAATTTAAATAAAGTATTAAAAGTTTTTGCAAGAGGAGTCTATAAATACTATACAGTTCATCGATGTGTGCTGTATAAAGCTCCTTTTGGCAAATGTGTTTGGCATGATAATGGAAGCAGATTTCTGAATAGAATCGAATAGGCCTTATTGTCATTGAACAGTTCTACAGCACACCAAAATTTTGGGTGCTCCCCCAGGCTGCTGTGCATTAAAGTAAGATTAGATAAATTACAGAACAAACGATTAAACACACAACTGAAATAAAAATGGCCCAGGATTATGGAAATATACACAGGTACGGAAGAGGCTTCACGGATGAAACAATGTACACACAGCGGGGAAAATAAGTATTGAACACGTCAACATTTTTCTCATTAAACATATTTCTGATGGAGCCATTGACCTGAGATTTTCACCAGATATCAATACCAACCCAAGTAATCCATACAAAGAAATCAAGGCAACTGTGCTGACAAAACAAGTTATATTTAATAAAGTTGGATGGCACAGGGAATAAGTGTTGAACATGCTATGTGAAATTCATTTAATATTTAGTAGAAAAGCCTTTGTTGGTAATTACATCTTCCAGATTATTCTTCTATGGAGAAACTAGGCACAGGCATTGCTCAGGAGAGATTTTAGCCTATTCTTTCTCACAAACTGTCTTCAAATCTTGAAGGCTCCGTGGTGTTCCATAGATTTTCAATTGGATTCAGGTCAGGTGACTGACTGGGCCATTCTTGCAGCTTTATTTTCCTCCTCTGGAGCCAGTTGGGAGTTTCATTGGCTGTGTGTTTGGGATCATTGTCTTGTTGAAATGTTCACCCTCGTTTCATCTTGAATATTTTGGCAGATGGCAACAGGTTCAGGGCAGCACGGTGGCGGAGTGGTTAGCACTGCGGCAGCACAGCAACTCACCCTTGGGCGGGGATCCTGGGTTCGATCCCAGCCCCCGACCAACAGTGATCTGTGTGGAGTTTGCATGTTCTCCCCGTGTCTGCGTGGGTTTACTCTGGGATTTCTCCAGTTTCCTCCCACAGGCCAAAAACATGCAAGTTAGGTTAATTGGCAACAAACTGGGGATTCTAAATTGTCCTTAGGTCTGACTGTGAGAGTGAATGGTTGTCTGTCTCTCTGTGTTGGCCCTGCGATGGACTGGCGATCTGTCCAGGGTGTACCCTGCCTCTCACCCAAAGATGCTGGGATAGGCTCCAGCCCCGCCGCGACCCGAAAAGGATTAAGCAGAAGAAGATGGATGGATGGATGGATGGCAACAGGTTCTTATCAAGGATGTCTCTGTACATTTGCCCCTTCATCTTTCCTTCAGTTATATGAAGTCTGCCTGTACCATGCCATGCAAATCACCCCCACAGTGTAGCAGAACTGGTGTCAGGTGGACTCAGAGACTAAGTAACGTTCCTCCACAGCAAGACAAAGAGGAACTTTTTAGACTGTCTTTCTGTTATTCAACACCCAACTTTTTCTTCACAGCCATTTTAAACAATGAGGAACAAATGCACATTGTTTTTCTCTTTTCCCAACACCCAAACACTGCCACAGGACAACTGGAAATAAAAGCACAAAGTCACATGAATTGAGTCATTGACTGTAAGAATTCTAATCTTCATGACTGGACTTCTAATATACCTCACACATGTCTACACATGTCTACGTGCTGGAGTCCACGAGGAACCGTCTCCCTGAGCGGGAGTCTGTCACATAGAGCAGCTTGCTTGTTTCACCGGCGGTTGCAGCTGCTACCGACTGTCAGCCCTGGCGTTTCCCGAGCGCTTGAATTGGCACGGTGGCATGCATCGGTGTGCGTCCTCTCCAAAATGGCGGTGGTAGGAACTGAGTGTGTCTCTCCGGTGCTTATTGGCCTCCGCTGCAGTCACCGTCGCTGGCTCCTCCCTTCTGCTGGCTGTCTCGCTGGGTTCCGACGCTGCTGCCTTCACTGCGAGGGCTCTGGTAGTGAGGATGATCTGATCTGCCTCTTGGGCTAGAGCCAGGTAGTTCCGCACGGCCAGCAGCGGTGAATTGGCAAGGACCGCCCTGACCACTGTTGGGAGGTTCCGGAGGAAAAGGTGGGCAAAGAGGAAATGCCCGTCATCTGTGCCCATCAACGGCAACATCTTCTCCAGCAATCTGACCGCTGACCCGTCTCCCAAGTCGGAGCGCGTCAGGAGCCTCTCTGCTCTCTCACAGTCTGAGAGTGTGTAGCACCGGGTCAGCATGGTTTTGAGAGCACCGTATGTGCCACGGGCTGGGGGCTGTTGGAGCAGGCTCGCCACCTGCTGGGTTGTGCGTGCGTCCAGTGCTGCAACCACGTAGTAGTATCTGGTGTCATCTGCCATTATTCCCTGGAGCGCAAACTGGGCCTCAGTGTGAAGGAACCAAGACTTCGGGTCGTGTAGCCAAACGTCTGGGAGTTTGACCGAAACTGCGCACGCGTTGCTGGCACTTCCCGTCTGGGTCGTCTCTGGGGTGTTCTCCTCGCGTTCCACTGTGCATCAAGGGTCACCAGTGTGGAGAGATGAATAATCAGGCCGAGCGTTCAGAGCAGATGAAGCTTTATTCTCTTCTTCTCACATCTACCGGAATCCAAAACAGTAGAAACACAGGTTGCAGGCACTCTCTTTTAGATTAACCCTCCTCCGCTACCTGAGGTGCTGTAATCACATATCAACCCCCCATGACAATTCCCCTTGTTCCCCAGCACCTTTAGGCACTTTTCCACTAGCCTAGCACACCTCGGCACGCCTCAATTCACTTCAATACGGTTCGGCACGCTTTTGTCACCATTACAACCGTGTTAAGCTGGGGTGGGTGGGATTTCTATGACAGCGAGGTGGCGCCACACTCCCGTGACGTAGAACACGCGACCCAAGCAAAACATAACACATACAGCTGTACAAGGCCACTCCTCGGTCTGTGGCTTTTTTCACCGTAAACGCCAAAAAGGACCGCCAGACAAGGGTACAGGCAGCGAGATGAAACACTCTGGAAATAGTTCTGCAGCTTCTGGGAAAGCCAAAGGCGTGAGGATACAAACTAGGTCATATATGATGGTAAGCTAATGTTGCTAATGCTAGTTTGCTATAAGCATGTCGTACTATGCTTTAATGTCTGCAAGTTATTGCTGTTAGGTACTAAAATATGTACGCTGTGTGTGTTTCAGATGGCTCTGTTGTGGGGAAATTACTGCTTCATTCGCTCTGGGCGAACTTGACCTGTCACGGATGTCATCAGCCTGTCACTGATGTCAGCACAGCTTCAAAAACGATCAATGGTTATAGAGCTTAAGAATGTCTGTAGAAACGTTTATTTCCTGTGCAACAAATTGCTCTGATCTGCGTGAAAATCATGGAGAGACTGTTGAGACATCATGGACGTACCTGCTTCTGCAGAACCGAGTCTGAGGTGGTGTTATAGAAAAAAATGATCAGCTGACACAACTTGATCGCCATGTTAATAACTATATTAGCCACACAATATATATTCAAAAAGTAAACTTTACTGAGTTAGGTATAATAAGATATATTTGACATTTATCATGCATTTTAGGCTAAAACAAACTTGATCTAGGATTAAAAGCAATTAAAATAATGCAGTCACAAGGTTACATGGAAAATACTTGATTTACTAGATACATGTACTGTAGAAATATATATTCTCTGCATCAACAATGTACTAGACATGCATTCATGTCGTATTGCACAGGAATTTCACTAACAATAAACCTCTGAAGTTTTTGCAGATGTCTCTTTTTTTATATGTGAAGGTTACCACCATGTGGCATAAATTAAATACTGAAAGATTGGAAAAGCTAAGAATAATCCAGCAGTTTGAGAAATCACTTTTGATTTGGTGTAAGTTCTGTCAACAGAATTATGAACCATAAAGCAGTTTGTGTTATAATGTTAAATCCCATTAAACCTATTCCGGGGGCTCCCAATCATGTGTCATGGGGGGCCAAGACCCTGCAGGTTCTCTCTTCTACCCAGTCTCTTCAGCAGGTGATCTCACTGATCAGTCAGTGGAAGAAGTTCAGTGGAATCTGCTGTTGAAGACACTGGTTGGAGGTAAAGCCTGCAGGGTCTTGGCCCTCCATGGCACATGAATAGACACCCCCGCCCAAACCCATTATGATGAAGAGCAGATGCTAATATGACCCAGAATTCCTCCATATACTGGTACTCTCACTAAAGTATGCAGGGTCTTCTGTACAGTCTTCTAACAATATAGTCTTCAGTTAATAAAATAATTGTTTTGGTTACTTTTTTCTTAAAAATGAGCCATTATTTTCAAGGTCACCGATTAATTCTTTGTACAGTTGACTCTTTTCCCACCGGTGTCTTAACAGACAAAAGAGAAAATCATGATGCAAACACATAAGTCACTAAATTGTTTATTACAATCAGCAGCAAATTCCAGATTATTCAGAATGTGCAAAATTCAAACTGTAAAAAAATAAAAAACTGGAATGGTCACACGCTGCCTCACTGAGAAGCAACTGGATCGGCCCATCGTACTGGTCCTGGTTCAACAGATCTTCAGCCTGCATCTCTGTAAATAGTGAGGCAAGGTCCAGTTGGGGTGACAGTTTCCCTCTTGCCTAGACAAAAGACAAATGGGTGGTGGTTAATTAAAGCAAGTTTAAAACTTATTTGGGAAATACACTTGTTGCTAAAAGCCAGTGGTGGAATGTGAATTAATGAATGAATCTTTATTTCGGATTGATTAAAAGTAAAGATTAAAAGAAAATAGAATAATATAACAAAGGGGGAAAAAATCTAACAAGGTCAAATTAAACAATAACTCCTCTGATTATACAGTTCAACATAGGTTATCTGAAATGGGTGATGGCTGAAGCTGCAGCTTATATTGCCCACCCATATTTCATCCAAGAATTCAAAAGAAAAACAAAACAGGAGGGATTACAATTTGAATGTGACAATAAAGTACTTCGTTGTTGTATTTAACCACAATTTTCATGTAGCTGGGCTTCGGTAGATTTTACAAGGGCTGGGTTACATTGAAAATCATTTCTTTTTACTGTGGCCTCATCAATCAGAATGAATTAATACATTCATTTGAATGGAATCTAGTACTTTAACTGAAGTTGTGCATCACCGAGTGTGGAGTCGCTCAGTCAAAATATGAAGTGTTTATCAATAAAAGTTTGTCTTGTCTGTAAAAGTGTCTCTTCTTGCCCTGGCTTCATATGTGGGCGGTGTTTTGTACTAGCATTGCTAAAATATAAAAGGAAGCACTACAATGGGTCTCGAATATTTGTAATGTGTCCTGTTACTGCATGAGTTTATTGATGATAGACTATAAACTACACTACACTGGTTTTGACACTTTACCTATAAAAGCAAAGGATTTCAGTACTTTCCACAGTGGCGAGTTCCGCTGTGGGCTGGCTGATTTCCTCCTGCCTAGATGAATGACAGAAATAGATGATGGTTCGTTTCAAGCAAGTTCAACACTTATACAGGCACATCTCAAAAATTAGAATACCATGAAAAATTCAATATTTTTTTCACTCATTTCAGAAAGTGAAACCCATATACAGTGGGGCAAAAAAGTATTTAGTCAGCCACCAACTGTGCAAGTTCTCCCACTTAAAAGATGAGAGAGGTCTCCAATTTTCATCATAGGTATACCTCAACTATGAGAGACAAAATGAGAAAAAAAAATCCAGAAAATCACATTGAGTGATTTTTAATGAATTAATTGGTAAATTCCTTGGTAAAATAAGTATTTGGTCAATAACAAAAGTTCATCTCAATACTTTGTTATGTACCCTTCGTTGGCAATGACAGAGGTCAAACGTTTTCTGCAAGTCTTCACAAGGTTTTCACACACTGTTGCTGGTATTTTGGCCCATTCCTCCATGCAGATCTCCTCTAGAGCAGTGATGTTTTTGGGCTGTCGCTGGGCAACACGGACTTTCAACTCCCTCCAAAGATTTTCTATGGGGTTGAGATCTGGAGACTGGCTAGGCCACTCCAGGACCTTGAAATGTTTCTTACGAAGCCACTCCTTCGTTGCCCGGGCGGTGTGTTTGGGATCATTGTCATGCTGAAAGACCCAGCCACGTTTCATCTTCAATGCCCTTGCTGATGGAAGGAGGTTTTCACTCAAAATCTCACGATACATGGCCCCATTCATTCTTTCCTTTACACGGATCAGTCGTCCTGGTCCCTTTGCAGAAAAACAGCCCCAAAGCATGATGTTTCCACCCCCATGCTTCACAGTAGGTATGGTGTTCTTTCTCCTC
Source organism: Pholidichthys leucotaenia (assembly GCA_020510985.1). Classification (NCBI taxonomy): domain Eukaryota; kingdom Metazoa; phylum Chordata; class Actinopteri; order Cichliformes; family Pholidichthyidae; genus Pholidichthys; species Pholidichthys leucotaenia. Next base: position 68,305,483 of record CM035844.1, on the reverse strand, counting down.
CAAACACGACAAGCTGAGTTTTTACCAAAAAGTTCTATTTTGGTTTCATCTGACCATATTACATTCTCCCAATCCTCTTCTGGATCATCCAAATGCTCTCTAGCAAACTTCAGATGGGCCTGAACATGTACTGGGTTAAGCAGGGGGACACGTCCGGCACTGCAGGATTTGAGTCCCTGGCGGCGTAGTGTGTTTCTGATGTAGCCTTTGTTACTTTGGTCCCAGCTCTCTGCAGGTCATTCACTAGGTCCCCCCGTGTGGTTCTGGGATTTTTGCTCACCGTTCTCGTGATCATTTTGACCTCACGGGGTGAGATCTTGCGTGGAGCCCCAGATCGAGGGAGATTATCAGTGGTCTTGTATGTCTTCCATTTTCTAATAATTGCTCCCACAGTTGATTTCTTCACACCAAGCTGCTTACCTATTGCAGATTCAGTCTTCCCAGCCTGGTGCAGGTCTACAATTTTGTTTCTGGTGTCCTTTGACAGCTCTTTGGTCTTGGCCATAGTGGAGTTTGGAGTCTGACTGTTTGAGGTGTTAGAAAGGTGTCTTTTATAGTGATAACGAGTTCAAACAGGTGCCATTAATACAGGTAACGAGTAGAGGACAGAGGAGCCTCTTAAAGAAGAAGTTACAGGTCTGTGAGAGCCAGAAATCTTGCTTGTTTGTAGGTGACCAAATACTTATTTTACCGAGGAATTTACCACTTAATTCATTAAAAATCCTTCAATGTGATTTTCTGGATTTTTTTTCTCATTTTGTCTCTCATAGTTGAGGTATACCTATAATGAAAATTGGAGACCCCTCTCATCTTTTAAATGGGAGAACTTGCACAATTGGTGGCTGACTAAATACTTTTTTGCCCCACTGTATAGATTCATTACAGGGACAGTGATATATTGCAAGTGTTTATTTTAATATTGATGATTACAGCTACAGCCCATATTAACCAACACCTCAGCGGCCAACATTTATATTTAAAAACTATTTTTTAAAGTTAATTTAATGTAATATTCCAATTTTTTGCCAAATTGAATTTTGGGTTTTCAGGGGCTGTAAGCCATAATCATCAAAATTAAAATAAATAAACGCTTGAAATATATCACTCTATGTAATGAGTCTATATAATATACGGATTTCTACTTTCTGAAATGAGTGACAAAAAATATTGAAGTTTTTCATGACATCCTAATTTTTAGAGATGTAACTGTATTCGGGAAATACACCTGTGAAATTCAGTGGTAGGATGTGACATGCTTCATTTCCCTGACATGCACTGCAGGATCCACAGAATAGGTGTGTGTGTTTATTCTGACACTTTAGAAAATTATATGAGTGACTTTATAAATCACTGGTTTGAAAAAGCAATTTTAATATGACGAGTTTTCGGCTTGTGTGGTCCATTTGACAGGTGTCACAATATAAACAGGGAAGCTAACCCCTGGCATGTGGAAACACATTAAATTGCACACAATTTAATGTGCAGCACAAAAGTGCAATCCAAAACAAAAACCAGGACTTTAACCAGGATTGACATATTTCATCGTTTTGCTCTCACAAGCGAATATTTAGGAGAAAACAAGCATGATTCAGCAGTTGGTACTTGCTAGCTACTAGCAAAAACAAATAGCTAAAACGAGTTAGCCAGCACAAAACGGCGCTGACAAGCACTGCAGGATCCACAGAATAGGTGGATTCTGATTCTATTCTGATGCTTTAGAAAATTATATGAATGACTTTATAAATCACTGGTTTGAAAAAGCAATTTTAATATGACGCGATTTCGGCTCGTGTGGTTCATTTCACCAGTATCACAGTATAAACAGGGAGGCTAACCCCTGGCATGTGTAGCTAAAACAAGTTAGCCAGCACAAAACGGTGCTGTATGGCTCAAAAAAAGTGAGCTTACCACCAACAGGATAAATAAGCAAACAGATGCACATTATTACAAAGCACTCACCATCGATGGTTCTCTCACGATTGTCTTCAGCTTGCCCATAGCCAGCCATCTGTATATGGGTCCAGGTCACTCCTCACTGTGGATCTGCCACCAGCCAGAGAACACTCCGCACCTCTTCGTTGGACCACGGTGTAGAGTTCCGTAAAACCTACAACGCTGTCTGTATTAATATCGTATTTACTCCGTGACCGAGTTAGTCCGTGAAATATTGCATATGGCGGTCGTGTATGCGAAGACGGTCGCTTTCGTGACGTTAAGACCTTACCAATCAGCGGCGGCCAGTCTTTTAACGTCACAACACGGCACGACTCAGCACGACTGGACCCTGCCCTTGAGCAAGGCCAAGAATCGCTGCTGTTAAACCGTGTTGGGGCTAGTGGAAAGACTTACGAAGCGTGCTGAGCTGTACCATGGCGTGCTAAGCCGGGCTAGTGGAAATGAGGCTTTAGATCTGCCATCTCTTCTGTCTGAGGGAAAACTACTGAGTGGGTTTCCCACAGTATAATTAGTTTGCCAGGAAAGTTTTACTTGTTTCAAGCAATGTGATGAGTAAATTTTTTCTTAATTCATTTACAGATTTTTTTATTTATTTTTTTTTACTTAAAACAAGATTAAGTTGCTTAAACCAAGTAAAAAAAATAGCTTAAACAAGTAAAAATTTCTTCCTTCTTACTTTACGACAAGAAAAAAAAAATCTTCATCATTTAAAATTCTTTTTAATTGCGCTTGGTCGAAATGTTGGCTGCTCGCTTAATCCTGTTTTTTTTTTTTTTCTTTTTTATCTCTCACTAGTCAAGACAGATGACTGCCCCTCCCCGGGCCTGCTTAAGCTGGAGCTTCCTTCCTGTTAAAGGGAACTTTCCCATCCTACCATCACAAAGTGCCACGATCACCTGGTTTCATAGATCTCTTTCTTAAATTGTAGGGTCTTCACCCTGCAGTTCAAAGTGCTATGAGAAAACATTTCTGAATGAAAAATATACAAATGAAGTTGAACTAAAAAAAAAAAAATCGAACTGAACTATTTTCAAATGCTCCTGAAAAGCTTGTCATACAATCAGATCACGAAAAAGGGAGAGGAGCAAATGGAGCAAACACAAACAGGCTGTTTCTGCTTCTTAAAAGGTCTCATTATGAGCCTGACATCTGCACCTGTAAGAGAACAGAAAGACATACGTGTTTGTGCATGTGTGTGGGTGCGTGCGTGAGAGCGCACGCGACAGGGAGTGTGTGCATGGGAGTGGTTTGCCAGGAAATATACAAAGAGGGCAGCCGGCTGCAGCAACCCCCTCTTCCCCCCCTCCCAAAACCATGAGCAAGCAAGCCGCACAGCCGCAGCCCCCACAGAGAACAAATTTCCCAAAGCTACCAAGCCCCAGGACAGCCAGGCATCCGCCTCAAGAAGGATGGCCAGAGGATGCCGGGCCACCAAGCGGCCGACCAGCCCCTGTCACACAGCGGGGCCAACGCCAGCATCAGTTCCCAGGCGCCGTAAGGCCAGTGCCCCTCCCCCAGGGCCAGAGACTGACCCGTTCCCCTGGGACACACAGGGGACATTGGAGTGGACCCACGCCCACTCCAATGTCCCAAACACACACACCTCGGGAGCAATAAGGCACCCCGCCCAGGGAAGGTGGCAGAGAGAGAGAGAGATGGATTTTTTTTTTTTTGTAGTGTTTTTGTATTTTCGATTTTTAAAAGTTGAAATTTACAGAAAAAAAATGTAAATTTATGAGGAAAAACGTCAGAAATTTTTGTGAAAAAGTGGCAAATCTAGGACAAAAACAGTGGGACATTTGCATGAAAAGAAACTGCAAATTTTTGAGAAAAAAAATCTAATTTTTTGGAAAAAAATTCACAAATTTATGAGGAAAACAGTCAGCATTTTTCGAAAAAAATGTTACTTTTTTAAATAAAAATTCACAAATTTATGGGAAAAAACAAATATTTACAGGAAAAAAATTGCAAATTTATGACAAAAAGTCACAATTTATTTCAGAAAAAAGTTTCAAATCTATTGGAAAAACAAGTTGAAAATTTGTAAGATTTGAGGAAAAACTTTGAAAATTTGTTGTGTTATTACCATTAAGGGACAAAAGTGTCCTTTTCAAAAACGCCAGAAAACAAGTGTATGTGAATGTTTCTTTCTACTTTTTCTTGCATAGATCTTTTAATCAACTTCAGTCTTGATCAAAAATACCAAATATTTAATTAATTTCAGAATTTTCAGCCAGATATGATGATATGTGCCACTGGCTTATATTCTTTACTCTTTATTCTGAAATAAATTAAAGATTTCTATTTATTTATGATCTTAATGGTAACAACTAACACGTTTTTTAACAGGGTATTAGGGTTATAATATGTAGAGACAAGGCATGGTAACACGGAGCAGTTATTGAATAAACTAGAGAGGCTCCAAAAGAATTAAAAACTTCTTTATTACTTGAAAATCTATTTTTGTTTGTGGGAAAAGGGTCTGGACTTATTTACTGCACAGATACTGTATTAAATTTTAGAAACAAGAGGCTCTGGCATCTTTTACCATCTCATCAAAAGTAGACAAGCTAGTTAAGATGTAAATGGTGGACCTGAAGCCTTGGAGTTTTCCAGAAGTGCTGTTTCAGGACACATGCACCTAATGGACTCATTAAACCAGGAGGAGATTTAATAGTGTTGGAAGCTTTAATTTTAAGAGTTGCAACAGTGTCTGTTCAGTATAAATATAAGCACTGCGACCTAAAGACCAGAACAGACAATTAAAGACTGTCAGCTCTACCCTGGGTGCTATCAAACAATCCTTTAAATCTTTCAACCGCAAGTCAGTTATGGGTCTGTCTATATATGGCAAAGCCTTATGATTAGAGGGTGAAATATCAAGGTGAAGATGAGAAGGGTGAAAAATAATTCATTTGTGATTACCAAAAGGAAGAGTACCTGTACAACCTAGTCTAATATTTAAAAGAGCTGACACATTAAAGACTGGATTAACACAGCATTATATAACATACAGTCCCTCCAGGATTTCATAGGATGTTTTGATGATTGTTGTGGCCCAATAAGTCGGAATTTGCGGAAGCTTTTTTAAAAAGTTGTGACAAAAGTTGCAATATTTTTTAGAGGTTTTTTGTACTAAAAGTTATCGGAAGAATTATAAATTTTAAAGCAGATGTTTTTTTTTTCCCATAGTTTACTGCAGTGATATTCTATATAACAATACAAGAAAAGTAAAAGAACGTCAACAATTTTCTATTAAACAGTGATTTGAAAATTAATCAGAAAGTTCTGCTATACAGAAAAACTCTTTTGCAACAGCAAATACAGACTTTAACAAAGTATCCATTACAACAGCTGAATTACACTGAATGCATGTTTAACAGTAGAAATATGAAAATTAATGGCAGCACCTTCATTTGAAAACTCCCTAACCGCAGTGGTCACCAACCATTCAGTACCGGGTACTGAGAAAAAAGAAATATTTTTTTTCTGTTGCTGTGTATTGTCTATTGAAGACTGAATATTCTCTTTCAGTGACGGACTCGTACCTGTCTGTATCTGCCGCGCGTCTTGACACACACCTGTCTCATCAGATACTCATCTTTCCTTTATTGGGAGTCGTACTTGGATGAGGGGCTCTCCTTCGCTCTCCTTCAATGTCTGGATCGCTGCTTCCCTGCCAGGTAGGATCACGCTCAATCATGGTGGATCAAGGTGTCCCATGATGTTCCGTTGCCCCATAATGTTCACCTCGGAGTCCTCCAAGTGAGTTGCAGTGTTAACAGGTACTTCTGCTGGGGTAACTGCATAAGCTAGCAAGAATTGTTGTTGTGGCTCCCGTAGTTGTGACGTTAGCTTGTTGGCAGCCTCCAACCAGAATGCCAACTCCAACGTCTCACCAGTGGTATGCCGCTGGGTTCCCTGATTAGCTTTGCTTGCAACCGTGGGCTGTTTTGTCCTGCACCATTTCCTGCTCTAGTTACCCAAACCTGCACCTGCTCACCAGACTGCGGAGTCCAGCTCATCCAGCCACGTCACTCTCTGACCGGCGTGCCAGACACGCATCCGTCTTCAGGAAAAACATCAGGTTTTCCTCCGTAAGGCCAGTTGTTCCCCTCATCACCATTTGTTATGTCTGGAAATTAGGACAGTTGAGGCAATGGCTGAACTGCACGATGGTTTACTAAACAAAACTGTGAACAGCATGCGCTACAGTACAGAAGCTAGCATGCTAACTATACCTGGGTACAGGCTGGTGTGTTGGATGGAGGCGTGCCACCAAAGAGAATGACTCCCGTCAACAGTCCCCCTAAGTAGGCACGGCGTGGCAACGTTAACCTGCCTGCATCTTCAGGTCCGTGCTGCCTGTCTGCCAATATATCTATATCTATCAGATTTGGTGTTAATTATTTTTTTTTAAGTGAATAAATGAACAGGGACTCTAGGTGTCAGTTTTCACCATAGACTGTAATGTTCAGGAGAGATGTGGAGACAGGGCCATCTATTCATGCTAAATGGACACTGCTCTCCACTAACCTCCGGCTGGTGTGGCCGCTGTGACCAGCGGTGGATAGTGATGAATGATAGTATTTTAGATCATTTTCTATAAAAAAAAAAATAGAAACAGTTGCAAATTACCAAAAACAAGTTGCAATTTTATGAGTAAAAAAAATAACATTTTATGAGAAAAAAGTTCCAGATTTATGATGAAAAGCTGTAACTTTTCAGTAAAAAGCAAGCTGAGAATTTCTGAGAGTGTTCCAAATTTACAAGAAAAATGTTACATATTTATGGGAAAAAAGTCACAAATTTTTAAGAAAATAACAAAGTTACAACAAAAAACATCAAATTTATGAGGAAAAAGTTGCAAGATTACAATAAAAAAAGTGGCAAATGTGTGAGAAAGTTACAAAATTACAGGAAAAATTTCGCAAATTTGCAAGAAAAAAGTCACAATTTTACAAAAACTAACAAATTTATGAGGGAAAACCATGTGGGCAAACGCAGATGAGGCCAACATGGAACCCGATGACAAATCCACATGGGACCCATAAGACAGCCCATATTTAACCTTTGGTGGGGCCCACATGGACATGCTGGCTGGGAAGCTGTTTCTTCAAATAAAATAGATGTGATGTTCAAAAGTTTATTAAGTTGCTTTACTTTTGGGGGGTTTGGTGTTGCTGGGTCATTTTCACCTGGAACATGGGGAGTGTACATGAGAGAGGGGATGCACTGGAACAGAAATCTTGACCGTTACAATGAAATTACAATAGTAACATATCACTGAGTGGCAAACACATGGCAACGTAAGTTTGTATGCAGCAAAACATAAAAATCTCACAAAATATTCAGACACAGTAGTACACAGATTGCCTTTTTTTTTAACTTTAGATCTTAATACACTATTTACTTGACTGTAGTGATGTGTGGGTAAGAGCATATGTTAGTGAATAAATAGTTCTCAGCCTTTATTTATTTTTTGTCAATTATTACAAGATGGAATAATAAGATTAGCTCTCCACAATGCAAGCAGGCACTCTGTGCACTGTTGTAACTGAATACCATGTGTATTTTTTGGGTTTTACTGCATACACCATAAGGCTGCCACTCAGTTTTGCCACTCTGTTTTGTAACTGTCATGAGTTCTGTTCCATGACATCATGTGCATGCCCTCTATATGAAGACATCACCAGGGTTACACTTGCGATTAGTTTTACTTGATAATTGCTGTGGAGATACATGCGTCCGCCCTCCAGTGGCTCACCACCTGCAGGAGGGATCATGGGGGTCCGGTGCTATGTGGATTAGGTGGCGGTCAAAGGCGGAGATCTTGGTGGACTGATCCCAAGCTTTATAAACTGGCTTTTGGTACGTGGAATGTCACCTCTCTGGTGGGGAAGGAGCCTGAGCTGGTGTACGAGGTTGAGAGATACCGGCTAGATGTAGTCGGCCTAACCTCAACACACAGCTCTGGTTCCGGAACCAGTTTCCTGGAGAGGGGCTGGAGCTTGGCCTTTTCTGGAGTTGCCCCGGGTGAGAGGCGACGAGCAGGGGTGGGTATTCTTGTATCCCCCCACCTTGCTGCCTCTATATTGGAGTTTTCCCCGGTGGATGAAAGGGTTGCTTCCCTGCGCCTTCAGGTTGGGAAAAGGGTCCTGACCATCATTTGTGCCTATGCACCAAATGATGGTTCAGAGTACCCACCCTGTTTGGAGTCTCTGACTGGGGTGCTGGAGGGTGCTCCTCTTGGAGACTCCATTGCCTTACTGGGTGACCTCAATGCGCACGTGGGCAACAACAGTGAAACCTGGAGGGGAGTGATTTGGAGGACCGGACTGCCCGATCTGAACCCGAGTGGTGTCCAGTTATTGGACTTCTGTGCTAACCACTGTTTGTCCAAAACAAACACCATGTTCAAGCATAAGGGTGTCCATATGTGCACCTGGCACCAGGACACCCTAGGTCGCAGGTCGAGGATCGATTTTGTTATCGTGTCATCAGACCTGTGACAGTATGTCTTGGACACTCGGGTAAAGAGAGGTGCAGAGCTGTCAACTGATCACCACCTGGTGGTGAGTTGGAGCCGATGGCAGGGGAGGAAGCCATTCAGACCAGGAAGAACCAAACGTATAGTGAGGGTGTGCTGGGAGTGTCTGGCCGAGGCCCCTGTCCGGGAGGTCTTCAACTCCCACCTCCAGAAGAACTTTCCGAGGGAGTCTGGAGATATGGAGTCTGAATGGGCCATGTTCTCCACCTTTGTTGTTGAAGCAGCGGCCCAGAGCTGCGGCCGCAAGGTGGTCGGTGCATCTCGTGGTGGCAACCCCCGAACCAAGTGGTGGACACCAGCGGTGAAGGGGGCCATTAAGCTGAAGAAGGAGTCCTATCAAGCTTGGTTGGCTTGTGGGACTCCCGAAGCAGCTGAGGTGTACCGGCAGGCCAAGCGGAGTGCAGCTCGGGTGGTTGCTGAGGCAAAAATCCGGGTATGGGAGGAGTTTGGTGATGCCATGTAACAAGACTTTCGATCGGCCTCGAAGAGATTCTGGCAAACTGTCCGGCGGCTCAGGAGGGGAAAGCAGCTCCCTGTCCACACTGTGTATGGTGTGGATGGAGCACTGTTGACTTTGACTGGGGATATCATTGGGCAGTGGAAGGAATACTTTGCGGATCTCCTCAATCCCACTGATAAGCCTTCCACAGAGGAAGCAGGGTTTGTGGACGAGTGGGATGACTCGCCTATCACAGGGGCTGAGGTCGCCAAGGTGGTTAAAAATCTCCTTGGTGGCCGGGCCCCGGGGGTAGATGAGATTTGCCCTGAGTACCTCAAGGCCCTGGATGTTGTTGGGCTGTCATGGTTGACATTCCTCTGCAACAATGCGTGGAGGTCGGGGGCAGTGCCTTTAGCATGGCAAACCAGGGTGGTGGTTTCTCTCTTCAAAAAAGGGGACCGGAGGGTGTGCTCCAACTTTAGAGGGATCACACTCCTCAGCCTCCCTGGGAAGGTCTATGCCAAGGTACTAGAGAGGAGAGTCTGGCCATTGGTCGAACCTCGGATCCAGGAGGAGCAATGTGGTTTTTGTCCTGGCCGTGGCACATTGGACCAGCTCTTTACCCTCTCGAGAATTCTCGAGGGTTCATGGGAGTTTGCCCAACCAGTTTACATGTGTTTTGTCGACTTGGAGAAGGCATTTGACCGCATCCCTCATGGTTTTTTGTGGGGGGTGCTTTGGGAGTATGGGGTATCGGGCTTGTTGTTACGAGCTATTCGGTCTCTGTATGACAGTTGTGAGAGTTTGGTTCGTATTGCCAACACTCGGTCAGACTCATTCCCATTGAGAGTTGGACTCCGCCAGGACTGCCCTTTGTCACCGATCCTGTTCATTATTTTTATGGACAGGATTTCTAGGTGCAGCCAGGGAATGGAGGGTGTCATGCTTGGTGACCACAGGATCTCATTTCTGTTGTTTGCAGATGATGTTGTCCTGTTGGCTTCATCCAGCAATGACCTACAGCTCTTGCTGGAACGGTTTGCCGCTGAGTGTGAAGCAGCTGGGATGAGAATCAGCACCTCCAAGTCCGAGTCCATGATCCTCAGCCAGAAAAAGGTGGATTGTCCTTTCTGGGTTGGGGACAGGCTCCTGCCCCAAGTGAAGGAGTTTAAGTATCTTGGGGTCTTTTTCACGAGTGAGGGGAGAATGGAACAAGAGATTGACAAACGGATCGGAGCAGCATCTGCAGTGATGCGGACGTTGTACCGGTCTGTTGTGGTGAAGAGGGAGGTGAGTTCTAAGGCAAAGCTGTCGATTTACCAGTCAATCTATGTTCCTACTCTCACCTATGGTCACGAGCTTTGGGCAATGACTGAAAGAACGAGATTGCGGATATAAGCGGCTGAAATGAGCTTTCTCCGTAGGATTGCTGGACTCACCCTCAGAAATAGGGTGAGGAGCTCAGTCATCCGGGAGAGGCTCAGAGTAGAACTGCTGCACATTGAAAGGAGTCAGTTGAGGTGGTATGGGCATCTGATTAGGATGCCTCCTGGACGCCTCCCACTTGAGGTGTTTCGGGCATGTCCCACTGGGAGGAGACCCCGGGGCAGACCCAGGACTCTGTGGAGAGACTATGTCTCCCAGCTGGTCTGAGAATGCCTTGGTATCATCTCTGAAGAGCTGGAGCAGGTGGCTGAGGAGAGGGAAGTCTGGGCTTCTCTGCTTGAACTGCTGCCTCTGCGACCGGACCTCCGGAAAAGCGGTAGAAGATGGATGGATGGATGATAATTGCTGTTATTTGACCAGACAGTCACCCAATTTCTTTCATATCCCATAGTCCCGTGTCATAACATCATATCTAGATCTGACTGTCTTATCCTGAGAAGGTATTTCATTCCCCAAGGTGGTGTGATCATGGTGTCAATGTTTCATTGTTTAATGGAAAAGCCTTTTTCATCTTAAAATGTTCAAATAGTGGCACTCTCAGCACAATGTGAACTCGATGTCAAATATAATGCTGACCCAGTAGCAATAAAGAAATGAAACTGTCGCATACCTGCGCTCATTTATAATAACTTGGATATACAGCTTTCCATTTTGTAGCAGCACTTAACAAAATGTATATGGCATATAGCCTGCTCCATTGCTCTTTCTGTCTCTGTGGCTGCCTTGTTCAGTCACACATGGCCACATATCTAATTTCACATTACAAGTAACAGCACAGAAAATTCAATTTGTTTTTGTTTCCCTGCCATTTAGTGCAATTTCCATAAAATAAGAGTGGCTGACATCCAAAATCAATGGCTGTTTCCAACCCCCCTCCCAAGAGTAATGGGGCAGATAGCTAAAACCACAAGTTAATTGTACAGGAATGTCCTTGAAAAGTGTGTGTCAGCCTCTCATTCTGTCCTTAACTGTCTCTCTTCTATTTACACTGTGCACTTGACTGCTTCTTAAGGAATAATTTCATGCAGGTTTCGCAATGACATGGATTTGGAATTTTTAGCGGTTGTGCTTAACCGAGCCCAAACTTGGACCCAGGTCTTCCAATATTCATAATTCACAGACACTGCATTACAATTTTACAAGAATTTTCTCCCACAAAGAAGTGGCCGCTGCCCATCTGCTTTCACAAGTGGGATGTGTGTAGGGCTGCGTGAAAGTCGATCCAGCATCCACTTGATATCCCTTTATTTTCTACAGAGGCTGTGACTTGAGAAAACCATAAAGTGAGAAAAGTGTTTTTACAGATGAGTAAAAAGAAGGAAGGGAAACGGTGTTAAAGCTGTCAGCAGCTGCCCCACATGCCACCCAATTTGCCCCTTTGGTTTATTTGACAACTAAGCCTGGAATGCTCGTACTCAACAAACCAGAGATGGAATTTATTTGTCAGTCTCGTAACTGATGGAAGGGTGAGTTTGGTATGGGGCTTGTTCAGAAAAGTAACCTACAAGATAGTTCTTGTTGATCTATCATACTTAGTCTGTCAGGGCTGGACATTTGTAGTGGTAAGATGTCCAGAGTTCCCGTCTTTTGTGTCTTTTGTGTAACAATTCATACCAGTGTTTCTCACACATAGAATACATTTGGGCAGGCTGCCCAGTCATATTAACTGCCACCCAAGTAGAATTTGTTTGAGAGAACAAGACAAGTACACTCACCAACCAGTTTAGTAGGTACACCTGTTTAACTGCTTGCTAACGCAAATATCTAATTAGCCTATCACATGATGGCGGTGCCGTGCGGTGCAGTGGCACAGTGGTTAGCACTGCACCAACACAGCAACTCACCCTTGGCCATGGGATCCCTGGTTCGATCCCAGCCCCTGACCAACAGTGATCTGTGTGGAGTTTGCATGTTCTCCCCGTATCTGCGTGGGTTTACTTCGGGATTTCTCCGGTTTCCTCCCACATGCCAAAAACATGCAAGTTAGGTTAATTGGAGACTCTAAAGTGGCTCTAGGTGTGAATGTGTGTGTGAATGGTTAAGGGATAGCGCCGTACCTTGGCTGCTTCATCCATCCAGGTGGATGCCCTCAATTTCCCCTCTGGGGATCAATAAAGTATACAAAATAAAAAAAAAAAAAAAATGACAGCATCTCAGCGCATATAGGCATGGAGACGTGGACAAGACAAGCTGATGTAGCTCAAACAGAGCATCAGAATGGGGAAGAAAGGTGATTTAAGTGACTATGAACTGTGGCATAGTTGCTAGTTGCAGACAGGCTGGTCTGGGGATTTAAGAAACTGCAGATCTACGGAGATTTTTATCCACATGCATCCCCAGGGTTTACAGAGAATGGTCTGAAAAAGAGAAACTATCCAGTAAACAGCAGTCTTACTGATGCTCGAGGTCGGAGGAGAATGGCTAGAGTGGCTTGAGTTTACAGAAAGGCAGCAGTAACTCAAATAACCACTCCTTATTAATAAGGAATACAGAAGAACATCTCTGGCCCTTAAAGCAGATGGGCTACAACAGCAGACGGCCTCAACTGGTGCCACTCCTGTCAGCCAACAACATGAAGCTGAGGCTACTTTCACATGAGCTACCGAAACCAGACAATAGAAGATTGGGAAAAAAAAAAAAAAAAAACTTGGCTTGTCCTTAATTTCACCCTTTACAGCAGCATTCAGATGGTAGGGTCAGAATTTGGTGTAAACAAAATGAAAGAATGGATGCATGCATGGAGCATCAAGGATGCTCAACCAACACATCTGCAGCAACTGTATGATGCTAGCATATCAGTATGGCTCAATATTTCTGAGGAATGTTTCCAGCACCTAGTGAAATCCATGCCATGAAGATTTCATTAGTAATAGTAGTAGTAGTTTCCAGTTCTGAAGGCATTAGGAATCCAAACCAGCAATAGCAACTCCTTCAGTTTCTGTTTCTGCAACACGCATATGAAAAAGAAGGATCCACTGAATAATTTCCTGAACCCACAAACAACACGCTCCTTCTGTCCTCATACTGATATCGCTATTATTTCTGTAATGTCATAGGGAGATTATCATTTTCTTAGATCTTCTGTCTGTGCGTGCATGTGTGTCCTATCCTGCCATGGGTTTTAATGCTCATTTCTTATCTAAAATTTATCCAGACAGAGTATAATTATTCATCTTTGTGCATGTGCCTTCATGCAGATGAATCAGGAAATGAGCCTGATCTTAAAAGCTGATGCTGTGCCTCTGATGACAGGGACAAAGTAGGTTGTCATTATGAGGACAGAATACTCTGTGATGGCGGATTCATTGGGCACCATGCTCATCCCAGCCCCACTGAGCCTCCGGCTCGTGCAGGCCCAGCAGCAACTGTCCTGCGCTGTGACTTTTTTCTTGTAAATTTGCAGGGTTTTTTTGAATTTGTCACTTTTTTTCTTATAAATGTTGACTTTTTTCCTCATAAATTTGTGACTTTTTTGCATAATTTCCAGTTCTGAAGGCATTAGGAATCCAAACCAGTTCAGTTGGGCTGTGCAGTTGGGCTGCACGGTGGCACAGTGGTTAGCACTGCGGCAGCACAGTTTACCCTCGGCCGGGGGATCGCGGGGATCATGAGACCTTGGGTTCGATCCCTGCCCCTGGCCAACAGTGATCTGTGTGGAGTTTGCATGTTCTCCCCGTGTAGCATGGATTTACTCCAGGATTTCTCCGGTTTCCTCCCACATGCCAAAAACATGCAGGTTAGGGGTACGGGGCGCATGCAGCGACCGGCAGCTGGTGACTTGTCACCAGACTGCAGAACAAATCTACCTACGGGTTCAAAAAAAAAATAATTTTGTCTATGGCACAAGTGTTGCTGAAACCTGTTCACTCATGTGGGCTTTAAAGCCGGTAAGCACATTACCTGCTTCACTGCACCACAGGTAAAGTCCATGTGGGCAAACACAGATGGGGCCCACATGGAGCCTGCAGACAAACCCACATGGGACCCATAAGACAGCCCAGGTTTAATCTATCACGGGGCCCACATGGGCATGCTGGCTGGGTTGTCACGTAGGAGAAAGATTGTATTTCTTCTGGAGATACCACTCCTTTCCATGACACTGTCAGCTGTTTTCTTTGTATATCATTGTTTTTATTGTAGACGGTAAGCAATATCTTTACAGTATTTCTATAACCTAAGAAAGTAGCAAGAATTTACAGAAACTATTTTTGAATGGATTTTCTTTCTCATGAAGCCATTTATTTTTATTTATATTTTCATTTTTTTTTTGCCAGTGAAAATAATAAAATATGCAAAGCAAAAATGTGAACATGTGAAGCAAACAACATAACTCAGTCAACTAATGAGCGTATGTAGGGTAGTATGAAAGTGTACAGCCTTTGCGGATACAGTTTAATAAACATGTAGAAGAGTTTGTGTTTTACAATCCTTCTTTTTTATTTTTTTAAATTAATTAATTAATTTATTTATTTTTGTACTTTGTATACTTTATTAATTCTGCAGAGGGAAATTCAGGGCATCCACCTTGATGGATGAGGCAGCCACGATACGGCGCCAGTCCTTTCACCATTCACACACATTAACACCTAGGGCCACTTTAGAGTCTCCAATTAACCTAACTTACATGTCTTTGGCCTGTGGGAGGAAACTGGAGAATCCGGGGTAAACCCACACAGACACGGGAAGAACATGTTCTTCCCGTGTCTGTGTGGGTTTGCAGGCAGAACTGACACCTCTTCTTTTCTGGTACTTATCCTAGGCATACATTTTTTATTCCCCACCGGTCGAAGAGCTCTTTGGGCGAAGACTGAAAGGGGGTTATGTTGTGGGTCAGTGCGTCCATCCGTCTGTCCTTCCGTCCATCTGTCCCACTTTTGTGAAATCAACTCCTCCTAAAGTTTGTTCCGGTCGTTTTGAAACTTGGTGCCAGGTATTGATACACTGTTGATGTGCATATTGCAATTTGATTCTCATTGGATGACCTTGAGGTCAAAGGTCAGAGGTCACATTTCCTCTAAATTTTGTAAACGCAATAACTACTGAAAGAAATGTTGGATAACTTACACCCTGACCTAACTACGGGTTTGGGGTCAAAAGGTCAAAGGTCAAAGTTAACATTCCATTTGCACTATGTTAAATGCTAAATGCTAAATTTACTAATACTATAAAATGAGTAAAGCTAGGACCACCAAACGTGGTATACAGGTTCACATTGGGATCCTGACCTCTAACTATGTGTTTGAGCTCAAAAGGTCAAAGGTCAAGGTTAACATTCCCTATGCATTATTACTGTACAATGAGTAAACCTAGGATCACCAGACTTGGTACACAGATTCACCCCGTGACCCTGAAGTGTTTCTATGGTTTTGGGATCACAATGCCAAAGGCCAACATCAAAATGGCTTCTAAACTATATTTCAACAACAAAGAAAGATAGGATCATCAAAATTGGTTACCTTAGCTATCCAGGTGGTATTTCCACCTGACTCTGAGAACTGCATTCAGACTTAAAATATCCTGTTCAGAAGAGCCCTGAAAATGCTGAATATTACACAGGTTGCATGCAACTACAACCCCAGTGATCCAATCGAGGTCCATAAGCAGAGACTGACCATCTCCCTGGAGTACATACAAGTTGTCCATCATGATGTACACCGATGTGAGCCGCAAGCTGCTGCACAGCGAGACGGTCCTGGTTCATAAGATGTTCATAAGACGGTGGGCCACCATTTCTCCGAGGTCAGCCACCGAGAGATGGTAAGCATCATAGTCCTCATGAGATATAACAACAAAAGGTACAGGATTTCTGACATTGCCTTCGATCACCGTCCCTGCAAAACCTTCAAGAAAGGAGCAGTGAACTTTTCCTTCCAGAACTACTACAAGATGGTGGCACCCCTCCAGCCATCGCCAGCCAGAAAGACTCAACCAAGCCACGATCGCTGCGCTTCACTTGATTCACAAAGACCACGTCATCCGTAGAGCCCATGGAGATGAAGCATGAGATCCACAAGGTTCTTGACTGCAACAGCTGCAAGTACGAGCTCCACAAGCGCTACATGCTGCTGTGCATGTTAGGCAACTCAGCTCATGACGACTTTGTCCAGTGAGAGATGGAAGTCTGCAGGCTGCCACGGCTCTCCCTCAATGGTGTGTGCTTCAGGCAGATCTCTGGCATGTCCATCCCCTTCAAGAACATTGCATCAGAGCTCTCCAGTGAGCTCAAACTGTGAATGAGGAGGTGCAGCGATGGAGGGAGGGGGGTGAAGAGAATGCTGTAGGTGGGCTGGGGTTAAGCTAAATAAAGGGGGGGATAGTTGTGGACTACAGTTTGACAATGGGCTGTGGAGTCTTTTCTAGAAGTTTCATTCCCTAAGTTGTGAGGCCCTGTACATAAAGACTCTTGAGTTGTGAAGTGCAAACAGACCAAGGTCTTCTCTCTGTCCTGCTGGGTTCTGTCACCTTCTACTTAGACGTTCCACTCATCTGCATGTCCAACCTCCCCCTCAATTTTTATTAGGAGGCCCACTCTGACTACTCTTCTTCTTCTTTCTTCCATCTGTTCAGTTTCACTGAATGTTCTGCTGCCACATCTGTAAATTATAAATTGTATACTGCTGTTTTTAAGGACAGTACTAGTTGATATCAATCAATGTAAACTTTCCAGATTGTAGCCAGTTGCTAAATTTCATCTGTTGTCCGTGGGTTACAATTTTTCCTTCCCCCATTCTATCATGCTGAGCACCAAACTAGAGAGTGGGAAGTGCCATTTTTATGTGGTCTTTGGCATGACCCGGCTGGGGCTCAAACGCATGACCTCCCAGCTGAGGGGTGGGTGCTCTACCACTGTGGTGGCCTAGCGGTGTGTGAGTTTGATTGGAGAAAAAAGTACAGGAATGCTGGGGGGGAAATTAGGAAGTTCAGGTGGGTATGGAGCCTTGTCCTGTTGGAAAATGATTTGAACTGACTGCCTAAAAACTGAACAGATTCAAGCTGAGCATGTACACACACACACGGTTCCGATCGTCCTAGATCTTAGACTGAACTCTGCACAAACACATCAATTTTCTCACAGTTTCACTCCTTTTTTAATTTTATTTTTTAAAATCCTCTCACACCCAGTCGAGGGAGGGCAGTTAGCCTTGACGTTAATTTCATACTTATAAAAGAAATTAAAAGATATTCTATGGCTTTTTCAAAAAAGAGTTGTGCACTGGAAACAATGGGAGAGATGTGAAGAGGGAAGGACACTTGATGGACTTTATGTTACCTTTTTGAATGAATTTAATCGGGAATTTGTTATTGTTGAATGATTTATTGTTTTTGTTTTAAATATGGTCTCACAAATATGTTTGCTTCAGGCCTTCCTATTGAGAATGTCACCCCCCCACAAGCCTCCACCCTCTACAGCACATGTTCCCAAAGAGCAAACACATAATGATGTTAGTGTACGTAAACGATCACTGGAAGAAGACAAAAAAAACACAACCGACTGACAATGGAGGGTGAATTTTCTTTTAATTTGATAATATATTTTTGTGTCTTTGGAAGACTTTGGGTTTGAACAAATTTGGAGTTTTTTGTGGGGGGTGTAAAGGGTCGTGTTGGATCATATATCATTGCTGCCTTTTATTTAATTTTTTTTGTGTAGTGCACCTTTAGCAACACATTTACCCTCCACAGCCTCCTTGTAGAGTACCAGATTAGCCCCCTCCCCTACCCCAGTGCAGGGGTTCTGGATATATTAAATGATGTTGATGGCAGCGGTAACTTCTGCTCATTCATGTTTTAGGATATTCTTTGACTTTAATTTTTTTATAAAGGCCTTGCGGGTCCAGATTGGTTTGAATCAGAGAGAGGTAACAGGCAGGAAAGACTTCTTAGACAGACTATTCTCATATTAGAGTGCACGTTTGACTCCCGAAAACACAAGAAGAAGGAGTCATTTCCCGCTCTCTTTCACTCATCACGTTTGATGCTCCGGCTTGGTCAGTGCAGAAGAAGAAGAGAAAGAAAACTCATATACACACACATGCAGGGGTGGGAGAAAGTCTGGGTCCTATCAGCTGGTTGTACATAATGCTTTTCTTTATTTCTCTCATGATGACAGCCTTTGGTTTTATTTTTTTTTTCTTTTCAGTTTTTAATACATCAGATTTTTTCTTTAAAAAGTTGACCATTATGCCTCGGTGCAACGGAGGCCTAATGGTAATCACTCAAGTGTGTCTGGGTGTGGTTGTGTGTGTGTTTATCTATCTGTTACTAGATTTTCAGCTCACCCAGTCAAAATCGAGTGGAACTAAATGCTTGTATCATTACTGTATATCGCCATATTTTCTCCACTTTTAATTTGCCTGAATTTTGAGACAGCGTTTTGTTTTTTTCTTTTTTTTCAAAATAAACACAAATTTAACTCACCATTACACTGTCAATGGGGCTGCAAAAAAAACCAAAACGTATTACTAGGCCAGGCCATTAGAGGTCGCACCGAGGCAGCTGCACCTTTGTGCTTTCATTGTATTAAGGTGCTGGGTTATTGGATTCTTATTATTCTGGCTGTTGCTGTTATATTATCTGTTTCAGGGTTGATTTTATTTGACATTATTTTGTTTTACATTGGGCAGCACAGTGGTGCAGTGGTTCGCACTGTTGCCTAACAGCTAGAGGGTTCCAGGTTCGAATCCCCAGGCTGGCAGGGATAGGAACCTTTCTGTCTGGAGTGTGCATGTTCTCTATTTGTTGTGTGGGTTTCCCCCGGGAGCATAGGTTTCCTCCCACAATCGAAAGACATGCATGTTAGTTTAACTGATCATTCTAAATTGTCCCTCGATATATGTCACCTATAGGCCCTTAGGATAGAGGGTTAGTGCTAATGAGGTCTTTGAAACTAGAAAAAGTGCATTAAGTACAGATCCTTATCCCTTACCCAGGTTCACTCTGAGACCATGACCTGTGACTACAGTTTTGGGGTTGAAAGGTCAATGTTGGCACTCCCTATGTCCTCTTACTATAGAACGTATAAAGCTCTCTAGGGTCACCAAACTTGCTACACTGGTTCACCTTGGGATCCTGCCCTACAACTATGGGTTGTATACTTTGCTGTATATTCGTGCATGATGGGTCTATCATAATTTGGTTCTGCCACAGTATTTACGGGGGGGGGGGGGGTGAAAAGTTCATAGTTGTCAAATTTGACCAAATGTGGTTTATTTTTCAACATTGTCTCCCCTTCAGTTGACACACTTCTTCCATCGGTATTGCAGTGCTTGGATCCATGCGGTTGAAAAATAAACCACATCTGGTCAAATTTGACCACTATGAATTTTTCAGCCACCCCTCATATAATGAAAAGTTGAAAACTGCTCTCCGTCAATAAGTATTTGGATCTTCAAAGAAAAGGGAAGCAAGCGATATTGCACTCACCTCATAGTGCTCTTGTCCACTTCCAATGCATTCTAGTGGCATATCTAGAATCTCGACCTGTTGCGTAAAGGTTCCCACTCCTGAGTTGTATGAAGTCAAGGGCCTCTCTACTTTATGAAAATGAGTAGTGAGCGCTTGGAGCCGATCCCTTCAGGGACATCATGCTGAACTTTTAAAATAGCAGTTGTTAGTGAAAAGTAAATAAATATTCATCAACTAGCCCCATTTATTTCTCACCTCAATTGTTTTCAGAAAGATTTTATACTGTTTTGTTTTCAAGATGTAGGAGAAAGTTTACCATCCCAGTGTGATGTGGGTGAACAGGCTTCAACAGACTGGCTGCTGGAGAACGTGTCAGCCAATGAGGTGCAGCTCCTGTGTTTTGCAATGCAGTGCATACACAGTATACCAATCATTTGTTGCAGCTCTGGTGGGAAAAGAATCGAGAAGAAGCTGGAGATGGAAATCAGTGGCACACAAGCAGGTTTTTGCAAAGGTAAAGGGACTAGAGATCAAATCTTTGCACTTTGTATCATAATCCAGAAATTTAGAGAACTACTACATACTCGTGCATACCTGTCCATGCCCATAGAAACCAAGTCTAAGCAAGTATTTCTGCATGCCCGTTACTGAAGGGTCTCCTGTCTGAGATGGCTGTGTTGTTCACAACCATGCCGGCGGCGTACTGCTCAAACCTGAGGCGTTTCATCTTCACGGCATCTTTTCTGCCATGCAGCAGTTCTCCTCACACTATTGCTCTCTATCTGGTGGGTCTTCTTGTGCTTGTTCTTCTTCTTCTTCTTCATTCAGTCCACTGGTTGAGGGATAGGTGCGTTCTAATTCCAGTTCATGGACAGGATCATGAAAATAGATCTGAGCAAAATGTTGCTTTCGACCCTGTTCAGGAAGACCCGTGCATGCCCATCAAAACCCAGAAACTGGAGCACCCGGAGAAAATCCTATATAAGGAGTTCTGAACAACTCCTTATGTGTGGAAAAAATTATCCGTCCTTGGACTGTGTCTGAGGGTGGCTGTCTGCCTGTTGTACCTTATGCTGGGGAAGGGTCTCCTCCTGTCTCAGATGGGTGTGTTGTTCACAGTCATGCCTGCAACGTACTGCTCAAACCTTCTTCTTCTTCTTCTTCTTCTTCTTCTTCTTCTTCTTCTTCTTCTTCTTCTTCTTCTTCTTCTTCTTCTTCTTCTTCTTCTTCTAGTGGACACGTGGAGGTCTAAAAATGCAAATGCGAGACAGTATACCTGGGTCAGGGTCACTGACGGTGTTGTCAGTGCTGCTAGATTAGACAGGATATATGTTTCTAGAACCTTTAGCCCCGGACTCCTTCACAGTAACATAAGTCTCGTCGGTTTGACGGATCATCACCTGGCTACTGCGGTGTTACTGAACTCACCAGGGAAATGGGCAAAATCTTATTGGCACTTCAATAACAAGCTCCTTCAGGACAATGCCTTTTGTCAGTATTTTGTGTGCTTCTGGGAACACTGGAGGACCACAAAGGCTCGTTTTAGTTCCCTCGAACAGTGGTGGGACGTTGGCAAAGTGCAAATTCGCCTTTTTTGTCAACGATACGCTGCAGACTCAACTGCCATCATCAAGGCCAAGGTCAATGAACTTGAGGACGCTGTCAGGAGGCTGGAGGCAAGCTTGGTTACGGGTCGGGATTCGACCACTGGTCCTTTGCTGCAGGAGAAGAGATCGGCCCTGCGCACATTCATGCAGGAAAGAGTGGAGGGGGCGCTAGTGAGGTCACGCTTCACTCGCCTGCAAGACATGGATGCACCAACGTCCTTCTTCTTTAATTTGGAGAAGTCTACTGCGAAAAAGAAGTTGATGGCTTGCTTGACACTCCCAGATGGTCGGCCGACTACGGACCCATCCGAGATGCAGCGCCATGCAGTGGATTACTATGGGGCCCTGTTTGCTGCGGGAACGTGCTGCAGGGAATCTCAAACTCAGCTCTTCGAAGCCCTTCCGGTGCTTGGCCCGGAGGACAGGGCCACTCTGGACTGTGCCCTGACTTTGGATGAGTTAACTGTGGCTGTAAATCAGTTGGCTCTGGGACATGCGCCTGGACTTGATGGCCTTTCTTCAAAATTTTTTAAACATTTTTGGAATATTATTGGATCAGACTTCTATGACGTTCTGACTGCCTGTTACAGGAAGGGAACATTACCTGTCTCCTGCCGCCGTGCAGTGCTGTCTCTGTTGCCTAAGCAGGGGGACTTGGCCCTGCTGAAAAACTGGAGGCCCGTGGCTCTTCTTTGCATGGACTACAAGGTGCTTTCTAAAGCCCTGGCAAACAGACTGAACACTGTCTTGGGTTTGATCGTGGATAAGGATCAAACATATTGTATTCCTGACCGAAACATTATGGACAATGTTTTCCTCATACGTGACGTTCTCCAGCTCAGTAAATGTCATGACTTACAGTTTGGGACTGTGTCTTTGGACCAAGAAAAGGCTTTTGATAGGGTTGACCATTCCTATTTGTTTTCCACCCTGAGGGGGTTTGGCTTTTGCAATATGTTTTTGAGGTGGGTCAATCTGCTATATACTGGAGCTGAGTGTTTGGTAAAGATGGGGGCAGGCCTGAGTCGGCCAATCCCTGTACACTGGGGAATACGCCAGGGGTGTCCACTCTCGGGTCAGCTGTACAGCTTGGCTATTGAGCCTTTGCTGTGCAGGTTGCGCGCTCGGCTGGGTGGTCTGGTTCTGCCCGGGCCATCAAGCTGTTGCCGCCTGATCGTCTTGTCTGCTTATGCGGATGACGTCAACGTTTTCATCACCTCCCATGGGGATGTGCAGCGTCTGGTGGACACTTTGTCAGTTTATGAAAGGGCAACTTCTGCACGGGTGAATTGGGCCAAGAGTGAGGGTCTATTGGTGGGCCAGTGGTCGCGTCAAGGCGTCCCTTGCCTACCCAGCGGTCTTCAGTGGGGGACGGCCGGTCTCAAAGTGTTGGGGTTTTTTCTGGGTTCGGAGGCTTTTGAACGAAAGAACTGGGAGGGTGTTAAGGACAAGGTGTGTGTTCGCTTTTCTAAATGGAAATGGTTGCTACCACAGCTGTCATATAGGGGCAGGGTTCTGGCTGTAAATAATCTGGTCGCCTCGGCTCTTTGGCATAAGCTGGTGGCTTTGACACTGCCCAGGAGCCTCGTGGAGGAGATTCAGAAGATCATCATGGACTTCTTTTGGTCTGGTCGCCACTGGGTCCATGCGCCTGTTCTCTACCTGCCTGTGGCTGAGGGGGGACAGGGCCTGGTGGACATACATTCCAAGATCCCCTGCTTCAGGCTTCGAACTGCACAACGCCTCCTTTACAGATGCGGACCCTGCTGGATGGACACTGCTAAACTGCTCCTGAGGAGAGTTGGTCGCTTGGGCTATGATAAGCAGCTCTTCCTCGTGACATCTGGGGAGGTGGACCTTACTGGACTTTCTGCTTTTTACACGTCCGTCTTGCATGCATGGCGAGTCTTCACCGTGGCCCGCTTCCATGATGAGACACCGGGAATGTGGCTGTTCGAGGAACCACTGTTTTTCAATAGATTCATCAACGCTGAGGTGCTGCAGTCTGTCAGCTTGCGGACTTGTTTGCGGGAGGCACGCTGTACCAAGCTTGGTCATCTTATAAAGATGTCGACCACATCGATGGATACGCTGAGGCGGAGTGCCAACATTACATCTGTCAGACTGCTGCAAAGGGTGGTGGGGGACGTGTGCGCCGCCCTGCCACAATCGCTTCGAGCGTTTGCGACAAACCGCACTCTTTCCAGTCAATGGGATGACGACGCTGTGTCCACCTTTCCTGCAATTTCCATAACTCCAGCTGTGGGGGAGTGGCAGGGAGGAGAGGATCACCTGCTGACCTTCAGAATTCCTCGCCTGGGCAAGTTTCAGTTTGTCGGGACAAGGGCGGTGTATCACATCTGTGTGAAGGTTCTGAATCTGCGCTCTCTGATGGATGTCACAGAGTCGAGGTGGTCGGGTTTTTTGGGCCAGAGGTCTCCCCGAAAGGCAGCTGGTGGTGCATGTACAAGCTACCTATTGAGAAACGGACAGCAGATCTCCAGTGGAGGATTATGCATGGGCCAATAGCTACAAATAAATACAGAGCACACCTTGATCCGACTGTGGGGGGGGGGGATGTTTGTTTTGTTCCCAAGTTGAGACCCTGGAGCATTTGTTTGTCCAATGTTTTCGTTTATCTGGACTTTTTGATATTTTATGCGAGTGGTTTCAGGCTTTGGGTGAACGTTTCTCTTTTGGTCTGTTCATTTATGGTCCAAAGTATAAAGTGGCAAGGAAGGCTGCCCACACTTTGATGAACTTCCTATCTGGTACTGCTAAACTTGCCATCTGGCTGACGAGGAAAAATCGGGCTAGCAACGCTGGCAATGTGGATCCGGTGTCTGCTTTCAAGGTCTTGTTGAAAGGATGCTGAGGGGGACGTGTTCAGGCTGTGTGAATAATCTGGTTCCCCTCGTGTCTGGATACAAAGTCATATGTTAGAAGTGTAAAAAACAGTGGACTGAGGACACAGCCTTGAGGGGATCCGGTGCTCAGCGTGACAAAGTTGGCGATGTTGTTTCCAACCCAGACAGACTGAGGTCTCTCAGTCAGGAAATCCAGGATCCAGAGACATGTGGCGGTGTTCAGACCGAGAAGGAGTAATTTCTCCATCAGTCTCTGGGGAATAATGGTGTTGAATGCTGAACTGAAATCAATGTACAGGAGTCTGGCGTAGGTGTCTTTCTGGTCCAGGTGGGTGATGACAGAGTGTTGGGTGGTGACTATAGCATCCTCCGTGGAGCGGTTTGAATGATATGCAAACTGGAGCAGGTTGTGTGATGCAGGGAGGCAGGCTGTAATTTGTGGTTTGACAAGCCGTTCAAAACACTTCATCACAATTGGTGTCAGTGCAACAGGATGATAGTCATTCAAACAGGACACAACTGGTTTCTTTGCCACCGGTACAATGATAGAGGTCTTGAAGCATCTGGGAACGTTGGCCTGACTCAGGGAGATGTTATAAATGTCAGTCAGGACATCCGCCAACTCGCTCGCGCAGTCTCGGAGCACACATCCCGGGATGTTTTCCGGACCTGCAGCTTTACGTGGGTTGACTCTGGTTAGGGTCCTCCATGTGTCCGATATGTTGATGGTAAAAGCTGGTCCAGCTGATGGTGGGGGTGGGCCAGCCCTCCCTCTGATTGTCGAGTTTGATGCTTCAAAACGTGCAAAGAAGTCATTAAGCCTGTCTGGAAGTGAAGCGTCGTCATCATCGACCCCCTACCTAGACTTATAGCCCGTCAGTGTCCGAACTTCCTGCCACATCTTCTTGGTGTACCTAGTGTCACAGAGGTGTCCCTGGATTTTCTCCGCATAGGCGGGCTTAATTCCCTTTGAGAGCGCAGACCTGGCTGAGTGGAGGGCGATCCTGTCCTTCGCTCTGAAGGCTGCATCCCTGGCTGTAAGCAGCGAGCGCACCTCTGCAGTCATCCAGGGCTTATGGTTACCCCGCATAGTGATGGTCTTCACTGTAGTGACATCCTCTGTGCACTTTTCGATGTAGCTGGTGACCATTTCAGCATACTCCTCCACATCTGTCTTGTCTTCCTGGGAGGCTGCTATTTTGAAGACCTCCCAGTCTGTGAGCAGAAAGCAGTCTTTCAGTGCAGAGGTTGCACTCTCTGGCCAAATTCTGATTTGTTTCACTGCTGGCCTGCTGCGCTTCAATAAAGGTTTGTAGGCAGGCAGCAGCATCACGGATATGTGGTCAGAAAGGCCGAGATGGGGGCGGGGTATCGCCTTATATGCATCTGTGTTTGTGTACACTAAGTTCAACATATTCTCTCCTCTGGTCTTAAAGTCTACACATTGTTTAAACTTGGGGAGCACAGTCTTTAAGCTGGTGTGGTTAAAATCCCCCGCAACCACCACAAAACTGTCCGGGTGTGAAGTTTGGATTTCACTAATTGCATTGTGCAATTCCCCGAGTGCCTTCTGAGCATTAGCGTTAGCGTTAGCGCTTGGCGTTATGTAAACAGCCACTACAAACATGTTGCTGAATTCCCTCGGCAAATAATATGGCCGACAATTTACAATAAGGAACTCCGCCAACGGAGAGCAGTGTTTAAGCAGTGTATTTACTTATTTTTGTAGGATTTTATTTGGGTTCTAAATCTTTTATTGGGTTTTAGACCTTTGAGTTTTTAACCTCTTTGACTAGTCTTTAACTTTTTAATATGACCCTTCTTTCTTATCTCTGGTTTTTCTCTCATCTCTTTGTCTTTATATCCTGATTGATGGAGCCTTGAGTATTTTTATCATGTGTATAGTTAGCTTCATGTGTGCCTGTGTTTGTGTTTATGTTGAATGTAATTGTGGCTTGTAAATATGGATGTCACCAGACTGCAAAACAAATCTACCTATGGGTACGAATAAAGTAACCTGAACCTGAATCTAAATTCAAGAAATCTGTGTGTGTCTGTAACAATCATAGGACATCATAGGATGGCCTATGATGTCTGCATGATGTCCTGTGATGATCCTATGATCTCAGGCTACATAGGACTTGCTATGCCGTCAAATAGGCAATGCCGTCATATAGACAATGGGATTGGCTACCTATGAAGCAGTGTCCTATGATTCCTTCTTTGATGTCTTTATGATGTCACATAGACCATCACTCACAATGCCTGCCTTGATGTATTTTACAACTTGCTACCTATGAAGAAGTGTCCTATGATGTCTGCGTTGATGTCTTTATGATGTTATATACACCTGAGTTTGAGAAGCCGGTAGGGAATGGGATTTAACTGGGATTCCGGGAACAGATGGAGATGCAATAAGAATCACGAGGAGGGCTCTTTTCTCTTTTATAAAATAACACAGGATTAAGTCATAGAATTTAGGAGTTGGGCTCAGATGACATAATGTTTTACACAATTGTACAATAGCATGCACCTTTCAGTTGTTTGCTACCCACCAGTAACCAAGAGAAGAAGAAGAAGAAGAAGAAGAAGAAGAAGAAGAAGAAGAAGAAGAAGAAGAAGAAGAAGAAGAAGAAGAAGAAGAAGAAGAAGAAGAAGAAGAAGAAGAAGAAGAAGAAGAAGAAGAAGACTTTTAAAAAAGGCTTTATTGTACATTCCAAAAAATGCAAAAAGACCAATATCACTGGCCCAAGTGTGTCACATTTCAAAAGTGCAAACATAACTCATCCCCCTGACCCACAGAACACAAATCGTTCCCTACAGTCCATCTATTGATGAATGCCTCCAAATTGTCCACCCTTTGATAGTAAGAGAACTCCACCTGGAGTCTGACTTTCAACAAGACCTTGAAAGCAGACACCGGATCCACATTGCCAGCGTTGCTAGCCCGATTTTTCCTCGTCAGCCAGATGGCAAGTTTAGCAGTACCAGATAGGAAGTTCATCAAAGTGTGGGCAGCCTTCCTTGCCACTTTATACTTTGGACCGTAAATGAACAGACCAAAAGAGAAACGTTCACCCAAAGCCTTAAACCACTCGCGCAAAATATCAAAAAGTGCAGATAAACAAAAACATTGAACAAACAAATGCTCCAGGGTCTCAACTTGGGAACAAAACAAACATTCCCACCCCCCACAGTTGGATCCAGACGTGCTCTGTATTTATTCGTAGCTCTTGCCCCATGAACAATCCTCCACTGGAAATCTGCCATCCGTTTCTCAATAGGTAGCTTGTACATGCACCGCCAGCTGCCTTTCGGGGAGACCTCTGGCCCCAAAAAACCCGCCCACTTCGACTCTGTGACGTCCATCAGAGAGCGCAGATTCAGAACCTTCACACAGATGTGATACACTGTCTTCTTCCTCACAAACTGGAACCTGCCAAGACGAGGATTTCTGAAGGCCAGCAGGTGATCCTCTCCCCCCTGCCACTCCCCCACAGCTGGACTTATGGAAATGGCAGGAAAGTTGGACACAGTGTCGTCATCCCATTGAATGGAAAGAGTCTGGTTTGTCGCAAATGCTCGAAGTGGTTGTGGCAGGGCGGCGCACACTTCCCCCACCACCCTCTGCAGCAGTCTGACAGATGTAATGTTGGCACTGCGCCTCAGCGTTTCCATCGATGTGGTTGACATCTTCATAAGATGACCAAGCTTGGTACAGCGTGGCTCTCGTAAACAAGTCCGCAGACTGACCGACTGCAGCATCTAAGTGTCGATGAATTGATTGAAAAACAGTGGTTCGTCGAACAGCCACATGCCCGGTGTCTCGTCAGGGAATCGGGCTACGGTGAAGACCTGCCATGCATGCAAGACGGACGTGTAAAAGCAGAAAGTCCAGTAAGGTCCACCTCCCCAGATGTCACGAGGAAGAGCTTCTTATCATAGCCCAAGCGGCCAACTCTCCTCAGGAACAGTTTTGCAGTGTCCATCCAGCAGGGGCCGCATCCGTAAAGGAGGCGTTGTGCAGTCTGAAGCCTAAAGCAGGCGATCTTGGAGTGTATGTCCACCGGGCCCTGTCCCCCCTCGGCAACAGGCAGGTAGAGAACAGGCGCATGGACCCAATGCCGACAAGACCAAAAGAAATCCACGATGATCTTCTGAACCTCCTCCACGAGGGTCCTGGGCGGTGTCAAAGCAACAAGCCTATGCCAAAGAGCCGAAGTGACCGGATTATTGGTGACCAGAACCCTGCCCCTATATGACAGCTTTGGTAGCAACCATTTCCATTTATAAAAGCGAGCACACACCTTGTCCTTAACACCCACCCATTTCTTGCGTTCAAATGCCTCCGAACCCAGAAAAACCGCCAACACTTTGAGACCGGCCGTCCCCCACTGAAGACTGCCAGGTAGCCGAGGAACGTCCTGATGTGACCACTGGCCCACCAATAGACCCTCACTCTTGGCCCAATTCACGCAGGCAGAAGATGCCCTTTCATAAAAGGACAAAGTGTCCACCAGACGCTGTACATCACCGTGGGACGTGATGAAAACGCTGACGTCATCTGCGTAAGCAGACAAGACGATTGGGCAGCAACTGCTGGAGGGCCCCGGCAGAACCAGACCACCCAGCTGAGTGCGCAACCTGCACAGCAAAGGCTCAATAGCCAAGCTGTACAGTTGACCCGAGATTGGACAACCTCGGTGTATTCCCCGGTGTACAGGGATTGGCCGACTCAGCCCTGCCCCCATCTTTACCAAACACTCAGCTCCAGTATATAACAGATTGACCCACCTCAAAAACATATTGCCAAAACCGAACCCCTTCAGTGTGGAAAATAAATAGGAATGGTCAACCCTATCAAAAGCCTTTTCTTGGTCCAAAGACATAATACCGAACTGTAAGTCATAACATTTACTGAGCTGGAGAACGTCATGTATGAGAAAAATATTGTCCATAATGGTTGGGTCAGGAATTCAATTTGTTTGATCCCTATCTACGATCAAACCCAAGACATTGTTCAGTCTGTTTGCCAGGGCTTTAGAAAGCACCTTGTAGTCCATGCAAAGAAGAGCCACGGGCCTCCAGTTTTTCAGCAGGGCCAAGTCCCCCTGCTTAGGCAACAGAGATAGCACTGCACGGCGGCAGGAGACAGGTAAGGTTCCCTTTCTGTAACAGGCAGGTAGAACGTCATAGAAGTCTGATCCAATAATATTCCAAAAATGCTTAAAGAAGTCAGAAGAAAGACCATCAAGTCCAGGTGCATGTCCCAGAGCCATCTGATTAACAGCCACAGTTAACTCATCCAAAGTCGGGGCACAGTCCAGAGCGGCCCTGTCCTCCGGGCTGAGCACCGGAAGACCTTTGAAGAGCTGGTTTTGAGATTCCATGCAACACGGCCCTGCATCAAACAGGGCCCCGTAATAATCCACTGCATGGCGCCACATCTCGGATGGATTTGTAGTCACTCGACCATCTGGGAGCGTCAAGCAAGCCATCAACTACTTTTTTCGCAGCAGACTTCTCCAGATTGAAGAAGAAAGACGTTGGGGCATCCATGTCCTGCAGACGAGTGAAGCGTGACCTCACTAGCGCCCCCTTCACTCTTTCCTGCATGAATGTGCGCAGGGCCGATCTCTTCTCCCGCAGCAAAGGACCAGTGGTAGAATCCTGACCCGTAACCAAACTGTCCTCCAGCCTCTTGACAGTGTCCTCAAGTTCACTGACCTTGGCCTTGATGATGGCAGTTGAATCTGCAGCGTATCGTTGACAAAAAAAGGCCCACCACTGTTCCAGGGAACTAAAACGAGCCTTTGTGGTCCTCCAGTGTTCCCAGAAACTCACAAAATATTGACAAAAGGCATTGTCCTGAAGGAGCTTGTTATTGAAGTGCTAGTAAGATTTAGCCCCTTCCCCCGGTGAGTAAAGTAACACCGCAGTGGCCAGGTAATGATCCGTAAAACAAACGGGACTTATGTTACTGTGGAGGATTCCGGGGCCAAAGGGTTTAAAAACATATATCCTGTCTAATCTAGCAGCACTGACAACACCGTCAGTGACCCTCACCCAGGTATACTGTCTAGCGTTTGCATGTTTAGACCTCCATGTGTCCAATAAGTCAAACTGTACAGTGAAATTTTCTAAGAGTCGAGAAGACTGCAGATGGGGTTCTGCATTAGTGCGATCCACAGTGAAGTCCAAGGTACAGTTGAAATCACCAGCAACAATAAGTTGGTCCTGGTGATAGCTCTGCAATTCATTTGTCAGTGTATTGAAAAAGGCAACCCTCTCAGAACCGTGGTTTGGAGCGTAAACGTTGACCAGGCAAAACACGGAATTCCCTATTTCAGCCCTAACAAGAAGCAGCTTGCCCCTCACTATCTCCACCACCGATAAAACTTGTGCATTTGCTGATTCCCCAAACAAAATGGCCACTCCTGCACTAAGATTGGTACCATGACTGAGCGAAAACGGGACCTTCCACCACAAGCCCCAGTCCACTTCATCTGGCGAAGTGGTATGAGTTTCCTTCAAAAACAAAATGTTGAGATTTTTTCGTTGGAACAGGTCACTAATTAATCCCCTCTTATGATTGCCCCTCCCACCATTGATATTTAAGGATCCTAATTTTATGTGTTGCATAAGGCGAATGATCTAAGGAACACTGTGTTGTTGCCATGGAAATCATTCCATCTTTGCGCGCTTGACCTTTTGTCCCCCTGCTGATTTACGCAGGGCAGTGAGGTGCTTCTTGAGGCGGAAACGTTTTCTTTCATACAGGAGGTCAACACCAACCTGCCTTTTCAGCACATTAAAAACCAAACCAAATGAATTTATCAGTGTCACTGAAGTAATCAGTGACTTTAACGGCTCTGTTATTATAGGTTTCATCCAGAAAAGCATTTATTTCTTCCAGTGAACACAAACCCGTGTTTGTACTGCAAGTTGCCCCAATAGAATCAGTTTTAGCAGACACAGCATCAGAATCACAATCCATTTCCTCGTCAGCACAACGCAGCTGACTGTTGGATTCAGCTGGCATTTCAGTTGGCCCAGCTGATTCATCATTGGCCACATTTTCCTGGGCGGCACCTACAGCAGCCGACCGGCGTTGGTCCGTCTGCTGCTCTGAAGCGGCAGCAGCCTCCGGAAGCACAGCCGCTGATGTCACACAGCGAGATTCTGACGCACCGTCAGTGACTATTTGGGCGCCATCACCAACGACGCCCCCAGCTGCAAGCTGCGCTGCGGGCGCCACAGGCGGGCTGTCCACAGACACAGCGGCAGGCTCCGGAGCAGGACCAGCGGAAGGCCCCGCAACGTCGGCCGCAGTAGCGGCGGGGGCGGAGGCCTCGCCGGCGGACTCTGCAGCCCCGTCGGGCTCAGCCGCAGCGGAAGCCCCCGCCACAGCATCCGCAGCAGCGGCGCGAGCGGAAACCGCACCGCTGACCTCAGCCGCGGCTCCATCAGAGCCCCCCGGCAGCTGCCTGGGCATGTACCATTACTTCCCCTAGTTGGGGCAGAGGCTGGGGCAGTGGTTGGAGCAGTGGCTGGGCCAGATGTATCCTGCTTTCCTGCCTGTATTACTGTCTAGTAGGGTCTGAAAACTGCATGCACCCACAGACAAGTTGGCAACATTGTTATATCTTGATCATGAGAGCTTGTCTTTTCCCACATCCCTACAGTCTGATCTATAGAGCCTGTCACACACAGTACACTCTGCCAGTGAAGACCACATGTCTAGCAATGTTTGTGTGTGCTACTTATTGATATTAGACAAAACTAGAACATTCCCACATTTCTAGGATGTGTAGCTAACCTTGAAATTGTGATTTCAACTGTCTGGTCATTTTGACCTGAAGTCAGTATTGACTTTAGTAACTATTTTGTACAGCTTACATGGAAGTATAAATTAAGACAACATTTAATTTTTCCCAAAAGCTAGGTTTGAAAGTCGGGGATCAGACCGTCAAAGTCTCTGACTTAGTCTATTACCTGATCTGTGGTGACACACCTCTGCAACATTGCGTGGATGTCGGGGACAGTGTCATTGGCATAGCAAACCGAGGTGGTGGTTCCTCTTTCTAAAAAGGGGGTCCGGAGGGTGTGTTCCAACTTTAGGGGGATCACATATCTCAGCCTCAGCTGGGGTTTCAAGCAGGCAGATGCTTTTCAATACAAACCCAGCACTTTGTACACGTGGTGAGGATGGAGACATGAAGGTCCACCGACAAGCCAGAGGAAGGGACGGTGTGGGAAAACTTGTGGGTGAGTGTTTTTGTTTTGTTTTTTTTATAACCTCTTACCATTCTGGTGTTCCACCCATGGGGTGTTTTACACGTTTGCTGGAAACTGGCAGGAATGGTAAGGAGTTTAAAATCACATGTTTTTTTGCTGATGTGTTCCATTAACACTTGCTGTGTGAACAGAGAAGTGAGTGCGGTGCAGTGGCACATTTGACTGTCAGACTGAGCATTTGAGCATGACTCAGGGACAAATTTGACTTGTGAATTTGATGGAAATTGACAAGGATGAGCCAAAATTGCAGGAAAGTTGCAATGATTGGACAAAGTTGCAAGGTCATGGAAAAGACATGGCCAATCAAAGATTTTGAGTGAATTCATGCGATCGCAACATCATGAAATCCTGAAGGGACTGCCAAAGGCCTGGTCAATAGCATATCGAGTGAGGAAAATAAATACTGAACACATCAAAATATGTCTCATTCAACATAGTTTTGATGGAGCCATTGACCTAAGCTTTTCACCAAATATCAATAACAACACAAGTAATCCACACTTGCAAAGAAATCATATCAACTGTGTTCACAAAACAAGTTAAATTTAATTAAGTGGAATGACACAGGGAATAAGTATTGAACACAAGAAGAAAAAGAGGGGCAAAAATGTATAGCAAATCAAGAAACCAGCTGAAATCAGAATTAAGGAAGCCATCCAATCCCACATCAGTGCAAATTAATTTCAGCTGGTTAAGTCCTGAATAACAGCCTTTTAAAAGGTCTGTGAATATCAGATTGTAACACCACAAAGAAGTCATGATGGGCAGAAACAAAGAGTTCTCTCTAGACCTTTGCAACCTTATTGTTGCAAAACATAACGATGACATTGGCTACAGGTGCTTTTCTAAACAGCTGAAAGTTCCAGTGAGCACTGATGGAGCCATCATTCGGAAGTGGAAAGAACATAATTTTTGATATGATTCGGACAAAACCAAATTGCAGACACAGGTTCAAAATTAACGCAATAATTTTTTATTGAATAAGTGTTTGTGGGTGTGGGTGTATGTATGAATGCATGGAGGAAGTGGAGCAGAGCAAGGACGAATCTGGCAACCCTGAAAGACAACAGAGACAGGAGTATAAACTCTCTGAAAACTGATTGAATAAACAAGTAAATGAACCAATCTTATTTAGTAGGTGAACAGTTGAGGTGCCAAAAAGCATCAGAACAACACCGGTAAACCAGGGCCTCAGACAGTCGTGTGCTCATGCAGGAAGGGGCGGTGCTGGTGCCTCACAGGGGAAAAAGTCCAGTTCATGAAACCTGCGCTTCTGTAGAGGTGAGGAGTAGGACCCACAGTACGCAGATGAATGTCCGGTCCACCACCAGGAGGAGGAGGTCCGCCAAGGGGAAATCCACCTGGGCACAGGGAAGACAGAGAGGTAGGAGCAGAGAGGATTATATCCACAAGGTAGCTTACAATGAGTTGGGGAGAAGAAACTCCCAGGCGATGAAACGTTGTGGTAGAGATGAGGGAGGCGAAGCTCCCTTACAAAAGGTTGGGGTAGACTCAAGCACAGAGTACATTTACCCAGGAGGAGCATAGACATTTCTTTGCAGATTACAGGGCAGCACTCCTTAAGAAGGCTGCCTAACTGGAGGAACAGGTGTGCCCACAGCTGTGGAGAGAATTAGGGCAAAGGACACACAGCGTGGATCACCACAGTAACCCCCACCCACGGGACACCTCTTCGCAGCCAATCCAACCTGTCCGGGTGCATCCGGTGGAACTCCCTGATGAGTTGTGGATCTATCACGAAGGAGTAACACACCCAGGACCTCAACTCCGGACCATACCCTTCCCAGTCCACCAGATATTGTAGGCCACACCCCCTGCGTCGGACATCCAGGATACGGCCGACCTTGTACGCAGGACCACCATCAACCATCACAGGCGGGAGCAGAGGTTTGGGAGGGGGGCACAGAGGGCTGGACACAAATGGCTTCACCTTAGACACATGGAAAGTGGGACAAATGCGGATAGAAGGGGGAAGGGCAAAACAGCCAGCTACTGGGTTGACAATGTGAGTTATAGAGTATGGATCAATAAACCGCTGTGAAAGTGTAACCCTTGCCTTATGTTAATTAGGTACGGGAAATTATTAAGTGTAGACCAGTTGCTAGGTTCGTAAGGGTTACAGTAGGGAATTAAAAGGAGTATGGAATGAAATAGCTGAAGGCAAGAAATGAGCAATAATGGTTGTTATTTGTAGGGATAAAGTGAACCATATATACAAACAATTTACAACTATACAAATATAACACGACCGGTATGAAATAAAACCCCAAAGATGTCCTACTGAGCTCAGTGTTTGTTTGTCCTTTCGGTTTAGTCATTTGACCAGTCAAGATATCTTGTATCTCCAGACTCAGATTTCTTTTCCTCTTTTAAAGCGGCGACTTGGGTTGTTACCACTTTGAATCTTGGACACTGGAGAGAGGAAGGATGCTCTTCAATCGAGATCTTGGTCAGATCTCAGTTCAATCTCGGTTCAGTCTCAGGTCAGGCTCGTCATCTCCATTCGGAGAGAATCCAGGATCCAGAAGGTTCTTGATCGGCAACCAAAAAAACCTAGCCTGCACAACAATAATGGTATTATTGTTTACAGCTAGAGTAATTCGTCTTCCAATCCCTTCTTATATAACACCATAGATTAGTGTTTAAATTCTTCTCTCATATTACTATTATTACAATCCAGCAATATAGTAATATCTTGCATTTCACATCTTACATCTTACATGCATGTGTTCTTTTTCTCACAATCTCTCTGGTAGCACATGAAATACCCTTTTTTTCATGTAACCAATTAAATGAATTCCTCGTTTTATCTCTGCATCATTTAACCATGAAATTATGATTAATCCTTTCTAACCTTGTCTTTGTAATTCATGAAATGAAATACAATTAATTTATCACATAACCATGGAATATACTGTCCCATTACTTCCAATATTCCCTTTTTAAAATCAGTAAAACCCGGTCTGAGCTACTGGGTTTAGCATAACCTATGCTTTTACATAGGAGACCAACACCATGTGCTTTTAGCATCAAACTATACATTACATTTGACAGAAATAGTGAATAAGAACTAAAAGTACTTCAGCATACTGTTGGGAACTGAAATCACATTTAGGAAAACCATACAGACACAAAGACAACCTTTTCCATTGCTTTTAAACAGGAAAAAATCCACTTGCGATTAGCATTAGCATAATGCTAACATTAGCATGTATTTCACTCACCAAGATGAGGTCTCAGTGTGAACACAGCAAAAGTCACCGCTTCACGGCCTCTCAAGCTCGTGCTTCCGTCAACTTAGGATAATAAAGGTTGCAAATTAGCCTTTGGAGAGTGTTTAGATCCATTTATAGCATCTTTCTCAATTAACTCACCAAGAAGAGGTATCAGTGTGAACCAGACTGCCCACAGCCTCTCTCGTCCACTCTCATATCGTGAAAGACTGATGACCAGCAGAGCGCATCAGCACTTTGCTCGGAAGGCGGGGCTAATGTCACTCTTAACGAATGGGAAAACCCAGATCACCCAACGTGACCATTAAATGAGAATTTAAAAGTTGGATAACGAGGATCACACTTCCTCTTCCCCAAAATAATCGGTTTTCAAAATAAAATCACACAATTGTATTAATACAATTGACATCTGAGAAAAAAAAAAGGTCATTTTCTCAGCTGGGTTACAAAAGGTTTTTTAGATTCAGTCTTCGAGTTGATATTCCTGGTAGACAACCATACCTGCTGCCCAACCTGGTAGGGCGAAGCTGGAGTCCTGCGGCGGTTGGCGATGTCGGTGTTGCAGCTCGCTGTGCGCTGTAGAGTGGCCTTGGTAGCCTTCCAGAGCCAATGATGGTGCTTGATGTGAGACTGGACCGACAGGACAGAAATCTCCTCCTCCTCCGGGAACAAAGGGGGGTTGTAACCTAAAGATGCATCAAAAGGGGAGAGACCCATGGCAGTAGATGTCATGGCCGCCAATCACGGCGCCTGTGCACGCACCTGCCTGTCATCTCCTGCGGCCCTATTTATTCCCATCAGGACCAGTGCTGGGCGCGGAGTCGTCTGATTCTCTCCACTGAATCGCGCCACACCTGCCTTCGTGCTTCCCAGCACTCAACTGTCCAGCCTTCGGCTTCCAAGCCCAGCTGACCTACGTCCGGGCTGGTTTTGCCCGGACCAACTATCAAGTAAGCCTATTACAACTAAACCTGTCCGATTTCCCTCTGCATAGGCGGAGCCCGCAACGGCGGACCTCCATCTCCCTCCAGGTGGCGGACCCTTTCCTTCCACCTCCAGCTAACCTGCCCACAGACACTGTCTCCCTGGCTGCAGCTTCAGCGAGACCTGAGCAACCCCAACATCTGATGACAGGTTGCCAGTTTGTATGGTGCTCTGCCGGCCCCAGCTGGAGTACACTGATCGCATTACACAATATTACACCATATACCTGCACTCACGCACCCATTCACTCACGTTTACAAATAAAGTGCATTAATTGTATTTATCCTGAGTCGTGTCTGTTCTGTGGGTCACCTGAACCATGTCAGTAGAAACAGCAGAATTGTGTGCATACTGAACCAATGGTAAGTAGGAGCTCCATGATGCCAGATTGGAGGCTGTGACGCACCTCAGGGCCACCTCCAACTTCTGGTTGGTGCGCTCACATTTGCTGTTACTCTGTGGATGATAACCAGAAAACGAGCGAACAGTGGCCCCAGTGGCCTTGCAGAAAGCTCGCCAAACCTGAGAGATTAATTGGGGACCTCTGTCTGACATGATGTCTGCTGGGATGCCGTGAAGCCATACCACATGCAGGACGAGCAGATCAGCCATCTCCTTGGCTGCCAGGAGCTTCTGCTGGGGAATTAAGTGAGCTGCCTTAGAAAACCTATCCACAATAGTAAGAATGACAGTGTGACCAGCAGAGGGGGGAAGACAGGTCACAAAGTCCAAGGCAACATGGGACCAGGGTCTACTGGGGATGGGGAAAGGATGTAATAGGCCCGAAGGGGGAGAGGAGGACCACTTACAGGTTGCACACTAGGGCAGGCTCGAATGAACTCACCGACGTCCCTCCACAACGAAGGCCACCAGAAGGTTTTTTGTAACTGGGCCATGGTATGAACTACCCCAGGATGACACATAATCTTGGAGGAGTGCAACCAATCGATGACTTCACCGCAGACTTAAGAGGGCACATACATCCGTCCTGCAGGCCCCCCGCCCGGGTCAGGCTCGGTCTCTTGTGCTCTCCTGACCCTCTCCTTGATGTCCCAAGAGAGTGTGCTGATGATGCACGAGGGCAGAACATTAGGGTGAGGCATCGTCTCAGCTGCCTCAGGAGAAAATTGTCTGGAGAGTGCGTCAGGCTTGGTGTTTTTAGACCCCGGGCGGTAGGTGATGGTAAAGTTCAACCTGCCAAAGAACAGGGACCAGCGAGCTTGTCTAGTATTCATTCGTTTGGCTGTTCTGAGATATTCCAGGTTCTTATCGTCCAAATGACGAAAGGCTTGAAGGCGCCCTCCAGCCAGTGGCGCCACTCCTCCAAAGCCAATTTGATAGCCAGCAGCTCCCTGTCTCCTATGTCATAATTCCTCTCTGCAGGTGACAGGCGATGGGAGAAGAAGGCCCAGGGGCAAACTTTGTCATCAGCAAGGCAGCACTGGGACAACACTGCTCCCACCCCGAAGTCTGAAACATCCATTTCCACCAAGCACTGCAGGGAGGGGTCCACTTGAGCCAGAATAGGGGGAGAGCAAAACTCAGAATTAAGCCTAGAAAATACCGCCTCGGCCTCCTCGGTCCAGCGAAATGGCACCTTGATAGAGGTAAGGCGGGTGAGAGGTAAGGCAATAATGCTGTAATTCTTGACAAACCATCGATAGAAATTAGCAAAGCGCAAAAACTGCTGTAGTTGTTTGCGGGAGGATGGCACTGGCCACTCCACCACAGCCTTTACATTTTCTGGGTCCACTCTGGTCTTCTGATGGGAAACAACAAACCCCAGGAATGTGGTGGAAACGGTGTGGAACAACAAGATGGCGCCCACAGCGGTCGACATGGTGCTTCGCTGCGCTCTTTGTTTGTTTTTGTTTGTCAATTGTGTGTCTGCTTGCACTTATACCCGTGAAGAACTTCTAAATATCAGGACTTTCACCCCCACGGACCTCCTCCCAGTTTTTCTAGCCCCTGCCGCCGATCTGGTTTATTGTTTGGCTCGGAAAGTGAGATGGCGGAAGAGAGGTAGACGAGCGGGCGCTCTCGTACGGCTTCGCAGGAGAGGCTCGCAAACGGCGCTGCCTGGCATATTTCTGTCCAATACCAACTCTCTCTCTAACAAGGTAGATGAACTGAGACTGCTGATGCGTTTTAAGGACCTCGCCTCCTCAGCTGTCCTCTGCTTTACTGAGACCTGGCTCTGGGAAAATATACCGGACAGCGCGCTGCGCCTCGACGGCTTTCAGCTCTTCCGTGCTGATCGTGACACAGAGCTTTCCGGCAAGACCACAGGAGGCGGAGTCTGCTTCTACATCAACTGCAGCTGGTGCTCTGATGTAACGGTAATTTCCAAACACTGTTCTCCTGCCTTGGAATTTCTTGTTATCAATTGCAAGCCTTTCTATTCCCCGCGGGAGTTTGCTTCTTTCATAATGATCGCTGTGTACGCCCCTCCCAACGCGGGCACGCGCGAAGCTCAGCGCGTGCTCGCGGATCACATTCAACACACAGAGCGGAGTTTTCCAGACTCGCTGATTATTGTGGCTGGCGACTTTAATCAGTGCAATCTGAGCCACGATCTCCCCCGCTACAAACAGTTTATTAAATGCCCCACCAGAGGATTAAACACACTGGATCACTGTTACACCACAGTGAAAGACGCATATCGCGCTGTCCCTCGAGCTGCGCTGGGATTATCTGATCACGTGATGGTTCACCTCATTCCCACATACAGACAGAGATTGAAGCTCACTAAACCTGTTGTGAGCACTACGAAGATACGGACCAGTGATGCTGAGGAGAAGCTGGAAACGTGCATGGAAATATCTGACTGGGGCATGTTTAAAGGAGCCACGCATGATCTGGATGAGTACACGGACACTGTGAACTCATATATCCACTTTTGTGAAGAGAACATTCTTCCATCACGCACCAGGGTGAGTTACTCTAATGACAAACCCTGGTTCACAGCTAAGCTCAGACAGATCAGGAAGGAGAAGGAAGCAGCGCTGAAAAGTGGAGACAGGGACTGCTACAGGGAGGTTAAATACCGGTTTAACAGAGAGCTGAAGAGGGCTAAATCTCTATACTCAGAGAGACTCCAACAGCAGTTCACTGCTAATGATTCGGCTTCCGTGTGGAGAGGACTGAGGCAAATCACCAACTATCGACCTAAGGCTCCTAAAGGTCAGGATGACAAAGCCCTTTTTTTTGTTTTTTTGTTTTTTTGTTACTTATTTGTACCCGTAGGTAGACTTGGTTTGCAGTCTGGTGACAAGCCACCGGTTGCTGGTCGCTGCGTGCGCGAGCGCCCTAAACCTACATGTTTTTGGTGTGCGGGAGGAAACCGGAGAAATCCCGGAGTAAACCCGCGCAACACGGGGAGAACATGCAAACTCCACACAGCTCACTGTTGGTCGGGGGCTGGGATCGAACCCACGATCTCATGATCCCCGCGATCCCCCGGCCGAGGGTAAAACTGTGCTGTCACAGTGCTAAACCACTGCGCCACCGTGCAGCCAGACAAAGCCCTTTGTCAAAGACTGTCCCAACACTATGCCCGTTTTGACACCTCGTCATCTGTGTCCAACTCCCCCCCTCCCTCCAGCTCCACAGCCTCCACATTCCATACTTCATTTAAGGCACCCCCCCCCCCTCCTCCCCCCCCTCCCCTTATCATCAGTGAGCAGGATGTGCTCAAACAGTTCTCCAGACTGAACCCGCGCAAGGCCCCCGGCCCAGACGGCGTGTCTCCCTCCACCCTGAGACTCTGTGCGAAACAGCTGGCTCCTGTCTTCACAGACATTTTTAACACCTCCCTTAAGTTATGCCACGTGCCGTCCTGCCTCAAATCCTCCACCATCATCCCTGTCCCCAAGAAGCCTCGGATCACTGGACTTAATGACTACAGACCTGTAGCGCTCACCTCTGTAGTCATGAAGTCCTTTGAGCGCCTGGTCCTGTCCCACCTCAAGTCCATCACCACCCCTCTCCTGGACCCGCTGCAGTTTGCCTACCGAGCCAACAGGTCTGTAGACGATGCAGTCAACCTGGCCCTCCACTCCATCCTGCAGCACCTGGACTCCCCAGGAACCTACGCCAGGATCCTGTTTGTGGACTTCAG
Organism: Pholidichthys leucotaenia; assembly: GCA_020510985.1. Taxonomy (NCBI): domain Eukaryota; kingdom Metazoa; phylum Chordata; class Actinopteri; order Cichliformes; family Pholidichthyidae; genus Pholidichthys; species Pholidichthys leucotaenia. The sequence goes on along the minus strand of CM035844.1, from coordinate 68,264,557 downwards.
CTCCACATTCAACACCATCCGCCCCGCTCTGCTCCGGGACAAGCTGTCCCTGCTCAACGTGCCTGACTCCCTCTGCAGGTGGATCATCGACTTCCTGACGGACCGGAGGCAGCATGTGCGGCTGGGAAAGACTGTCTCAGACTATACTAGCATCAGCACCGGATCACCCCAGGGCTGTGTACTTTCCCCCCCTACTCTTCTCCCTTTACACCAACTCCTGCACCTCCAGCCACCAGTCTGTCAAGTTGATCAAGTTTGCGGATGACACCACCCTCATCGGGCTCATCTCCAACGGCGACGAGTCCGCCTACAGGAGAGAGGTGGCCTAGCTGGCGTCCTGGTGCAGCAATAACAACCTGCAGCTGAACGCTCTGAAGACAGTGGAGATGATTGTAGACTTCAGGAAAGTCTCTACTCCTCTGCCCCCCCTCACCCTCTCAGGCTCTCCCATCACCACTGCTGATTCCTTCCGCTTCCTAGGCACTACCATCACCAGGGACCTCAAATGGGAGCTGACCATCAGCTCACTCATCAAAAAAGCCCAGCAGAGGATGTTCTTCCTGCGGCAGCTGAGGAAGCTCAAGCTACCCATCAAGATGTTAGTGCAGTTCTACACAGCCATCATCGAGTCCATCCTCACCACCTCCATAACCGTGTGGTACGCAGGAGCCACTGCCAGGGACAGACTAAGGCTGCAGCGCGTCGTGCGCACTGCTGAGAAGGTGATCGGCTGCAAGCTCCCATCTCTCCTGGATCTGTACATCTCCAGGACCCGGAGGCGTGCTGGCCGGATCATAGCCGATCCCTCACACCCTGGTCACGTACTGTTTGCCCCCCTCCCCTCTGGTAGAAGACTTCGGTCCATCCAGACTAAAACCTCCCGTCACATGAACAGCTTCTTCCCCTCTGCCATCAGACTACTGAACACTAAGTGACTTATTGACTCTCGTGCACAATGTACAGCAGCTCAACCAGACTCATGTCAATCATCACTGTTTTCTTCCTGCATTACCGACTGCACTATATAGTTCTCCACAGTATCTGCTGCTGGCTAATATATATTTTAACTGTTGACCAGTATCACTTAATCTTATCCTACACTTTATTACATGTATAGTTTATTTCTTATCTTATCATGTTTAATGTTGCAGCATTGCACCGAGACAAATTCCTAGTTTGTGTACTACATGAACAATGGCAATAAACCTGATTCTGATTCTGATTCTGATTCTGATTCTGGAACTCTCACTTCTCAGTCTTCATGTATAGTTGGTTCTCCAAAAAGGGCTGCGGGACCCATCTGATGTGCACTCAATGTTTCTCAAGGGACCAAGAAAAAATGAGGATGTCATCAAGATACACAAATACAAATGATTCCAGAAAATCACTCAGCACATCATTAATGAGCCGCTGAAACACAGCAGGCGCGTTAGATAACCCAAAAGGCATCACCATATACTCAAAATGACCGCAAAGAGTGCGGAACCCAGTCTTCCACTCATCCTCCTCCTTGATACGAACCAGGTGATAGGCGTTGTGGAGATCTAGCTTGGTGAACACAGTGGCCCCCTGGAGAGAGTCAAAGGCGGTGTTAATAAGGGGAAGAGTGTACTTGTCCTTGACAGTGATATTATTGAGTTCTCTTAAATCAATCCATTGTCTGAGTAAGCCATCTTTCTTACCCACGAAGAAAAACCCCGCCCCCACTGCCGAGGATGAAGGCCTGATAATACCTGAGATCAAGGACTCCTTGATGTACTTTGTCCATCGCCTCTCGTTCCGGGGCGGAAAGGCTAGATGGTAGTGGAGCCCCCGGCAGGAGGTTGACAGCACAATCATTAGGGTGTTGGGGGGGGGGGGGAAGTGACAGTGCTTTAGCCTTGCTGAAAACAGGAGCTAGATCATGGTATTCAGGAGGAACTAAAGGGTGATTAGGTGAGGGTGAAGTAGGGGACCAGAGGGGCACAGAAGGAGAACAAGCAGTACACTGCAGGCAGGCACTCAAACAAAAGGTACACCATGAAATAATTCTCCCTGGCCACCAGTCAATGATGGGGTTGTGAAGTCTAAGCCAAGGGTAGCCCAGAATGACGGGGGAGGCATATACAGAAAGCACAAAAAAATGATCTGTTCCCGGTGGTTACCTGACACCAACACCAACAGGGAAGCAGTTTGCTTAGCCACCATGGCGAGGGGAACTCTTGAAAAGGCAATCAACTTTAAAGGAGTCTTCAGCTCGTAGCACAGAAGCCCTAGCCGGGTTGCCAGACTCTCTGAAATAAAGCTATGCTTGGCCCCAGAATCAATGAGAGTGTGAGTGGATATTTCATTGTGATCATGTTGGAAGCGAATAGGTAACATAAGCTGTGTAAGGGATTTAGCCTTTTCTACATCCGTAAGTCCCCCTACAGTGATGCACGGACTTCTCCTTTTAACTGCTTGGGGCAAGAGGCAACCTTGTGTTCATCACTAGCGCAGTACAAACACAACCCAAGGTTGAGGTGGCGTTGTCCTTCCACCAGCGGCAACTTAGATTGACCCATTACCATGGGTTCTTCAACCTCGGGGGAATCTGAGAGAGGGAAGGCCAACAAGGTAGGCTGCGGGGAACAGTGAAGCTGAGCGCCTGAGCGACTGAGAAGCCAACGCTAGCTAGCTTGTTCCCTCAACCAGTTATCAATACTAATGGCAAGTGAGATTAGCTCATTCAATTTAGATTGTTTCGCCACCTGGGCCAATTCATTCTGCAAGCTAGGGCTGAGACTCTGCACAAAAATACTGCAAAGGGAAGCATCATCCCACCCGACTTCAGCTTCCACGACCCAAAAATCTACCAAGTAATCAGCAACAGATTTAGCCCCCTGCTTAAGGTTAAGTAGACGGGTGGTGAGAACACTGTCCCAGTCAGAATGGACGAATACCTCATTGAATTCAGAAACAAAATGGTCATACGTGTAGCTGGAATAATCGGGATGAGCCATGATGAGAGAGATGAGATGAGATGAGATTCAACTTTATTGTCATTACACATGTATGAATACAAGGTAACGAAACGTGACTTGGCATTTGGGCACGCTCTGCAGAGCGCATCCAAGGCCGGGGCAGCCGCTAGGCTGGCGCTAGCCCAAGCTAAGGCCCACCCCTCCAGTAAATTAACCACATAACCTATCTGGCTATGACTCGTGGGAAAATCCTCTGGCACCCGCTGAAACACAATACTACATTGCAGAAGAAAACCCCGTACCTCCCCCAACTTACCACTAAAACGGGTGGGAGTGGGGACCGGGGTCACACAGGAATGCTGGGTGGGAGGTGGGGTGGGATTTGTTGGCCCAGCTAAACCCCCAGAAGCTGATGGAGAAAGCTGTGTCAGGGTGTCCTGATTGAGACGAGAGTTGATTTAAGTCAGCTGGGTCAAAATGACTTGTTGCTGATAAGATAATTGGTCTAAACGAGCCTCCATGATGTTAAGTTTTTGTGCAAGCGCACTGTCTGCTGGGTTTTCCTGACGGAGATGTACTGACATGATTCGGACAAAACCCAAGCGCAGACACAGGCTCAAATTAACACAGTGTGAGTGTGTGTGGGTGTATGTGTGAATGCGTGGAGGAAGTCAAGCAGAGCGAGGACGAATCTGACAACCCTGAAAGAGAACAGAGACAGGAGTATGAGCTCTCTGAAAACTTATTGAATAAACAAGTAAATGTCGCAGCATTGCACCGAGACAAATCCCTAGTTTGTGTACTACATGAACAATGGCAATAAATCTGATTCTGATTCTGATTCTGATTCTAAATGAATCAATCTTACGGTGTAGGTGAACACTTGAGGCGCCGAAGAGCATCAGAACAACACCGGTAAACCAGGGCTTCAGACAGTTGTGTGCTCATACAAGAAAGGACGGTGCTGGTGCCTCAGAGGGGAAAAAAGTTCAGTTAATGAAACCTGCGCTTCTGTAGAGGTGAGGACTAGGACCCACAGCACACAGATGAATGTCTGGTCCGCCGCCAGGAGGAGAGTTCCGCCAAGGGAAAATCCACCTGGGCACAGGGAAGACAGAGAGGTAGGAGCAGAGAGCGTTATATCCACAAGGTAGCTTACATTGAGTTGGGGAGACAAAACTTCCAAATGATGAAACGTCATGGTAGAGATGAGGGAGGCAAAGCTCCCTTACAAAAGGTTTGGGTAGACTCAAGCACAGAGTACAATTACCCAGGAGGAGCATAGACATCTCAGTGCAGATTGCAGGGCAGCACTCCTTAAGAAGGCTGCCTGATTGGAGGAGCAGGTGTACATGCAGTTCTGGAGAAAATTAGGGCAAAGGGCACACAGCGCAGATCACCACAATTTTACCTTAAACTAGCCACGTCCCGGAGCTCCTCACAAGATTTCTGACAGAGGAGTCAAAAGAATTCAATTCAATTCAATTCAACTTTATTTATATAGCGCCATTTCACAAGAACAGTCATCTCATAGCACTATCAACTGTAGGGAGGACCCTGTAGGTCAACATGCTGTTTGGCAAATTCCAGTCTGGCTTTTTTATGATTTGTTTTCAACAGTGGTGTCCTCCTTGGTTGTCTCACATGAAGTCCACTTTGGCTCAAACAATGACGGCTGGTGCGATCTGACACTGATGTACCTTGACCTTGGAGTTCACCTTGGATGTGTTTAGAGGTTGTTCTGGGCTCTTTTGTTACCATTCGTATTATCCATCTCCTCCTGCGGCCATGTCCAGGGAGGTTGGCTACAGTCCCGTGGATCTTAAATTTCTGAATAATATTCAATTCAATTCAATTCAACTTTATTTATATAGCGCCATTTCACAACAACAGTCATCTCATAGCACTATCAACTGTAGGGGGGAACCCCCACAGTTGCAGAAAGACCCCAGCAATCAGGTGATCCCCTGTGAGCAAGCACTTGGCGACGGTGGAGAGGAAAAACTCCCTTTTAACAGGAAGAAACCTCCAGCAGAACCAGGCTCAGGGAGGGGCAGTCATCTGCTGCGACTGGCTGGGGGGTGAGGGGACAGAGAAGATGAAAAGAACAGACATGTAGAGAGCAAACAGCACGATGGGGACTCAATCTATGGGAGAGAACAAACAAATGTTAATGACCAGCAAAAAAAAAATATTTCATAGAGAGTGAGGAAAGGAGTGAGGCCCAGTGCATTACTGGAGGTCCCCCGGCTGACTAAACCTATTAGCAGCATAACTAAGGGAGGGTTCAGAAACACATGATCCCTCCCTAATTGTAGGCTATATCAAAAAGGTAGGTTTTAACCCTAATCTTAAAAACAGAGATCGAGTCTGACTCCCAAATCCAGATTGGCAGCTGATTCCACAGGAGAGGAGCTTGATAACTGAAGGCTCTGCCTCCCATTGTACTTTTGGAGATTCTAGGTATTACAAGTAGTCCTGCATTTTGGGAGCGTAGTGCTCTGTTAGGATAATACGGTAGTATCAGATCTTTTAAATAAAAAGGAGCCTGATTGTTTAGAGCTTTGTAAGTAAGAAGAAGGATTTTAAACTTAATTCTAAACTCTATGGGAAGCCAATGAAGGGAGGCCAGAACCGGAGAGATATGATCTCTCTTTCTAGTACCTGTTAAAACTCTTGCTGCAGCATTTTGGATCAGCTGAAGACTTTTTAAAGATGTTTTAGGACAACCTGATAATAAAGAATTACAATAATCTAATCTCGAGCTAACAAAAGCGTGGATCAGTTTCTCAGCATCACTCTGAGACAAGATGCTCCTAATCTTGGCAATATTACGCAAATGATAGAAGGCAGTCTTAGAAACAAATTTAATATGTGAATTGAAGGACAAATCCTGATCAAAAATAACTCCAAGGTTCCTCACAGAGCTATTAAGAGAAAGAGTAACTGCATCCAAACTGAAAGTTTGATTTGGAAAGGAATTTCTAAGGTTTTTTGGACCAACAAGAATGACTTCAGTCTTATCTGAATTTAATAGCAGGAAATTACAAGTCATCCAAACTTTGATTTCCTTAAGACAGGCTTCTAACTTGGCTAATTGATTAGTATCATCTGGCTTCATTGACAGGTATAATTGTGTGTCATCTGCATAACAGTGAAACTGTATACAGTGCTTTCTAATAATGTTGCCTAACGGAAGCATATATAAACTAAAAAGAGTAGGGCCAAGCACAGATCCCTGTGGAACTCCATGACTAAGCTTTGAGCTGAGAGAAAACTCATCATTTACATGAACAAACTGGAACCTATCAGATAAATAAGATCTAAACCACTGCAACGAAGTTCCATTAAGTCCAACATAGTGTTCTAATCTATCAAGTAGAATATTATGATCAATAGTATCAAAAGCTGCACTAAGATCTAAAAGGACAAGTACAGAAACTAGACCATTATCAGATGCAATAAGGAGGTCGTTAGTGACCTTCGCTAAGGCTGTTTCAGTGCTATGATGGATTCTAAACCCAGATTGAAACTCCTCAAATAAACCATTTCCCTGCAGGTGGTCAAATAATTGCGTAGCAACAACTCTTTCTAAGATTTTTGAAATGAAAGGGAGATTAGAGATTGGTCTATAGTTAGCTAAAGCTCCTGGATCTAGCGTTGGCTTTTTGAGTAAGGGTTTAATTACAGCCGTTTTAAAAGCCTGCGGTACATGGCCTAAAGTTAATGAAGAATTGATTATATGAAGAATAAAGCTACCAATAAGTGGGAAGACTTCTTTAAGTAACCTGGTAGGAATAGGGTCTAAAAGACAAGTTGAAGGTTTGGATGAGGAAACTATTTTGTCTAACTCACAAAGGTCGATTGGAGTAAACTCATCAAGACAGACATCAATAGAAGGAGTTGTAGTAGTTACAGTATTTAAGTTAACTGTGGGAAGAATCTGATTGATTTTATCTCTGATGGATGAAATTTTATTATTGAAAAAGTTCATAAAGTCCTGACTAGTAAGCTCTAAGGGGATGCTAGGATTGACAGAGTCCTGACTCTTTGTCAACCTGGCTACAGTACTGAAAAGAAACCTGGGATTATTCTTGTTCTCTTCTATTAATGCAGAGTAATAACTCGTTCTAGCTTTTCTAAGAGATTTTTTATAAATTAAAAGATGATTTCTCCAAGCTAAATAGATTTCATCTAAATTAGTAGAGCGCCATTTTCTTTCTAATTGATGAGTCTTCTATTTTAAGCTACGAGTTTCTGTGTTGAACCAAGGAGTTAAAAATCTCTGATTAGACTTTTTCTTTTTTAAGGAGGCCACCAAGTCTAGAGCCTGATGCAGAGAAGCTGAAACACTATCCACCATGTTATCAATTACAGAAGGAGCAAGCTGTCTATAGCTTATTTCCGTTGTGTTGACACATGGCATAGAGGAAACAATCTGCATAAATTTGGAAACAGCATCATCTGAGAGGCATCTACTGTGATAATATTTTTCTTTAGGAGCCAAATAGTCAGAAATAGTAAAATCAAAGGTTAACAGACAATGGTCTGACAGTACAGGGTTATGAGGAGACACTACAAGATTTTCTATTTCTATGCCATATGTCAGAACAAGGTCCAATGTATGGTGGAGGTAATGAGTAGAATTTCCTACTTTCTGAGAAAACCCAATCGAGTCTAATATTGAATTAAAAGCCACATTAAGGCAGTCACTATCTACATCCACATGTATATTAAAGTCCCCTACTATAATTATTCTATCAGATTTCAGCACTAAATCAGCTAAGAAATCAGCAAATTCGAATAAAAATTCTGAATAGGTTGATGGGGGACGATAAACTATGGCAAATAAAATTGGGTTTAACCTGGAATTGCTAAAATGCCCAACACTGAGGACCAGGCCCTCAAAGGAATTATAACGTGTTTTTTGCTTTACATTAACTAGTAATTTGGAATGGTAAATTGATGCTACTCCTCCTCCACGACCAGAACTTCTGGGATTTTGACAGTTTAAATAACCAGAGGGAGTTGATTCATTTAAACCAACATAATCCTCTTGTCCTAACCAAGTCTCTGTAAGGGAAATTAAATCAATCTGATGATCAATTAACAGATCATGGACTAAGAGAGACTTGGGAGTTAGAGACCTAATATTTAATAAACCACATTTAATTTTTAAATTATGAGGAGGAACAGAGGCCAAATCATTGAATTTAGAGGCTTTATGTTTAATTTGAGTTTTACCAATATTTTGCTTTATCACTTTGGGATGCTTATACATTATATTTTTATTTACTTTGGAGGGAGCAGACAACGATTCTCTGATGGGGAAGACAGGGGCTAAGCTGAGGGGTGGCGGATGAAGAGGAGCTGCAGAGAGGCGTGTAAGACTGCGACTCTGCTTCCTGGTCCCAACTCTGAGTAGTCATGGTTTTGGAAATTTGGATAAAAAAGATGCCAGATTGTTAGATAAATGAGAAGCACCATCCAAAGTGGGATGAATGCTGTCTCGTCTCATAAGACCAGGTTTTCCCCAAAAAGAGCTCCAATTGTCAATGTAGCCCACGTCATTTTTAGGACACCACACAGACAGCCAGCGGTTCAAGGATGACGAGCGACTAAACATGTCATCACTGGTCAGATTGGGGAGGGGCCCAGAGAATACTACAGTGGCACACATCGTTTTTGCAAAGTCACACACCGATTCTATATTAAGTTTCGTGACTTCCGACTGCCGGAGACGGATGTCATTAATGCCGGCATGAATAACAATTGTGGAATATTTACAGTTACTTTTAGCCAGCATTTTCAAATTTGACTCGATGTCGCCTGCTCTGGCCCCAGGAATGCATGTGACTATGGCCGATGGAGTCTCTAGGTTCACGTTTCTGACTACAGAGTCGCCAATGATCAGAGTTTTTCCTCAGCGGGTGTGTCGCTGAGCGGGGAAAAACGATTAGAAACGTGAACAGGTTGGTGGTGAACCGGGGCTTTGCGACTAGGCTTCCTTCTCACCGTCACCCACCCAGTCTCCTCGCTGCAGAGGAGAGCCGGGGAACCGGTGACAGGGGGACCTAAGCTAGCTAGCTCCGCTGCAGCTAATGGGCGTCCGTCGAGATTAACTGGCGCAGACGGTGTTTCAATGCAGTGGAGCCGGGATTCCAAATCAGACAACCTCGCCTCGAGCGCCTCAAAAAGACAACATTTATTACATTTACCGTTATCACTAAAGGAAGCAGAGGTGTAGCTAAACATCTGACAGAGAGAGCACACCAGAGGAGGAGAGGAAAGAGAGGTAGTAGCCATAGCTAGTGGCTCGAATTGTCAGGAGAGTTATCCAAGAGCAAAAGACCACTGGTGGAGACCACTGGTGGAGAGCTCCAGAAATACCTGGAGTTAGCAGGTGCTGCTGTTTCAAAGAAAACAATAAGTAATGCACTCAACCAACATGGGCTTTATGCCCGTTCACATTGCATGACTCCATTGATGAAGAAAAAGCATGTAGATGCACATTTTAAAGTTTGCTGCACAACATTTGGGCAAGCCAGTAAAATACTGGGAGAATTTAGTCTGGTCAGATGAGACCAAAACTGAACTTTTTGGATGCCAAAACGTACAGCATGTTTGGTGTAAAAATGGCACTGCATATCAGCCCAAAAGCACCATACCAACAGTGAAGTTTGGAGGCGGGAGTATCATGGTGTGGGGGTGTTTTTCAGCACATGGTACAGGCAGACTTCATATAATTGAAGGGAAGATGAATGGACAAATGTACAGAGACATCCTTGATAAGAACCTGTTGTCATCTCCAAAGATGCTGAAGATGAAACGAGGGTGGACATCTCAGCAAGACAATGATCCCAAACTCACAGCCAAGGAAACTTTCAACTGGCTACAGAGAAGGGAAATAAAGCTGCTAGGACAGTGGTAAGCAACCCACAGCCCTGTGGCTGCTTGCGCCCATTCATCCCCCATGCTGCCGCTCCCAGCAGTTATATTTCAAAACACATGGAAATTAATGAAGCTCATTTTAATTATTCTATTTTTTTTAGTTATTGTTTATTGCAATTGGATGCATTTCTCAATGGAAACATGTACTTTTATGAATGTAAACTATGTATTTTTTTAAATTAATTATTATGTTGTCAACCATGCATGACTGTCACATCTGACGTCGGCTGCATAGAGGGCCGCTCAGCCTCTCATCAGTGCATGTGGAGAAGCACAGACAACAGCAGCTTCCTGCCACTCTCGGTAAGACATGAACAGATCCAGAAAAAGTAAAATCACAGAGGAAAATAAAGAGTCTAATTCTGTCTCTACAGATTAATTTGTATTCATGTAGGTTGCTGTGGAGAGAATTTCTCCGCAAGAACACAAATAAGGACTTAAACGCCCACCTCATTAGTGTCTGCAGGTCCATATAAAGTCTTAAATGTGATCAAATGTGATTAAACAAATTAAAACAAATTAAAAATGAGAAACAATCCTTAAATCCTTGCTCAATAACCTTAAAATATCTTGCACTATAAAGCTGGATTGACCAGACATGACTGATGTCTGAATTAGTGTGAATTTGTTTTCACCATCACAGCTCAATACATCTTGAGTTATTAAAAATTAAAGCCCTCTACAGCGATTCAGTTTTCAAAATGGTTGTTTCTGTTATGTGGTTTTATTATTAAATGCCGTCAACCAGATATACTTGTCTGAAATCACAGCCGGCAGTTTTTCCTCACAATTTGTAAATAAAAAAGAAAAAAAGAGAGGAGAGAAAATTGCCTGATGTAGAAATGAGCCTTTTCTTTGTAAGGATGTTTTCAGCTTTTTGACTGTAGGATAACTGCTAGTTTGCAGCCTGTGGGTTTTGGATAGTGAATTATATGTACCGATTGTTTATCATTGCCACATTTTTTTTTTTAATATAACCAACATTTAGCTCAGTGGAAGAAGATATTTTTTAAACATTTTTTTTTCCACTCTGTTGTATCCATCCATCAATCTTCTTCTGCTTAATCCTTTTCGGGTCGCCGGGGGGCTGGAGCCTATCCCAGCGTCTTTGGGCGAGAGGCAGGGTCCACCCTGGATAGATCACCAGTCCATCACAGATTGACTCATCGCACTCTGTTGTAAATATTTCTAATTGGCTTAATTTGCACTAAATGATTTTTAAAGTTACATTATTTAGAAAGTTCTTTAGAATTATTTTTGTTTTATTCCAAAACAAAGAAGAATATCAGACAACCAATCCACTAGTTGTCAAATTAAGAGTCTGGAGAACAGGTGAAGTGTACAGATTTATATTATATTAATACACGTTATGAGGATCCATAAAAAAGGATGAAAAATAGTTTCTTCATTACAAAACTTTTGTCTCTAATTTATGAAATTATCAGGAACTAAAGCTATGTGATCACTGCTGAAAATAGGAGGTGGATGATATGTTTCAGATTTAAACAATTTATGAATGTGCTGATAAAAAACAAACAAAACATTTATGGTCAGATATTCAGAAATGTATTTTTCTACACAAAACAATTGATAATATATTTGTATTTTTTTTAAATACATGAAGCTCTATATAAATACATGAAGCTCTATATAAAGCTAAAGACAGTTTTATCCACTCTTGTAGTATGAATTCATTAATGCCATATAATATTCAGAGCTATGTATATATATATATATATATATATATATATATATATATATATATATATATATATATATATATATATATATAACTTTATAAGCAGCATACTCTTTATTTTGCAGGTCAAATTGAAAGTGTGGCTCTCAGCTGCTTCTATTTTAGTTGGAGACGGGCAAAATGGCTCTTTGGTCGGCAAAGGTTGCAGAACCCTGTGCAAGAATTGCCCAGTCAGTCACCTGACCTGAATCCAATTGAAAATCTATGGAAGGAACTGAAGATCAGAGTTCATAGAAGACACCCACAGAACCGTCAAGATCTGATGACAGTTTGTCTGGACGAATGGGCTAAAATCACTCCTGAGCAATGCCTGTGCCCAGTTTCTCCATACAGGAGGCATCTGGAAGCTGTTATTACCAACAAAGACTTTTTTTTACTAAATATTAAATGGATTTCATTGAGTGTGTTCAATACTTATTCCCTGTGTCACTCCACTTCATTAAATATACATTGTTTTGTGAAAACAGTTGCCTTGATTCTTTTGTATGTATGGATTACTTGGGTTGTTACTGATATCTGGTGAAAATCTCAGGTCAGTGGCTCCATCAGAAATATGTTTAATGAGAAAAATGTTGACGTGTTCAATACTTATTTTCCTGCTGTATTTGTACTTTCCAGGTATTTTTACATTGTATATGAACTGGTCTTTGGTCGAGCAGCCTCACTTCAAAGAATGCTCAAGTATTATCTACCAAAAATGGGTAGCTGCTACAGTCGGGGTGCAGAAAAGCTACTTTGTTCACCAATATCAGCTCACATCAGCATTAGTCACCTGGCAAACTGAACATTTATTCGACTCTTCAGCCTTGTGTGGCATCCTTTTACTGACTTTTACAGCCTTCAAAAGATAAATTAATTACTGATTAGCCAAACTTTCTAAATTAACAGCTGATTACACTTACAATGTAGGAGTACCTTAGGTAGATGAGCATGTATGACTGGGGGAAAATAAATTTATTGACATAACACATTAATTAGTTGTTCATTTAAGGTTCATGTTTGTTTTTCGTCCAACTTGTGAAGTAGCCAAGAATGATGGGCTGTTGACTGCGTGACTTACTGACTCAGTGTGCTGAATGGGTGGTGTGTGAGGATGGATCCTTAGCTCTGCACCACTGAAATGTGAAACTGGAGCTGATTCAACAGATGTGAGATTATTCTGTTGACTGTTAAACATATTTCTGCAACATAATCCGAGATGTCCAGCAGAGCAGTGACCTTGAACGCTTATCAGATGCTGAAATCACGATGCATTGTAAGAGTCTAAAGAGGATTTTTTTTTTCATTTTTTAAAGCCCTTTAAGCTGGAGCTCACAATGATTTTCAAGTAACGTTCCTCTAGTGTAGTTTTACTTTTCAACAGATGTGGACAAGAGGAGGTGTGTCACAGACAGACTAAGGTTAGTACTCTGTAGCTCCCATGTGTCCAAATGTTATGAACTGTAATATGCTGCATTTTGGGGCGGCAATTCAAGCTCTCAGTTTTTGTTGAACACAAGATTATAGGCAACAGAAGACAAACAGAACATGAGTGCCTTAAGCATTTATGCAATTTGGCCTGTTCACTTTTTTTAAATATTAAAACAGTCTTAAGCTATTGACATAACGCACGGCTCAGGAGACGTACACACACAGGCTCAGAGAAGTTCAAATAGTTTATTAGCAACAGGAGTGAATGGATGTGTGTCTGCGGGATGTAAATGTATTGGTGGCGGCGTCTGCTTCGGGCACAGAGGCAGGAGACCGTACAGCCGGCAACCCTATGGGAGAGAACACAAGGAGAAAGGGTGACGGGCACACACCAACATAGGAGGAGAATGAGCGAGAGAGGAGCTTACTTGGAAGAGACAGATGACTGGCACCACAAGGACGGGACCCGGTAGACAGCCACCTGCAGGACTCCGTGCAGCAGCGAGGAATTGGCGAGGGAGGGACGTCGTCCGCCGCCGAGGAATCCACCTGTGCACAGGGGAGCAGACTGGGAAGGAAAGGAGGTAAGGGCTTCTTACCAAAATGTTGCGCTGAAGAATAGGTTTGACTCACGATGATGAGTGACGAAGTCTGACGGCTTCAGGCCGAAGCTCAGGGCGAGGCGGCTTATATCCCTCGCCGCTGATGACGAGCAGGTGTGCGAGCAGGTGGCGCCGCTGATGAGCGGCGCGGCGTGACAGCTATGTCCACAAATACCCTTTCAAATGAATGCAAACACTTTACAAACAATTTTTGAACCATTTCGTACGGTCTTCTTAAGGTGGCTGTAGGAGAATCTGGCGTTTGTAGACCATTCATAAGTTTGTGCCCAGGTCAATGGCCTTGTCCAAGATTTCTACGAACGCCCCATAAAATCCCTTCATTGTAGGGTGGCTGTACGAACATCATAGAACCAACATAAAAACTATGCAAGATGTTGGCCATAAGTCTGCCTCAAGAACACCATAAGTTTTTCTTTAGGGCCCCTTACAGAGATCGTAGGAAATGCCGTAGGGATCCCTGTTCATAAGGAGATTCATAGAGTTTGTGTAGGGCAGTAGTGAGGCGCTCATAAACATTTGTGCCGACAAAATGTGCCAAAAGCTATAAGATTTCCTACGAACAACTTGAGAGTGCCTTGAGATGCAAAAAAAAATTCGGAAGAGGGCAGTAAGTATGCTGTTGGAAGATCCCAAGGCATTGTTATGAAGAATGTAAGACCTCTAGGGCCATCGTACAACGGGAAAAGCATCTTATTTCTCAAGAATGCCTCAAGTTGATCTAGCAAATTAAATGACAGCCATAAGAAACTATGCCCCCCTCCACGAATGTCTATAAACTCCAGAATTTGTAGGAACCGGGAGATTCTTACGAACCCATCATTTGTATGAAAATTTTAAAACAAGTAATTTTTCTGTTCTTTAAGAAAAACTGCATGGTTTTCATTCTTAAGTGACTTGCACATTAAAGGGTACCCGTAGTGAATTTTAATCAATAGCTATTTCAAAGGATCAAATATGATACTAGTGTTTCCTTCCAGTAATTTTGGTCATGACTTCTTCTCATATACGAGCGAGTTTCAAGCCACTGCTCTGTCAGTCAGTCATGGTCAGGGAGATCTTCTTTCCTCCGTGGGCTGTTTCAGCACGTTAGTGATACAGCAATTGACTGGGCTGCAGTATAGCAGTCAACAAAGTTTTAATTTTTCACAACCATGTACAAGCAAATCTACCCGCATATAATTTAATGAAATAAAATTCTAGCATATCAAAATGTATTCAATGTGTTCTGAAGTTACTTGACTGGGAACATGCCTGTTCATCAGGTCCCCTTCAGCTGCTGGTCCCCGGAGGTACCTGTGGATCAAGCGGTCAATGAAGGTCATTTCCAAGGACGGTTTGTGCAGTAAATACAGTATTCATGCAGATTTTGCACTGTTTTCAACTCAGATCTCGACCCACTGAGCATCTGCTGAACATGTTTACTCGTCCGCGATAAAGCCAAAATCAATGATTGTATGTCACTTCTGGCCGGCAATGGCTGCTCCCCATTGGTTTTGACCGAGCTGTTTTCATGGGATAAAATTATTCAGTATTTTGACTCTAGGGGGTTATTTTACTGAATAATTGTATTTATGATTTATAAGTAATACCTAAAGCAGGATTAATGTTGTTATAATGACAGTACTGGTTTCTTTTAAATGTGAAGTAAATCATCAACACCAGGTTAACTAGAGGGCACTCAGGAACACATACCTCAGCCAAGTCTCCATCCGTCCCTCCCTCCCACTGTCTGTCTTCGACCATCCACCCATCTTTCCATTCCTCTGTCCACACACCTAAATTCAGCCAGTAGTTTTTTGCATAATCCTGCTGACAGATGGACTGATGGACAGACTGACAAATATTCACATTACTTTCCAAAAAGGGCCTTGGTGGAGGTACATGCTCATGGATCACATCCAACATCTAAAGGCTTCATCCGTAGCCCAAGGGCAACATCTGGTCAAAATTTCATCAAAATTCATCCAGTAGTTTTTTGTGAAAACAAACAAACAAACAAACAAACAAACAAACAAACTATGATCATGGCTGAGACATGTAATATACAACTGTTGTAGGAGAAGAAAATAGCAAAGATTTAAAACAGTTGCTACATAGTTTGAGGAGCGCCACTCCCTTTTTACTGAGTCATCTGCAAATAGCAACTCCAAGAACACCTGACGGCACGTCTAATTGATAAAAGAGAAGAATTTATAAAGAAAAAATCTGAATTCCTTGGAAGTCACAAATCACAGGAGAGAAATGTACCATATTTATTCAGGATGGTATGATACATAATTCCTGATCCAATACTGATACAAAACTGATAAATACTCACCTTCTGTGTTATTTCTGCAAGTGCTTAAGACTGGAGATGTTAAAGTTGCCAACTACACTCTTCCAACTGCATTTTAATATATTCATTTTGTCATCTATTAGGCATATAAATTCACATTCAACTCTATTCTCTGGTATTTAAAAAAAATAACAATAGAGGATGTTAATATGTAAGATACACTTGCTAACTGATAAATTACACATCCCCATTGGTACCTCTGTTTGGATCCAGCCCACTTTTCATCAGGACATCCTGGTTCCAAACACCAGACCCTTGTGACTTCTATTCAAAGATTCAAAGATTTTTATTTGTCAACACTTCTATATGTACAGGACATACAGGAGAATTGAAACACTGTTTCTCTGTCTCTTAGTGGTGTGTGCAATATATAATAAAAAAAGGAAAAAAGATGAAAAACACCAACAGCAGTCTATGTACAGTAAAGCTACCCATAGTGCAAATGAAGATAAAAGATAAAATCCAGCAATCCCATAGTGCAAATAATCATTCTCTGCTTCAGTCACCCTTGAGGTATTTGGATTACTTTTTGCCCGCTATGCCTTTTGGCATGTATGGCAGTGACATAACTGAAGGTTTTTACAGGACAGGTTTGTCAACCATGATCCCAACCTGGATGGCCACTTTGAAGGGACCACTTTTCCTCTGTTGACCTGTCAAGCATGGATGGCCCTTGCAGGAGACAAAAATTAAGCTGGCATAACTTTAGGGGCCACTGAGGCACACGATGACCTGGGGAGATGTGTGTGTGTGTGTGTGTGTGTGTGTGTGTGTGTGTGTGTGTGTGTGTGTGTTTAAGCTTGTAATGTCTTACTGGCTCTAAAAATTCAGGATGTAGGCTAGATAAGCAATATCACATGAAAAGGAGTGGTGTTACTGGACATCACAGACAGCTAAGATGTCTTCAATACTCGGCTGTGCCTCTTTTTTCATGACACATCACAGCCGTGAAAGTGTCCACAAACAACAGTATTTCTCTTTTGTGTGATCTTGCTACTATACAGCATTTTCACAGCACAATTTGTTACTTAACAGCAATATGTGAGAAAAGATCATGTTTGATTAAGCACTTACTTTGCTTTGCTGAGAAAAATAGTCCCTCAACTATACCAGTAGTTAGCTTTTCCTAAGTACCAGAATGAGCATAATATAGAATAGCTTTGTTGTATCACACACATGTACGATAAAAGCTACTGTGTAGTGCACTGTCATTTTTCATATTCATACACAGTCGTCCTCTGACTGGCTTTGATGGATCAATTAGCCTGCTAGCTAGCTGCATTCAGGATTCCTGGAAAACCATAATTCTGTTATCACAGCATAGATATTCTAAGTGGCTGATCAGGACTGACCAACCAGAACTGGTCCATTGTCAGCATGGGAGAGGTTTTATCGCCTGTTTGTCTGGTTCACTTTTTAGCCCAGTGCTATTTCTACTTTATGTTATATGTGCTCTGCCAGTTTGTTCTTGGTTTCTTCACAAGTGCAAATTATGCTGTGATGTAACAGAAAATGTGTATTAAGTCATTTCACCAGCTAGCCAGGTTAACTTTTCTTAAGCCAGGTAAACAACCAAAACACACGTAGGCACATGTGGACTGCAGGTTGTCAAACAGTTCTTTGCTCTTGTAAATATGGTGCAGTATATACCATGGCGTTTACTGCACCTTCTTAAGGCAGCACAAAAGTGAAGTGGATAGGACTGCCACCCGCCAGCAAGAAGGCTCTGGGTTCAGCATGGCCTTCCTATGTGGAGTCTTTTTCTCTCACAGTAGAAAAACATACACATTAACTGGAAATTATTCAACTGTGTCTGAAAGCTGTAGGAAAACGATGGCTGCCTTATCCAGCAGACTGGATGCCCTTTAATTTCTCTGTGGTGTTAAGAAAGTATTTTTTAAAAATCCTAACTTTATAATAAGACATCATTTACTGTAATTGAAGATCATTAGTACCCTTGTGAAGAGGAGTGATACACAATAATGTTGATGTTGTGCTGAGTTTCCAGCACTCTTTAATGCCTACTGTCTAGTCAGATTGCTGGCTGGAACTACGTAAATGTATAATATGTAATGATTTGTTGTTACCAGTCCCAAATACAGATAATAACATGTGAAGAAGGTGCTGGCACTCCCCTGCCCCCACTCAGAGCATTGTTTCAAATAAGTTCACATCTGTCTGTGTTTTCTAACATGTGGCATATTCAGGTTTCAGCAGTTATTTGGTGTCTAACTGACAGGAATGTAGGATACTCCAAAACAAAGTCCAGGTACAGTAATAAGTATCTTACTCTTTTATGCATCCAGTATTTTTAAATAAGTGTGGCAAAGCAAAAACAAGGTTTGACAATTACAAGTTTTCTTTCTCTTCCAAGCATGGTTTTTATTTCCCATAGAAATGATGAGTAATGAATGTGATACTTCAGTTGAGGACAACGTCACAGCCGTTAAGAGCTCCTTTAAGATTCACAGCGTGGGAGTGCAAGCAGCAGCATGCATGTGTGTGTGGGCTTGAACGTAACATTTACATTAGGGTCTCCTGTCAGACATGAAGAACCTGAGAGGGTGATGCCAGTATTTGCCCAGGGGCCTCCAGCCCCTCCTCAGACATTTAGCCCCCATTGCTGAGGCTTTGGGGAGCTCTGCCACTCTCTGGCCCAGTTCTGTCTTTCCATCTTCCATTTTCCTCCTTACGCCTGCCAGAATCTGCTTTGCACAAATGAATATGCATCCCTCCCGACCACAGACCCACATTTGAGCTCACACAAGCATGTGCATAGCTGTGAATAGATGAAATCCTTGACAGGGAAATATTTCACAACCTAGAAAACACACGCACACACACACTGAATATATCAACAGCCTGCAAAATTAAATACAATTATTTATGCTTTCAGGCAAATGTGCATGACAATTTTGTGGCAAGTTCCTAAAGCGGGACCCTTTTAAGAAATGTCCCTTCTCTCTTAGTCCTCACCCTGCCTTTGTACTTCTGGCGCCGCACGGATCAGCAACCTTTCTTGCAGTAGCTACTCTTTTCTACTCTTCACGCTGCTATTATATTAATTGTTTTTTGCTACAACTCTTATTCTCGCTCTTGTTCATTGTATTCATCACGAATACCATGGACACCAATATCACCATTCTTGCACTGATATTGGTGGTCTTTTTCTTCACCTCATCTGTAACTGGGACCCGGTGAGCTGTGGCTCTATTGTCAACAGCTAGCGCATCGTTGCTCAGTAGTGCTAACAGAGAGACCGGTTGTCCCCCGGGAACTGAGGTGTAAACAATGTGGATGCCAGGTTGGAGTGAAGTGATGGACGAGGAAGACAAGGTACAAGCCTGTTCTACCATCCATTATTATGGGGAATGCGAGGTTGCTCCAAAACAAGGCAGCTGAGATAGTGGCTCTGAACCGGTATGAGAGAGCCTACTGAGAGGTTAGCATCATGCTATTCATGGAAATGGGGCTAACCACGCTGGGTTTGTTTATGTTTATGTTTATATTTATATATCTATATATTCATTCTATCTAGCTACAATGCTCCGCACTGTGTGTTTATATATCTACATATTATTCCATCTAGCTACATTGCTCCGCACTGTGTTTATATACTTACATATTTTTTCCACCTAGCTGCAATGCTCCGTACTGTGTGTTTATATACTCATATATTTATCCCATCCAGCTACAATGCTCTACACTGTGTGTCTGTGTGTATATACACTACCGTTCAAAAGTTTGGGGTCACTTAGAAATTTCCTTATTTTTGAAAGAAAAGCACTTTTTTTCAATGAAGATAACTTTAAACTAATCAGAAATACACTCTATACATTGCTAATGTGGTAAATGACTATTCTAGCTGCAAATGTCTGGTTTTTGGTGCAATATCTACATAGGTGTATAGAGGCCCATTTCCAGCAACTATCACTCCAGTGTTCTAATGGTACAGTGTGTTTGCTCACTGCGTCAGAAGGCTAATGGATGATTAGAAAACCCTTGTGCAATCATGTTAGGTCTGCAATGCTGTAATTGCTGCAAATGGAGGATTCTTTGACGAAAGCAAAATTTGAAGGAAAAAAATTATTATTTCAAATACAAATCATTATTTCTAACCTTGTCAATGTCTTGACTATATTTTCTATTCATTTTACAACTCATGGTGGTAAATAAGTGTGACTTTTCATGGAAAACACAAAATAATTGTCTGAGTGGCCCCAAACTTTTGAACGGTAGTGTATATATATATATACTGTATATATATATATATATATATATATATATATATATATATATATATATATATATATATATATATACATATGTATATTAGCTGCTCTTGCTTGCTTGCTTTTTTTTTTCTTGCCTTCTGATTGTTGCTCTGAGTGTTGCTATCCCTGTGCTGTTGCAATCCTGGAATTTCCCCGTTGTGGGACTAATAAAGGCTTATCTTATCTTATCTTATCTTAACAACATACGGTAACACTGGACTGGAGGGTTTTCATCTATGGTGTGCAGATAGGACAGCAGAATGTGGCAAGAGGATAAGAGATGGACTGGCAGTGTTTGTGAATGACAAAGCGTGTAACCCCGGGCACATCACCATTAAAGAACAGCACTGTAGCAAGGACATTGAGTTGTTAGCTGTTAGCATGAGGCCATACCATCTACCGAGGGAGTTCTCACATGATGTTGTGACCGCTGTTTACATATCTTCTCTGCTAACGCTGATGCAGCATGTGGCATCATCCACTCCAGTCACCAGCAGGCTGCAGACACAGCATCCCAACACTCTCCAGCTCATCTCTAGTGATTTTAACAGTGCTTCACTGTCTTCCACTTTGCCCATTTTCACCCAGTATGCTATGTTCCACACCAGACACAATAAAACACTGGACTTATTTTATGCCAACACCAAAGAAGCATACACCTCATCACCGCCCCCCCCCCCCCATCCCCTTCGGAAGGTATGATCACAATCTGGCTCACCGCTTGCCTGTGTACGAACCCCTGGTACACAGAAAACCTCCTGTTACCTGCACAGTGAAGACATGTCTGAGGATGCAAACGATGCTCTGAAGGATTGTTTTGAATTCACTGTGTGGGAGCAGCTCTGTGATCCACATGGGGAGGACATTGACAGCCTCACACACACCATCACAGACTACATCAACTTCTGTGTGGAGAACATTGTACCCACCAAGACCATACGGTGTTTCTCAAACAACAAGCCTTAGATTAACCCTAGGAAAAAAGACTTTGCTAAAGGAGAAGAAAAGGATCTTCAGGCCAGGAAACAAGGAGCAGCTGAAGTCCATGCAGAGGGAACTGAGGAGGAAGATTAGCAAGGGGAAGGACAACTACAAGAAGAAGATGGAGGACAAGCTGTGGCAGAGCAATGTCAGCGGTGTCTGGAGAGGCCTCAAAACCCTCTCTGAGCACCAGGATACCACCTCGAGGGTAGGGAGTGGGTGAATGACCTGAACCTGTACTTCAGCTTCAACATGTTGAACACCCCCTCCGCTCAGCACACAGCCCCCACTGCCCCAGTCTATCCCTCACTAAGACCCAGGTGAGATCTGAGCTGAAGAAAATCAAAGCGAGGAAGGATGCTTGTCCGGAGGGCATAAGCTCGAGGCTCCTCAAATCCTGTGCAGACCAGCTGTGTGGGATTGTGGAGCACATCTTCAACCTGAGCCTGAAGCTGGAGAGGGTACCACAGGTGTGGAAATCATCCTGCATGGTACCCGTGCCAAAGAGGACCCAAGGACCTGAACAGTTACAGACCAGTGGCCCTAACATCAGACCTGATGAAGAGCCTGGAGAGGCTGCTCCTCGCCCATCTCCACACCCTGATGAGACCTGCGATTTAGGACAAGAGTGATGTCTGAAGATAAGAGTTGAGGTTCGATTGGATTGGACACAGCAATGATGATAGAAGGACGACAGCTCCTGACCAGATAGAGTGATGATATAGAGTGAAGTACGTGGCAGTAATGCACCTATAGGCTGGTTGTCAACCGCCAATCAAATCTAAAAGAAGAAGAAGATGTACACAGACAACAGAGGTGCAGCATGAATCCAGCTTAATACCTGATAATTTTTTTCACACATAGGGAGTTGTTTGGATCTCCTTATGAGAACTCCTTATACGGCGATATAGCGTGATGATAATCAATCAGTGGTGGTAATGCACTTGTAGGCTTCTTGCCAACCGCCAATCAAATCTAAAAAAAGAAGAAGAAGAAGAAGAAGAAGAAGAAGAAGAAGAAGAAGAAGAAGAAGAAGAAGAAGAAGAAGAAGAAGAAGAAGAAGAAGAAGAAGAAGAAGAAGAAGAAGAAGAAGAAGAAGAGACCAGCGAATGACCCACTTCAGTTTGCCTACCAGCATGGCATCAGGGTGGAGGATGGAGTGATCTTCCTCCTACATCATTCCCTGTCTCACCTGGAGAAGCCTGGATGTCAGGTTCTGAGCATGGTCAATGGACCATGCTCACGCTTTATGTTTATTTTTTGTTATTCACTGTGTTTTCTTCACCTGAGCTCAGTTTGATTATTGTGCTTATTTTGACGATCATGTCCCTGTTTATGTTTCTTTGAATTTGCCATTTATTTCTGTTTGCCATGATTATCTCCTTAGTTCAGTCTTGTCATACTCCTTACCTTGGTCTTAGTTTAGCTCCTCATTTAGCTCCTCTTGCATTGTACAGCGGGTATGATTCATGTGTCTACACAGGTCACCATCTATTCAGCTATGATGTAGATAGACTTCTTTTTAGAGTAGTGTTAGTTTACTTTCCATGGGTAATCCCTTTGTCTGTCATGCGTGTGTTTCTGTTGTTTGGTTGTCCACTGTCATGCTGCTATTACACTTCAATTTCCCATGTTGGGATCAATAAAGTACAACTATCTATCAATGCTTTCTATTTATTATTCTGTTTATTAGTATTATGTTATCATGGTCACAGTAATGTTTTGTTTGTTTATGTCTGTATGTCATTAGGACACGAGTCAGGCCATGTCCTCGCTTTAGGTTCATGTTTAGACTTTCTTTGTTAATGTTATCATGTTTTTGGTTTTATTTGGTTTTTTTGTTTGTTTTTTTTAATCATGTTCACTGCTTTGCTTGGTGTTGTTAATGATTATTTTCATGCTTATGTCATCATATTGGTTCTTGTCATGATTTTGGTTTGGGCTTTTGTTTTGACAGCGCCATTTGTTTATTTCCGGTTTTACATTGTGAGTTTTTGCTTTGTTAATTATTCACACCTGCTTTTGTTTTCTTGTTTATTGATAGTTCACAGGTGTTCTTGATTTTGTTCCATTATTTATAGAGGAGGCGTGTTACCTTCTGCATGGCAACATTCATGTTATCGCGGTATCATGCTATCATGGTTTTATACTATCTTGTTAACCTCTTTGTCATGTCAGTTTATGGTCACGTTTGGAAGTTTTTTGTTTTTTTTAAATTAAATTCATGCCTAAGGCAAGAAAATCTGCACATGAGTCTAATCCTTCATCCTGGAGGGGCAAACATGACAGAAGTTTGCCGTCATACCCTGGACTCAGCAGACGGAAGGAGGTTGGTGTTTGGCAGCCTCAACGTGGATGAGCTATGGGCAGTTCATCCAAGACTTTGTCTTGGACGGTCGCACCTTCAGACACCAGCGGAGGCCTTGGATTGCCCGGATGCCACGGCTGGGATTGTGGACGCACACCCCAGCCTGCAGACCTACCCCGAGCTGGCGGGACTACTGGCCACCGTTCACAAACTTCGCAAGACATATCACGGGCTGGTGAGGAAGTCATGTGGGGCACCGGAATTTGTGCTGACGAGGCAGTATCCCCTGACTCCGACATCCCCTTCTCCTTGCCGATTCCCAGCCTAGCAGTCACACCACAGTCAAGGGAGGTGCTCACCCACGACTCTGGAGACGGTGCCGGTAACACAGTGTCCCCTGGCTCCGACATCTTCAGCCTCTCCTCACCCTCCCACCACAGGCAGCCTCCCTTCAAACCTGCAGCCACACCAGAGGTTGGGGAGAGACTTGCTCCGAGCACCGGAGCCTGTGCCAATTAAAAAGCATCTCCTGGCTCTGGCCCCTTGCCCACAATGCCATGCGTTGACATCTACACATCCATGCCGCTCTTCAGCATCCGCTCCTGCGCTGCAGAACTCATCAGTTGTGGAGCACTCTTCATCGCCGGTCCCTATGGCAGCTGCAGTTTTGCCAGCCATCACGTCTGCAGTTTCATCTGCCATCACGCCTGCAGTGCGGGCTCCCACATTTGTTGCACTGGTGGTGCCCCCGCCCACTGCTACATGTCAGAGCACCTCATCTGCTGTCCCTCCAGCATCCCCAGAGGTGGAGGTCACCTCTCCAGCAGCAGAGTCTCCTGGATCCTTGCCAGTGGAAGAGCAGGAGTGAAGGCAAGTGACATTTTTCTCATTTGATTCAATATTCAACGATTCAAAGATTTATTTTTTTTTTTTGTCAATACTGCTATACATACAGGACAAACAGGAGAATTGAAATGTTGTTTCTCTCTCTTCAGTGGTTTGCACAATATAAAAAAAAGGAATAAGCCTGGAAAAACAACAGCAGTTTATGTACAGTAATGCTACCCGTAGTGCAAATAGCGACAAAAGATAAAACTCAGACATCCCATTGTTCAAATAAAGATAAACAATAAAACCCAGCAATCCTATATACAGAAAAAGTAGAGCAGTAATACTTGTAGTTGCAAGTTCGATGAGGTAGTATAGGTGCAGACAGTGAGATTGGACTGCACATGTTTAGTATTGTAATAACAGACAGCAGCAGATATGACATTTGTGCAAATGGTTGCAGTAAGGTGCAGAGACATGCATCAGCAGATGTATTACTGTCGGTGTGTCAGTCTTTCTGTGTGGGTGAGTGTGTTACAATCTGGAGGTGGGGGGAGTTGACAGAGTTCAGGGTCCTGACGGCCTGATGAACAAAGCTGTTTAGCAGTTTTGTGGAGCGGGCCCAGAAGCCTGGTACCTTTCCCCCAAGGGCAGGGTGCTGAAGAGGGAGTGTGAGGGGTGGGAGGTGCTGCCTGCAATGGTGATGGATCTGCGGGTGAGGCGGATGAAGTAGATCTCCGAGGGGGGGGCAGAGGCGCACTGATGATCTTGCTGGATGTTTCATTGTGCATTGTAGTGTTTTCCAGCAGGAGGCAGTGCAGCTTACATACCACACGTGATGCAGCTGGTGAGAATGCTCTCAGTGGTGCCCCTGTAGAATGAAAACATGATAGAAGGTGGGACTCCTGCTCTTCTCAGTTTGCGGAGGAAATAGAGGCGAGTATGAGCCTTCTTGGCCAGTGATGTGGTGTTGTTGGACCAGGAGAGGTCCTCAGAAATGTGCACCTCCAGGAACTTGGTGCTGCTCACCATCTCCACAGCTGCTCCATCGATGATCAGAGGGGGATGCTGTGTGACCTCTCCTGAAGTCAACCACAATCTCCTTGGTTTTTCCCATGTTAGATAGATAGATAGATAGTTTATTTCGAACACAAAAATATAACAAATACAAGCAAATGGCAAATGCAATAAAGTAACATTATACACTGTTCGAAAGGGAGAAGGAAGAAGTGAACACTTATTAATTCCATCTCCTCTTTTCCATAGATACACCCATGTGAATTTTATACAAATTACCACCTTTAAGACCCCAAGTAAACAGTTTACTGTATTTTTTACAAATCAACATTAACACCCATCCATTCTAACATACAATGATGTCCATACATCAAAACCAGCCTCAGACAACACAGATATACACAGTGCTCAGAGTTCAGGAAGAGATTATTGTCTTTACACCACTGGACCAGTTTGCTCACCTCATTTCTGTAGTTGGCCTCCTCATTGTTGGTTATGAGGCCCAACACCATTGTGTTCTCCGCAAACTTGATGATGTGGTTGGTGCTGTTACCATCTAGAATAGAGAGGTCTCGTCTTGCTTTTGGTGGGGAGGCCCAGGTGCAGCACCCATCTGCTTCTGAGCTCTCCCTTCCGAGATCTTCTGCTGATAGTGGCAATATGGACATGATGCCTGCCTTTGTTTCTTCCCCCTCATCCGAGGTGGCTGCATTTGGGATGGAGGAGCACACTTCTTCTCCTGCTGTGTCCGAGGTGCACGCCACAGCTCCAGTGGTCTCCGAGGTGCATGCCACAGCTCCATCAGAACATGAGGAGCACACACCAGCTCCTGATCTCCATGAGGGGCAGGCACCAGCTCCTGATCACCATGAGGGGCATGCACCAGCTCCTGATCTCCACAAGGAGCACCTTCCAGCTCCTGATCTCCACGAGGAACACACACCAGCTCCTGATTGCCACGAGATGCATGCGCCAGCTAATGGTGTAAAGCCTGAGGTTTCACCTGCCATCATCATCATTTCACCTAACATCATGTCACCTGACATCTTACAAGTATCTGGGTGTTCACCTGAACAATAAACTGGACTGGAAACACAACATCAACAGACTCTACAAGAAGGGGCAGTGCAGGCTGTACCTCCTGAGGAGACTCAGGTGTTTTGGAGTGTATGTGGCATTCCTGAAGACCTTCTATGATTCGGTGGTGACATCAGCCATCACATTTGGAGTGGTCTGTTGGGGCAGTGGCATCACGACAGCCGACAAGAAAAGACTGAAGAGGCTGATCAAAAAAGCTAGCTCTGTTCTGGGGTGATGCCTCGACCCAGTGGAGGAGATAGACGAGAGGAGGATGGTGGCTAAGCTGTCATCTCTGCTGGAGTCTGAGTTCCACCTCATGCAGGACATAATGAATACACTGAGGAGCTCATTTAGCAGTAGGCTGTGTCATCCTAGGTGCATGACGGAGAGGTTCCACATGTTCTTCCTACCTACAGCTGCCAGCCTTTATAACCTAACAAGGACTGCTCACAGAGGTTGTATTGAATGTACTAAACATAACAACTTTGCAGTAACAATTATTATCAAGGGTGGCAACAACACTGTTGATTCAAATGTGAAATATACTGTCTGGGTACAGATTCATATTCTGCAGGGTAATTTAACAAACCGTAATGTTGTTTTTACCATCTAGCAGCAATGCCCCTGCACTGTGTATGTAACTGTGTACATATGTATATTGCTACTGCTTTGGCTAACCAGTTCTTATCTTATTATTTATTTACTAGTGCTGCTATCCCTTTGCTGCTGCAATCCTGGAATTTCCCCACTGTGGGAGTGATAAAGACTTATCTTATCTTATCTTATCATGCCTGCTGAGTGGACTGTTGCAGCAGAGTCACCGGAGTCCTCGTCGGCTGTGGAGCAAGAGTTAAGGCAAGCGCTCTTTTCTGTATTTATTTTTTCAGTTTTAGAGAGGTCTTGCCTTAACTCTTGGTGGGAAAACCAACTTGCAGCTGTCATCTGCTTTTGAACTCTTCACGTCAGGCTCCACTGTCACCAGTTACAGTGACTCAGTGTTTGTCTCTTCCTCCTGGTGGCCGTGTTGGGGATGGATCCCCAGGTGGTTGGGCTTGAGATGCCCAAGCCTGAGTCACCTGGACTTTTCGTTGATCAATAGTCATTGTCTTGTTTTGCCACCAAGCAACAGTCATTGTTTGGTTTTGCCGCTGATCAACAGTCATCGTTTGGCTTCGTCGCTGATCAGCAGTCATTTTCTGGTGTTGTCACTGGTCAGTCCTCATCATCGGTGGTTGATGCTGTGAACTGCTGGCTCTCAAGCTCCACGCTCCAGCCCCTGCGGTCCAGGAAGACACGATTCTCAGCTGCTGTCTCCAGGGTCGGACACATCACGCTTCATGGTCTGGTGGTCCAGGGCCCCTGGGAGACTACCTGACACATCACCCTCTCTGGTCTGGTGGTCCAGGAATGCTGGGAAGCCATCCAACACATCATGCTCTATGGTCTGGTGGCACAGGGATGCTGGGAGACCACCCGACACATCACGTTGTATGGTCTGGTGGCCCCGGGATGCACACACACATTACAATCCGGAGACCCAGAGATGGTAGGAGGCCACCCAACGCATCATGCCCCATTTTCTGGTGGTCCAGAGACGCTGGGAGACAACGTGGCACATCACACTCTACAGTCTGGTGGCCTAGGGAAGCTTG
Source organism: Pholidichthys leucotaenia (assembly GCA_020510985.1). Taxonomy (NCBI): domain Eukaryota; kingdom Metazoa; phylum Chordata; class Actinopteri; order Cichliformes; family Pholidichthyidae; genus Pholidichthys; species Pholidichthys leucotaenia. The sequence goes on along the minus strand of CM035844.1, from coordinate 68,236,397 downwards.
GAGGCTACCCGACACATCACGCTCTATTGTCTGGTGGTCCAGGGATGCTGGGAGACTACCTGACGCATCATGCCTTATGGTCTGGTGTTCCAAAGACTCTGAGAGGTGTCCCAACACATCATGCTTTCTTGTCTGTTGGCCCTGGGATGCTGGGAGGCCATCTGACGCATTACGCCCTATGGTTTGAAGGCTCAGGGACACTGCAAGGCCACCAGATGTATCATGCTCTCTAGTCTTGTGGTCCTGGGATGCTGGGAGGCCACTCGATGCATTACATCCTATGGTATTATATTTATATTATTGCTAACGGCAACATGGTGCCCTCCGAGGCAGACGTGTTTGCTCGTTCCATTGTCCAATGCCATCTTTTTCTCCTTTTTTGCATGCTTGCTGCTCTTTCTACAGTGCATATAGGTCATGAACTGCTAACATACGACTGACAGAAACTACTAGACATCACCAAGACAAGCAGTCATACGGAATTTACTGGCTTCATACCACTCGATCTACAATACATTGTGCGACCACGCAGCGATAAGCACTACGATCAGCACCACCCCAAGGAAGGCCTCGAAGCACCGAGCCTGCATGAGCATGGTGACCCCAAGAAAGCGCGTCGGAAGTGGCGCAAGCGAGGAAAGAGAGGGGGTCTAGATGCTAGGCTAAAAGCTCTTGCTAGCCGCCCACCGCTACCTAGCCTCCTTCTAGCTAACATACGGTCTATGGAAAACAAGCTAGATGAACTAAGAGTAAGGATTGAAGACCAGCAAAAGATAAGAGAGTGCTGCGTCCTAATTTTCTGTGAGAGCTGGCTCTCAGACAGAGTCCCTGAGTGTGTCATTTAACTACAGACTCACTCAGCACATCGGGCAGACCAGACTGAAGACTTGGATAAGACGAGAGGGTGTGTGTGTGTGTGTGTGTGTGTGTGTGTGTGTGTGTGTGTGTGTGTGTGTGTTTATAAACAACTCATGGCGCAGAGCTGTACAGACTGTTTACAAGCACTGTTCACCTGATGTGTAGTTTTTACTGCTGAAATGCCATCCCTATTATCCACCGAGGGAATTCACTTCTGTGTTTTTGGCCGCTGTTTACATCTGCCCACAAAGCAACTACACAGCAGCGGTAGGCAAACTCCATGACATTATCAGCACAGTAGAGACGACCCATCCCGATGCTGTTTTTATTGTTGCTGGTGACTTTACCCAGGGCAATTTATGGACTGTACTTCCCAAATACTACCAACATGTGGATATTCCCACCCGTGATAAGAACACACTGGATCATGTTTACACAAACATATGTGGTGCATACAGAACTGCACCCCACCCCCACTTTGGACAGTCAGACCACATCTCCCTCTTGTACCAGTGTACAGACAAAAGCTGAAATAAACAAACCCTGCTATTAAACAAATTAAACACTGGACTCCAGAGACTGAGAGCATCCTGCAAGACTGTTTTGCCTGTACAGACTTGTATGTGTTTCAAGCTGCAGCCACCCGGGAGGATTCTTCTGTAAACATACAGGACTATGCTGAGTATGTGACATGTACATCAGCACGTGTGTTGATACCATCACACCCACCATACAAGTCAGGAAGTTCCCCAACCAGAAGCTCTGGATCAACAGTCAGGTAAGTCAGATGTTGCGTGCTCGCTCTCTTGCATTTAAATAAGGCAGTGGGGTCAAATACAAAGCTGCAAAGTATGGTCTGAGGAAGGCTATAACAACAGCCAAGAGGCAGTACAGGGAAAAGCTGGACAACCTCTACTCCGCTCCTGACCCGGGGCACATGTGGCAAGGCCTGCAACACATCACAGACTACAAGAGGACCAACAGCAACACCACTAGCTCCACAGACAGCCTGCCAGATGATTTCAACATCTTTTACACCCACTTTGAGACCTCCAGCTACAGTGCAGAGAGGAGACACACACACGCACCCTCCCCCTCCACAAAATGTCTCATCAGGCCAAGTAAACAAAGCACTGAGGAATATCAACCCCCACAAGGCAGCACAACCAGACAACATCCCTGGACAGGCTCTCAGAGCATGTTCTGGCGAGCTGACTAACGTTCTTAAATCAATCTTCAACCTTTCCCTCAACCAGAACATAGTCCCCTTCTGCTTCAAAACAACAACCATCGTCCCCCTCCCCAAAAGGAGCCCTCTGACCTTTCTGAATGATTACAGACCGGTAGCACTCACTCCAATCATCATGAAGTGCTTTGAGAGAGTCGTGCTGCCCCTCGTTCAGGACAGCGTACCAGATACCCTGGACCCCCTGCAGTACGCCTACCGGCCTAAAAGGTCCACCTCAGATGCCATTGCTGCAGCACTCCATTATTCTCTCTCCCACCTGAAAGATAAAGAATCCTATATCAGGACGCTCTTTGTCGACTACAGTGCCGCCTTTAACATGGTCATCCCCCACAAACTGACAGACAAACTGTCTTCACTTGGCCTGCACCCCACTCTCTGTGACTGGCTACTGGACCTTCTGACTGGCAGGCCCCAATTTGTTTGGGTGGGCAACAGGACCTCAGCCAACATCATCATGAACACAGGTGTCCCACAGGGTTGTGTTCTCAGCCCCATCATCTACAGCCTCTTCACCCATGACTGCGTTGCCTCCCACAAAGAAAATATCATCTTAAAGTTCACAGATGACACAGCAGTCATAAGACGCATCACTGACGATGATGAAGCATCCTACAGGAGGGAGGTGGCTAGCCTGGTGTCATGGTGTGAGGTTCCACACAGACCATGTAGAGTGACGGTCAGCAATTGTAATTGCCTCACGCTGTACATATAAACAAACAGTGCAGCCCAGCTTCTGACTAGCAAATGTCATGGCTGGCTGCATGGAGAAGCCAGAGCTTGAAGACCCTCTTCACAAGTTTCCTGTCTGGGAACACTTCGGCTTTCCAGTGAAATATTTGAACGGACAAAGGCAAGTGAATAAGATGAAAACAGCATTGGATATGCTTTTGGCAGTATGTTGAACTTGTTAACTCATTTGAAATTACACTACACAAACATGAATATCATTGCAGCACAAAAAAAGAAAAACCTATCATGGTACAAGCGCAGCTTCCAGCAGCATTTAGATAGCCTCAATGGGGGTTTTCAGATTGGCCCATAGCAATAGCAAATGCCATTTGTGTTTTTACTGTATAGCAGTGGATCTAAGGCCATATTCAGCTGTTGAGAACACCAGGTTTGAACACATGCTGAAGGTAACTGCTCATGTTGTGCCCGCTTCATCCAGAAAATACCATCTTTTTAAGACAAAGCTAAATCTGTTAATGCTGCCATTTAGGCCTGTGTTTTTCAAGGGTGCCCTGGTATGCTACTTCTTAATTGTCCAAAAAAATGCAAATAATTTGCTGTTGTTGTGCATGGGTGCCCTCAGAACCTACACAGAACAATGAAAAATTATTTTCAATTTTTTCGACCAATTAATAAGTGTAATTAGATAATTAATTTCCCACAGAAACCTGAACATACCAGAGCACCCTGGTTAAAAACACTGCTTCAGGCAATAAGGGACTTTAATTTCCTAAAAATAAAAGAATAATTCAGACTATTAAAACTTATATTGTTGCACTTGTCTGCATCATTCATTTGTTAAAAAGAGAATGTTTTTATTTTATTGTATACATTTAATTTATTGGAGAATTTACTGCTGGCAATTTGCAGTTTTTTGTTGTTTTTTTGTCAAAGCTATTCCCACTTATAAAAAATATAAGCAGTTTTATGTGCTGCAATTTGTTTCCTTACTGTACAGAAAATGAACCAAACTGTGACCTTTAAACCAAGGTACATACGGGATGGTGATTTTAGGCATAGCGTTACACCCCATATACTGTGTGTATATATATATATATATATATATACGTATATATATATGTATATATATATATACAGTGGGCCAAAAAAGTATTTAGTCAGCCACCAATTGTGCAAGTTCTCCCACTTAAAAGATGAGAGAGGTCTCCAATTTTCATCATAGGTATACCTCAACTATGAGAGACAAAATGAGGAAAAAAAATCCAGAAAATCACATTGAAGGATTTTTAATGAATTAATTGGTAAATTCCTCAGTAAAATAAGTATTTGGTCACCTACAAACAAGCAAGATGGGCTGCACGGTGGCGCAGTGGTTTAGCACTGTGGCAGCACAGTTTTACCCTCGGCCGGGGGACCACGGGGATCATGAGATCGTGGGTTCGATCCCAGCCCCCGACCAACAGTGAGCTGTGTGGAGTTTGCATGTTCTCCCCGTGTTGCGCGGGTTTACTCCGGGATTTCTCCGGTTTCCTCCCGCATACCAAAACATGTAGGTTTAGGGTGCTCGCGCACGCAGCGACCAGCAGCTGGTGGCTTGTCACCAGACTGCAAACCATGTCTACCTACGGGTACAAATAAGTAACAAAAAAAAAAAAAAAAAAAAAGATTTCTGGCTCTCACAGACCTGTAACTTCTTCTTTAAGAGGCTCCTCTGTCCTCCACCCGTTACCTGTATTAATGGCACCTGTCTGAACTCGTTATCAGTATAAAAGACACCTGTCCACAACCTCAGTCAGACTCCAAACTCCACTATGGCCAAGACCAAAGAGCTGTCAAAGGACACCAGAAACAAAACTGTAGACTTGCACCAGGCTGGGAAGACTGAATCTGCAATAGGTAAGCAGCTTGGTGTGAAGAACTCAACTGTGGGAGCAATTATTAGAAAATGGAAGACATACAAGACCACTGATAATCTCCCTCGATCTGGGGCTCCACGCAAGATCTCACCCCATGGGGTCAAAATTATCACGAGAACGGTGAGCAAAAATCCCAAAACCACATGGGGGGACCTAGTGAATGACCTGCAGAGAGCTGGGACCAAAGTAACAAAGGCTACATCAGAAACACACTACGCCGCCAGGGACTCAAATCCTGCAGTGCCAGATGTGTCCCCCTGCTTAAGCCAGTACATGTCCAGGCCCGTCTAAAGTTTGCTAGAGAGCATTTGGATGATCCAGAAGAGGATTGGGAGAATGTCATATGGTCAGATGAAACCAAAATAGAACTTTTTGGTAAAAACTCAACTTGTCGTGTTTGGAGGAGAAAGAACACCATACCTACTGTGAAGCATGGGGGTGGAAACATCATACTTTGGGGCTGTTTTTCTGCAAAGGGACCAGGACGACTGATCCGTGTAAAGGAAAGACTGAATGGGGCCATGTATCGTGAGATTTTGAGTGAAAACCTCCTTCCACCACAAGGGCATTAAAGATGAAACATGGCTGGGTCTTTCAGCATGACAATGATCCCAAACACACCACCCGGGCAACAAAGGAGTGGCTTCGTAAGAAGCATTTCAAGGTCCTGGAGTGGCCTAGCCAGTCTCCAGATCTCAACCCCATAGAAAATCTTTGGAGGGAGTTGAAAGACTGTGTTGCCCAGCGACAGCCCCAAAACATCACTGCTCTAGGGGAGATCTGCATGGAGGAATGGGCCAAAATACCAGCAACAGTGTGTGAAAACCTTGTGAAAACTTACAGAAAACATTTGACCTCTGTCTTTGCCAACAAAGGGTATATAACAAAGTATTGAGATGAACTTTTGTTATTGATCAAATACTTATTTTACCGAGGAATTTACCAATTAATTCATTAAAAATCCTTCAATGTGATTTTCTGGATTTTATTTTTCTTATTTTGTCTCTCATAGTTGAGGTATACCTATGATGAAAATTGGAGACCTCTCTCATCTTTTAAGTGGGAGAACTTGCACAATTGGTGGCTGACTAAATACCTTTTTACCCCACTGTATATATATATATATATATATATATATATATATATATATATATATATATATGTATATAATTGTGGCAGGCTAGTCCAGTTTACTCAGATTAAAGGAACACTTTTTAATCTGAGTAAGCTGGACTAGCCTGCCACAATTTCAATATCCAGCTTATTTTTTCCCATTAAAATCTGATGTGTTTTCAAAGTGTTCCCTTTACCTTTTTGAGCAGCATATATATAGTGCCCTGACCGTCTGAGGCCGGGGAAAATTCGCCATGGCGTGCATCTTGTCGGGCAAGGGTATCGCTCCCTCCGGTGAGATGTGGTGCCCCAAAAAATCAATCCCCGTCACTCCAAACTGGCATTTTGCCGGGTTGATTATTAACCCGTGCTCCTCCAACCTCCGGAGAACCATCCTGAGGTGGGTTACGTGTTCGTCCTCAGACGCACTGGCCACCAGGATGTCATCCAGGTAAACGAACACAAACGGCAGATTGCACAACACCGCATCCATCATGCGTTGGAATGTCTGTGCCGCGCCTTTTAATCCGAAGGGCATGCGTAAAAACTCAAACAAGCCAAACGGAGTTATTACCGCTGTTTTAGGTATGTCCTCCGCGCACACTGGGACCTGGTGGTAACCACGGACCAGGTCTATTTTAGAAAAAATGCATGCCCCGGTGAGGTGGACAGAAAAATCCTGAATATGGGGAATTGGGTAGCGGTCGTGCGCTGTGGCGTTATTCAACCTGCGGAAATCTCCGCATGGTCGCCATGATCCCTCGTCCTTAGGGACCGTGTGTAGTGGGGATGCCCAATGGCTGTTTGAGCTCCTGATGATGCCCAACCTTTCCAAGTTGGCAAACTCCTCGCGCGCTATGGCCAGTTTAGCTGCATCCAAGCACCGAGGTCATGCGAAAACGGGCGGCCCAGTGGTGGTGAGAAAGTGTTCCACCCTGTGTTTAGTGCTGGCCGCCGAAAACGTCGGGACCGTGAGTGCTGGGAACTGAGTGAGCAGGTTGTGGAACTTACCGCCTGGAGCTGTGACGTTGGCTTGTGTTATTGGCCCCGCCCCTCAAGCTGTACAGGGGAGAGAATCAAAAGACAGTGCATTAACCAAGCGTCTGTTAGCAACATCGACTAGCAACCCGTGTGCACACAGAAAATCAGCTCCCAGGATTGGGAAACTCAATGCCGCTATGACAAAAGTCCACTCGTACATAAGGTCGTGTAGGGATAAAGTCAGTGTTCTCTCACCAAAAGTCTTAATGTCCGAGCCGTTTACAGCTACCAGCTGGGGGCCGCTAGCTCCCGCTAGCCGGTCAGCGTAGGATGGCAGGATGAGGCTCTTTTGGGAGCCGGTGTCTACGAGGAACCGTCTCCCCGAGCGCGATTCCATCAATTAGAGCAGCTTGTTTTCTTCACCGGCGGCCGCAGCTGCTACTGACTGCCGGCTTTGGCGTTTCCCGAACTCTTGAATTGGCACGGTGGCGCACATCTGCGTGCGTTCTCTCCAAAGCGGCGGTGGTAGAAGCAGAGCGTGTCTCTCTGGCGCTTCCTGGCCCCCTCTGCCACTACCGTCGCCGGCTTCTCGCCTCCGCTGGTCGTCTCGCTGGGTTCCGACACCGCCACGTTCACTGTGAGGGCTCTGGTGGTGAGGATGATCCGATCTGCCTCCTGGGCTAGCGCCCGGTAGTCATGTGCGGCCAGCAACGGTGAATTGGCAATAACCGCTCTCGCCTCTGTTGGGAGGTTGGGAGGGAAAATGTGGGCAAACAGAAAATGCCCGTCGTCCGTGCCCATCAACGCCAACATCTTCTCCATCAGTTCGACCGCCGACCCATCTCCTAACTCGATGCGCCTCAGGAGCCTCTCTGCTCTCTCACAATCCGAGAGCATATAGTGCCAGGTCAGCGCGGCCTTGAGAGCCCTGTATTTGTCGTGGGCTGGAGGCTGTTGGAGCAGGCTTGCTAGTTGCTGAGATGTGCGAGCATCCAGCACTGTGACCACATAGTAATATCTGGTGCCGTCTGCCGTTATTCCCCGGAGGGCAAAGTGAGCCTCGGTGTGGTGGAACCAAGACTGCGGGTCGTGCAGCCAAAAGTCCGGTAGTTTGACCGAAACAGCGCACGCGTTGCTGGGGGTTCCCGTTTGGGCTGTCTCTGGGATGCTTGCCGCGTTGCTGGGGCTTCTCGTCTGGGCTGACTCCGGGGTTCTTGCCTCGTGTTCCATAATTTGTCAACAGGTCACCAGTGTGGAGAGTGTAAATAACGGAGGCAGATTTATGCAGCAGACGACTTTATTCACTCTCACATCAGTCATACACAGAAAAAGCATGTCTCAATACACCAGGGGTTCTTCTTTTATACCAACCACCCATCTCACATCTGCAGGACATCTCGCATCACAATACATTCATCCCTTCTCCCCCCACTGTCTCCCAGCTCTCCTTCCTGCTACATCACCATAATCTCTCCCATCTCCATACCTATTGTCCTTCTCTGTTTACCCTCTGCATCCAGTCTGAGATGATTAACCCAGCCTCTACAATATACATATATATATATACAGCTTTTCACATATTTTTGACTTGATCAACTTTTATTGTAAGCCATAGCCAAAGATTTAAACTGAGGGACTGATATTGTTTCCATGCTTAGTACTTCTGGACATCAGATCTATTAGTGCAACAGTTGAGACAGCTGCCTTTCATCAGAACCAGCTATCAAGTGTATACCAAAGATGACCAAAGCCCATCATTACTACAAGTGGGGAAAATTTTGCATTATCAGATAGTTCTGAATTGAGTTTTCTTCTGCCTATACTGAGGAAAATTCTTTCAGCCACAGATCCTTTTCCCAAGACCCAAGCTGACTTTACTGCCAATAAATCCTGTCTGATAACATCTCAATGGACATTTACAGCATTGTGTTTCACCATATATTGACTTTTAAATTTTCCAGACACAGACCAGATGCATACCAGAGAGCAATAACACTGTCACCCATCTTTATGATGTTAGGTCCCAAATTTTGAAAGTCTAACATAGCCTTCTGATGGAACAATGTAGAAGCATTCCTCCTGAGAAATTTCTGTGAGCTAGCTTCTCATTTTCCACAGAATGGTTTAAAATGTTTTTATTGGTATATGAATGAATGAATTAATGAATGAATGAATGAATTCTTATTTCGGATGCATTAAAAGTAAAGATTAAAAGAAAGGAACAGAATAATATAACAAAGGGGAAAGAAAAAAACACATCTTACAAGGTCAAATTAGACAATAACTCCTCTGATTATACAGTTCAACATAAGTTATCCGAAATGGGTGATGGCTGAAGCCGCAGCTTATATTGCCCACCCATATCCCATCCAAGAATTCAAAAGAAAAACAAACAAGAGCGATTACAATTCAGAACAAAGCTAAGACAAAACGTGACAAAAATCTAAGCAACAACACAACACAGACTGGATATAATAATCCTTATGTGAGTTTACATGTCATCTTGTATATATGTTTGGAGTATTTCTTCCTTTAGTTTTTGTTTAAATTGTCCAAGCGTTGTACATGATTTTAATTCAGGTCCAAAATCGTTCCACAATCTGACTCCTTGCACTGAGACACAATGTTGCTTGGTGGTAGTTCTCACTGAAGGTTTTTGAAATATACATGTTCCTCTGAAATGATATTGTTTCTCCCTTATTTGGAACAACTTTTGGATATTTGCGGGAAGTGATAGATTCTTCACTTTAAACATTATTACTGCAGTTTTAAAGTCAACCAGATCTTTCAACTTGAGAGCTTTTAATTTAAGAAAAAGTGGGTTTGTTGGTTCCCTGTAAGCAGCTTTGTTTATTATTACCTCCGCCAAGGAGGTTATGTTTTCATTGGCATTGGTTTGTCTCTCTGCCTGGTGGTTTGTCGGTCTGTCTGTTTGTTTGTCTGTCTGTCTGTTTGTTTGTTAGCAAGATAACTCAAAAAGTTATGGACGGATTTTCATGAAATTTTCACAGATTGTCAGAAATGGGGTATCCTACAGATGATTACATTTTGGTGGTGATCCAGATCACCGTCCAGAAGAAAACCGCCATTATGGAAAATGCCATTTTCGTCAATAACTAATGAACCACTAATCCTATCATTGTCAATCCAATTGCTAGTCATATGTTTTCATGGTCAAGGAATCTGAAAACGTACACACAAACACTGTATGTGTCATATCCGGCTCTAGGGAGCCGGGCAATCAGAGCCAGGGACAAGCCAGTGAGTCGAGATGTTTTATTCTGGGTAAGGGATAAGGGATGAGGAGAGCACAGACACTCATACAGACGTACATTCTCAGGCTGCACAGCGCAGGGGTAGGTAGCTCGTACCGGACATGGGGGTAACAAGACGTGCATACTCACAGCGGGATACAAACACCGGAATGCTGCAAGGGGAGTTGAGGCTGACACCAGACGAAGGGGCTTCAGCCTAGCAGTGCTTGCCCGGCTCCCTAGAGCCAGATATGACAGTATGTCGCAGCCAGAAGAGTTGCCGGCGGCCGTGAGTCGCCGTGGAAATGTACCTTTCTGTCCGGGTGTCAGCGCTGCTAGCATGCCGTTTCCCAGGAGTCACTTCCGGCGCCAGGGCGACGGGCTGAGGTCCATCTCGGAGGCAGTCGACGGGACGTTCTTCACCCTGCACGACGCCTCCAACGCGAGACGCTGGCATCCGGGCCGTGCTGAGGAACTCCTGGACTGTCACCCTCACTCTCTGTACCATCTGGAGGACAGTGCCAGGATAGACGCTGCAGGTACACAGCGAGAGAAGCTCCACGGGGTGGATGGAAATCCCGGCAGGGAGTCGAAGTGGGCGACGTCTTTCCCCGCTTCGGAGTCCCGTTCCTGCCGCCATTCCAGTCCGGGAGTTCGCGCCAACCAGAGGACTTCCCCCGACCTGCGCCACGTCACTCGGGATTCCCTTCGAGGAGCCGCAGCTGACAGCAGTTATGTCCGGGGTCGAGTGGCTGTCGCGAGCTCTACTGTGTTTCCTGTCACCACCTTCAGGCATGTGGCGGCGGCAGTGAGATTGATGGTGAGGACTTCAGGGCTACGAAGCCTTCCCGTGCTCGACGCCTTCCTCGTCTCGATCTCCGATCTGGAGCGGCGAATCCTGGGTTTCCCCCTCGCTTCGTCCCCTGGGAGTAGTCGTCATCACATCGCCGAGTCACCTCTGCACGAACCTCGTCCGGATCCAGTTCTGGGTCATCGTCAGGACCGTTCCTCCCACGCAGCTGTCATCCCTTCGCCTCGTCAGTGTGGAGATTCTACAGCCTCGTCCCCTGAGTCTCGTTCCCCCGCTGTCATTCCTGGACATTCGGGCTGGCTCACCCCGGCTGTTTCCCCCTCCTCCTCGACGCGCTTCCTGACCGCTGTGTGTGCCTGGAATCCCGGCCTGGTGAGCTCTCTGCTGGAGACAACGCGAGCGATCCTCAGACGAATTCCCGGGGGGTCCTCCGTTATCGCCGGGCGGGGAGAGGAAGAAGCAGATTCCACTACAGCAGGCGATACTCAACCTCCAGGGGGCAGGCAAGTCATTGTTTTTTCACACCTGCTTAATGATTTGCTCTGTCACATCCCTGGAGGAGAAGTTCAGGGTTCGCAGCTCCCTGAACTCTCCCCACCTGCTGTAACCTGTATGCCTAATCCCGCATCCTCTGTGTCTCTCTCCGCCGAGCGGTCCCCGGCTCCGGGTCAACGTGGTGGGATATGGAGAGGGCCTGTGGTTCCGCAGCTACATTGCGGACGGAGGAGGGGGACTGACTGCTGCGTGGAGTCTACGCTGACGACTGAGCGTCCCTGGGTCTCCACGGAGGAGCGGTTCGGTCCAGCGGGACGAGATTCTTCTGGCTTCACGCCGAGTGGGTCGTCGGCGGGGTTACCTGCGCTGGAGGGATCTCAAGCTGCGCTGACCATCGTGCTGGCTGCGGGGCCCGACGCGGCTAGATGGGAGCCTGACAACGACCTCCTGACGACGGATCCTGGATCTTCGCAGTCCTGGACGGCGTCAGAACCCGAGATCAGGCGAGTGCTCTCCTTTCTTTTCTTTCTTTTTATCTTTGAGCACTTCAGCCTATCTCCAGGGGAGACGAGCAGGGTGCAGCCGCCCGCTGCGTCTGAGCTCGTCTCGCCGGGTTCTGGCGCTGCCGGTGATCCTGATCCCGGTTCTGTTTTCTCTTCTGAGCCTTCTTCCAGGGTCACCGGCGAGGAGTTGCTGTTCCTCGTGGTGCTGGAGGGTCCGGGTTCAACGTTGGAGGTCGGTTCTGGTGCAGTGTCCAACGTGGGTTCGCCCGAGACCCAATCGGGGTCCAACGTGGGTTCGCCTGAGGCCCGATCGGGGTCCAACGTGGGTGCTGCCCCAGTGTTGTCCAGGTCCGGTGAGGAGGTGGCCGTTTCCCTGAGGCCCGCCGCCCTCGTCATCGGCTCTCCCCTGAGCCTCTTCCACCGGGATCCGCTCTGACCCTTCGTCCGTCTCAACGGTCCTGGTGGTTGAGTGATGCGGGTCGACGACCCGACCCACAAAACTTTCGGTTCGGCGATCTGGTTTCCCCCCACTGGTCTGTGTTTGCCTTTGGGCGGCCTGGTTCGGCAGCCGTTGGACTGGATTCCTGGGATCTGGGCCCAGAGTTCGCCGTCCGAACATTTCTCTTCCCCAGGTTGCCAACTGGACAATGGGCGGGGAGATTACCAGAACAATTCCGGCCGTTTTGGACTCTGCCTGCTGTCTCCTCGGGTGTCCTTTACTTCTCTTATTATTATTGAGGTCACTCGGGTGTAGTTTCTTTGTCCATTAGGGGAATATATGTTTTTGTGCTGTGTGTTTTTTTTTAACCATACTCAGCATTTTTATCGTATTGTTATCCTGTTACCCTGTCACCTTTTTTCCTCTTGGTGACTCACCTTATGTATCGCGCTGTGTATTGCATTTTCTTATCTTTACTCAGCGTTTTCATTCATCCTTACCTTAGCCTTGGCCTCGTCGGTGCATCATGGAGTATGCGTGTGGCTTCCTGTTCAACCATACTCTGTGATCACCCCATTCTGTCTTATTATCCTCGTGGGGGGCCTTCCTTGGCCCCGGCTTTAACATTGACTGTGTTTGTTATTGTTTGAAGTAATGTGTTTCATCCCCACTTAACCGTACTTCATTATTACCCATTTGTCCTTGTCACCTCTGTTTCTTTAGGTGATCTTTTATATATTCGGTGCTGTGTGTTTTGTTTTCTTTAGTATCCATGCACAGCGTTTTTCATCATTTTTTGTCCTGACCTTTGTCTTGTTGGTGCATTATGGAGTAGTGTGTTTTGTTCCCCTTAACTATACTCTGATTGCTTTATTCATTCCTGCCACCTTTTTGGTGGGTTTTTGGTTTTCTTTTTTTTGCCCCGATCTATACGTTATTTGTATGCTGTCTGTAGCCGCATTTGGTATTTTCCCTACCTGTGTCCTAACTCAGTTTTCTCCCTAACTGTGCTCTGGGTTAATCCTTTTCCCTGTGTTGTAGGGTATTGTATTTGGGTTTTTTTTTTCTCTGCCCTGCTGCCCTACATTGGTCTATTGTTTTTTTTTTTTGTCCTTCCCTTTGCATCTTCCCCTCCGGTCCTGCCTCCCTTCCGCCCACCCTAGATGGGGAGGGGGGGGGGCTGGGATGTTCCTGGTCGTTCGGGAGCCCGACCGTGAGGGGGAGGCTCTGTCACCATGGGGTGAGACGCCGGCTCGGCGCTCAGCCCATGCTCCTTTTATCCCTGCCTCTCATTGGGCAGTGCCTCAGCTGGTTCCCAGCTGTCAGTGTCACGGGACGGCTGGGGCCAATTAATCCTCATCAGCTGGGGCGCTGTTAATGAGTATAAAGAGGAGCAGCTTCGATCATTCGGGGCTGCGACATAAGCACTGCTAGGCTGAAGCCCCTTCGTCTGGTGTCAGCCTCAACTCCCCTTGCAGCATTCCGGTGTTTGTATCCCGCTGTGAGTATGCACGTCTTGTTACCCCCATGTCCGGTACGAGCTACCTACCCCTGCGCTGTGCAGCCTGAGAATGTACGTCTGTATGAGTGTCTGTGCTCTCCTCATCCCTTATCCCTTACCCAGAATAAAACATCTCGACTCACTGGCTTGTCCCTGGCTCTGATTGCCCGGCTCCCTAGAGCCGGATATGACAGTATGGAGGGAACTGTGGCGCTTGGCGGAGGTCTGCGCTCTCCGAGTGCTTTTCTAGTTCGGATAGCTCTCTTCTTTCTTTTTTTTTATGCTTCAGAAGAGAGCTAATAGCTCTCTTCTGAAGCATAAAGACTGGATATATGTTTGTTTTATATGTATTTTTCCATACTTCAGTACAATATGTCATGTATGGGAGTATTAATGAATGATACAAGGTATATAGTGTGGGTTGATTCAGCAAATATTTCACTCTGTGTAGTATTGCAATTGATTTAGATATTTTACCTTTAATATAATTAATATGTGACTTCCAACACAGTTTATTATCAATTATTACTCCAAGAAATTTAGTTTCGGATACCCTTTCATTCTCTAAACCACTTACACTGAGTTTAGATACTGAGTTGTTGTGATGGTTGTTAAAGACTATAAATTTTGTCTTAAATTGAGTGTTAATTTGTTTGAATCAAACCACAGTTTAAGGTTTCCTAATTCCTTTCCGAGTGTATCCAAAAGTTGTTCCAAATTACTTCCACTGCATAATAAACTAGAAAAGCACTCGGAGAGCGCAGACCTCCTCCAAGCGCCACAGTTCCCCCCATACAGTGTTTGTGTGTACGTTTTCAGATTCCTTGACCATGAAAACATATGACTAGCAATTGGATTCACAATGATAGGATTAGTGGTTCAGTAGTAATAGCATTACCTCATTGGCGGAGGTAATAAACTGAAGTGTTGCTGCTGTGTCCATCTCCTCCATCTGCAAACTTCCAGGCTGCGGGCATTGCAATTCATCGCACAACCGCGTACAACCCACAGGCCAATGGGTTATGCCAGCGTTTTCATAGATCACTGAAAGGAGCACTCAGGGCTTCACTGACGGATGCAAATTGGGTAGACAGGTTGCCGTGGGTTTTATATTGGGGTTGCACTCCGCGGCAAAAGAGGATTTGGAAGCTTCCGGCAGAGAGCTTGTTTTTGCGCAGCCACTATGGCTGCCCGGGGAATTTCTGCCAAATAATCCGGCGCCGGACAACTGCCCGTCTCAGCTTTTGCAGCATAGCGCAAACACAGGCACAGTGCCGGGCCCTGCCCACCACTGTTTTCCACGTGCTTTTGTGCCTAAAACTTTGAAGAACACGGAGTTTGTGTTCGTCAGACACGACGACCAGCGCCCTCCATTGTGCCTGCACACATGTTGAAAATGGCCGTATCTCACAATGTTAAAGAATCCTTTAAAAAATTCCTGTATCCAAACGGTGATCCGGATCATCCCCAAAATTTAATCAGTTCTTCCTTGTACCATTTCCAACAACGCCTGAAAGTTTCATCAAAATCCGTCCAAAACTTTTTGAGTTATCTTGCTAACCAACAGACAGACAAACAGACAAAAAGACAGACAAACACTGGCAAAAACATAACCTCCTGCGGCTTGCAGCCTGGCGGAGGTAATTAGTGTCATCGGCAAACAATATTAAATCAATTTTTTCCGAGACTTTACATATATCATTTATATACATATTGAATTACAGTGGCCCCAAAACCCAGACAAAGAACAATCCAACAGACTCTCATGATAAATTCTAGATCAAGGATTCAGTGTACCCCGCCCGGTATGGGGTTACCGGGGCCCCACCCTAGAGCAAGGCCTGGGGGAGGGGATCGATGGCTAGTGTCCGGTGGCCGGGTTTCCACCCATGGGACCCAGCCGGGCTCAGCCCGAAGGAGTTACATGGGTCCGCCCTCCAGTGGGCTCACCACCTGCAGGAGGGATCATGGGGGTCCAGTGCTATGTGGATTAGGTGGCGGTCAAAGGCGGAGATCTTGGCGAACTGATCCCAAGCTTTCTAAACTGGCTTTTGGTACGTGGAATGTCACCTCTCTGGTGGGGAAGGAGCCTGAGCTGGTGTACGAGGTTGAGAGATACCGGCTAGATATAGTCAGCCTCACCTCAACGCACAGCTCCAGTTCCGGAACCAGTCTCCTGGAGAGGGGCTGGAGCTTGGCCTTTTCTGGAGTTTCCCCAGGCGAGAGGCGACGAGCAGGGGTGGGTATTCTTGTATCCCCCCACCTTGCTGCCTCTATATTGGAGTTTTCCTCGGTGGATGAAAGGGTTGCTTCCCTGCGCCTTCGGGTTGGGAAATGGGTCCTGACTATCATTTGTGCCTATGAACCAAATGATGTTTCAGAGTACCCACCCTTTTTGGAGTCTGTGACTGGGGTGCTGGAGGGTGCTCCTCTTGGAGAATCCATTGTCCTACTGGGGGACTTCAATGTGCACGTCGGCAACGACAGTGAAACCTGGAGGGGAGTGATTGGTTGGGAGGAACGGCCTGCACGATCTGAACCCGAGTGTTGTTCGGTTATTGGACTTCTGTGCTAACCACAGTTTGTCCATAACGGACACCATGTTCAAGCATAAGGGTGTCCATATGTGCACCTGACACCAGGACACCCTAGGTTGCAGGTCAATGATCGATTTTGTTATCGTGTCATCAGACCTGCGACCGTATGTCTTAGACACTCGGGTAAAGAGAGGTGCAGAGCTGTCAACTGATCACCACCTGGTGGTGAGTTGGATCCGATGGCAGGGGAGGAAGCCATTCAGACCTGGTAGACCCAAACGTATAGTGAGGGTGTGCTGGGAACGTCTGGCTGAGGCCCCTGTCCAGGAGGTCTTCAACTCCCCCCTCCGGAAGAACTTCAACCACAATCCGAGGGAGTCTGAATGGGCCATGTTCTCCACCTCTGTTGTTGAAGCGGTGGCCCAGAGCTGCGGTCGTAAGGTGGTCGGTGCATCTCGTGGTGGCAACCCCCGAACCAAGTGGTGGACACCAGTGATGAGGGGGGCCATTAAGCTGAAGAAGGAGTCCTATCAAGCTTGGTTGGCTTGTGGGACTCCCAAAGCAGCTGAGGTGTACCGGCAGGCCAAGCGGAGTTCAGCTCGGGTGGTTGCTGAAGCAAAAACCCAGGTATGGAAGGAGTTCGGTGAGGCCATGGAACAAGACTTTCGGTCGGCCTCGAAGAGATTCTGGCAAACTGTCCGGCAGCTCAGGAGGGAAAAGCAGCTCCCTGTCCACACTGTGTATGGTGCGGATGAGGCACTGTTGACTTTGACTGGGGATATCGCTGGGGCGGTGGAAGGAATACTTCGAGGATCTCCTCAATCCCACTGATAGGCCTTCCACAGAGGAAGCAGGGTTTGTGGACGAGGGGGATGACTCGCCTATCACGAGGCTAAGGTCGCCAAGGTGGTTAAAAATCTCCTTGGTGGCCGGGCCCGGGGGTGGACGAGATTCGCCCTGAGTACCTCAAGGCCCTGGATCTTGTAGGGCTGTCATAGTTGACACGCCTCTGCAACATTGCGTGGAGGTCGGGGGCAGTGCCTTTAGCATGACAAACAGGGGTGGTGGTTCCTCTCTTCAAAAAAGGGGACCAGAGGGTGTGCTCCAACTTTAGAGGGATCACACTCCTCAGCCTCCCTGGGAAGGTCTATGCCAAGGTACTGGAGAGGAGAGTCCGGCCGTTGGTTGAACCTCGGATTCAGGAGGAGCAATGTGGTTTTCGTCCTGGCCATGGCACACCAGACCAGCACTTTATCCTCTCCAGAATTCTCGAGGGTTCGTGGGAGTTTGCCCAACCAGTTTACATGTGTTTTGTTGACTTGGAGAAGGCATTTGACCGCGTCCCTCATGGTTTTTTGTAGGGGTGCTTCGGGAGTATGGGGTATCGGGCTTGTTGTTATGAGCTATTCGATCTCTGTACGACCGTTGTGAGAGTTTGGTTCGTATTGCCAACACTCAGTCGGACTCATTTCCAGTGAGAGTTGGACTCCACCAGGGCTGCCCTTTGTCACCAATCCTGTTCATAATTTTTATGGACAGGATTTCTAGGCGCAGCCGGGGAATGGAGGGTGTCATGCTTGGTGACCACAGGATCTCATCTCTATTGTTTGCAGATGATGTTGTCCTGTTGGCTTCATCCAGCAATGACCTACAGCTCTCGCTGGGACGGTTTGCCGCTGAGTGTGAAGGGGCTGGGATAAGAATCAGCACCTCCAAGTCCGAGTCCATGGTCCTCAGCCGGAAAAAGGTGGATTGTCCTCTCTGGGTTGGGGACAGGCTCCTGCCCCAAGTGGAGGAGTTTAAGTATCTTGGGGTCTTATTCACGAGTGAGGGGAAAATGGAGCGAGAGATTGACAGACAGATCGGAGCAGCATCTGCAGTGATGTGGATGTTGTACTGGTCTCTTGTGGTGAAGAGGGAGGTGAGTTCTAAGGTAAAGCTGTCGATTTACCAGTCAATCTACGTTCCTACTCTCAACTATGGTCACGAGCTTTGGGTAATGACCGAAAGAACAAGATCGCGGGTACAAGCGGCTGAAATGAGCTTTCTCCATAGGATTGCTGGACTCACCCTCAGAGATAGGGTAAGGTGCTCAGTCATCCCGGAGGGGCTCAGAGTAGATCCGCTGCTCCTCCACATTGAAAGCAGTCAGTTGAGGTGGTATGGGCATCTGATTAGGATGCCTCCTGGACACCTCCCACTTGAGGCTTTTCGGGCATGTCCCATTGGTAGGAGATCCCGGGGCTAGGTGGAGAGACTCTGTCTCCCAGCTGGTCTGGAAACGCCTTGGTATCCTCTCTGAAGAGCCAGAGCAGGTGACGGGGGAGAGGGAAGTCTGGGCTTCTCTGCTTGAACTGCTGCCTCCGTGACCCGGACCTCCGGAAAAGTGGTAGAAGATGGATGGATGGATGGATGGATGGATGGCCCCAAAACTGAACCCTGTGGGAGTCCACAAGTAACCTTCAGTAACTGTGAGTTTTTCCTACCAACACATACATACTGATATCTGTTCTTTAAGTAACTACTTAACCAGGACAGTGCTACCCCCCAATACCATAATTTTGTAGTTTCTTTAATAATAAATTATGATCCACTGTATCAAATGCTTTTTTAAGATCCAGGAATACCCCAGCTGAATACTCTTTATTTTCAATGGCAGTTGATATTTTTTTTTATAAATTCCATTAGTGCAAATGCAGTTGTCCTCTTGTGTCTGAACCCATATTGCTGCTCACACAATAAATCATTCTTCATTATGAAGTTGTCAATTCTCTCACAGAATATTTTTTCAAGTATCTTGGAAAATTGCGGCAATAGTGAAATTGGTCTATAGTTTGAAAATTCCCCTCTGTCACCCGTCTTGTATATCGGAATTACTTTAGCTGTTTTCATTGCATTGGGAAATACTGCATACCTCTGTTTGTTTGGAGAGACAGGTTACAAATATACGTCAGTGGCTTCACTAAGCATTCAATGATAGTTTTGACTAAAGCATGTCAATACCTTTACAATCCGTAGATGTTTTACTTTTAAACAATTTAACAATTTCAATGACCTCTCTCTCATCTGTGTTCTTTATAAAAACGGAGTCTTTTATAGCAGTGTTTTTGCTTATTGTATCACTTGTAGGTGCCGTAATGGGTATTTCTCGAGCCAAATTAGGACCAATGTTAACAAAAAAGTTATTAAATTCATCTGCAGGTGAGACTGCATTCACACTCTGAGTCTTTTTTTTTTCTTTTTTGAAAGATTGGTTGTGTAGCTTGTATTTCTGTTTTTATTTCCAAGAATATTGTTAAGTATTGTCCATGTATTTTTAATATTAGCTCTGTTTTTCTCCAACTCTTTACTGTAATAGTCTCTTTTACTACATCTTATTATATACTGCTCAAAAAAAATAAAGGGAACACTTTAAAACACATCAGATTTTAATGGGAAAAAATAAGCTGGATATCGAAATTGTGGCAGGGTAGTCCAGCTTACTCAGATTAAAGGAACACTTTTTAATCTGAATAAGCTGGACTAGCCTGCCACAATTTCACAATTTCCATTAAAATCTGATGTGTTTTCAAAGTGTTCCCTTTTTTTTTTTGAGCAGTATATATGTTAACTTATTTTTGTATTGTGGAGAATGTGTTCAAGGATGAGGCTGAGTTTGTTCCTCAGATTCAGCTTTATTCACAGAGCACATCTCCATCAAGTCTCAAAGCAAATAAAGAGGAAGTTTTCATCTCACATCAGGGGTTTTATACCCCGGGCACGAAACAGCAGTCACATGGTGTTTAATCAAACATACAGTCACATGGTACTTAATCTCAATCCCAAAGTAACCCCTTTCATCTCTCGCCATTGTCCTCTAGTCTCTGGCCCAGAAATCTTCCCCGGTCGTCTCCCGGACACAAAGGGCGAATCTCACACTCCCCTGCTGAATCCCAGAGTCTCAGTCCTCTTTGTTCCATGAGACGTGAAGCACACAATACACATACAGCAACACAATTGTGGGGAATATGTAACCAACATATGCGCCACAAGACCCCCCCCCCCAAACGTCTAAATGGGACAAACATAACCAGAGACACATGACATCATAACATCACTACACATTGTCATAACTCTGGCTCTCACGAGCCAGAAAGGAGATACGAGGGCGACCAGTGAATTAGCGTAATTTATTAACACAAGACACACACTACACTAAATAACGGACAGCAAAGTAAAGAGCCACGTGGGGCTAAAACACACACAGAACTAAGGGTAACATACCACCCAGGGAGAAAGGCTAGAGAGGCGGCGAGGGAAAAACACACGCCGAGTCGCAACACTTACTTTGGGTGAAGCGCCGAGGTAACGGCGAACTGAAGCTAGTCGTAGGAGCTAACAGTCGTGGGAAACACAAGGAACGTCTTCCCATAGCGAGGTCGCAGCAACGAGTAACTCCCGGCTGCTCGCTTAAATGGGGAGATGATTGGGAATAGGAGACAGCTGTCCCAGCGCAGCTGAACTAGACAGCTGGCAATCAGCTGGGCGCTGTCAAAGAGCGGGCCATGGAAGACCCGGCACGGACTACCCCGGAGCAGGAGCGACACTGGACAACCTGAACGCAGAGAAAAGAGCGTTCAGGTCGTGACAGTACTCCTCCCCCGAGCCGCGCCTCCTGGAGCGGCCTAAACCCCCCCCCCCCCCGAGGGAAGACCAGGGAGGGCGGTGGGGGCCAGATCTGGGAGAAAGGGAGGGACCAGAAAAAGGAGGCAGGGAAGAAAAAAAACCTAGATACAGTATAGGGTCAGATACCATAATAATCTTAACCCCCCCCCCCCCCCAAAAAAAAACATCACCCCCTCCTCTGCAGAGGCCAGACGGTCTGTGCAGGTGACCACAGGAGGTGAGGAGAAACGACAAGAACCAAAATGCAGAAACATAGCGACATAGTCATGGAAAAAGTTCACAATAACTTAGGGTGAGGACAATAAAAAAAAAAAAAAAAAAAAACTCATGTCCCGAAGGCCAAAAACTACAAAACTCTGAACATATGGTTTAAATAGACTTACACATGTAACCCCGGCCAGAACAGAATAATATACAAAGGAGGCAGTCCGGGCATAAAAATACAAAAGGAACAACTCCTCAAACACGTATTAGCACAAAAAGTGTCACTAAACAGTCTGGAGGAGGATATAAATACAGAAAAACAAGACTACTCGGAATGAGGCCAGGCAATGTGAAGCAAATGCTACTTAAGGGAGAAATTAGAATAGGGATCCATACAGGGATCGTAAAACACAGAAAATTGTCTAAAGAAAAATTCTCGGTAGAAATGACATCCCAATAAGGACTCTAACACAGAAAGTTCCTTGATGTCCTGAATGAAATTAAATAATGGAGGCATACAAAACACAAGGCTATGAACAGTTAGTCAGTCTGTCAGGAATGACAGCAGGTGGAGTGAGGCAGGCGATGACAACTTGTCCGGCGGGCGGCCTGAACTCCACCAGGCCAGGAACCACAACACCAGTTCGGGTGGCCTACCCGAGTCCCAGGCTAGGAGACACAGTTTCTCCGGAGGCTGACCCAGACCACCGAACCAGCCAGATGGCTTCCCAGGCGGTCGTCCCGTGACCTCAGACCACGGAGAGCTGAGGGAGAAGTCTTGGTGCAGCTTCCTCCCTGAGGGAAAAGGCAGGAGGAAACTGACCCAGGTGAGAAAAACCCCCACAGTAGTAGGGGGAGAAGAGATGGAGGCCAGGGGCAAAGTTAGCCTGCCATCTAATGGCAACAAGGGTAGGGGGAAACTGGCCCGGGTGAGAGGAACCCCAACAGCGGCAGGAGGAGAAATGATGGAGGCAAGGGACGAAGTCAGCCTGACGTCAGGCGAACACAATCCTCCAGCTCCCACACTAACTGTTACCCGGACCGGCGCAGCACCCCCGGTGGACCCCGATCGGACTGGCACAGCACCCCCGGTGGACCCCGATCGGACCGGCGCAGCACCCCCGGTGGACCCCGATCGGGCCGGCGCAGCACCCCCGGTGGACCCCGATCGGGCCGGCGAAACACTCCCGGTGGACCCCGATCGGGCCGGCGAAACACTCCCGGTGGACTCCAGCTGGACCGGCGAAACACTCCCGGTGGACTCCAGCTGGACCGGCGAAACACTCCCCGTGGACTCCAGCTGGACCAAGACAGCACTCCCGGTGGCCCTGGGGAGAGGCTCAGAGGGACAAAAGGAACCGGGATCAGGATCACCGGCAGCGGCAGAGCCCGGCGGAACAGGCTCGAGCACAGCAGACGGCTGCACCCGGCCCGCCCCCCCGAGAGACAGGCAATAATGCTCCAGAATAGAGAAGAGAAAAACAAAATAGAGCACTTGCCTGATCTCGGGTTCTACCGCCATCCAGGACTTCGATGCTCCGGGCTCAGCGTGCAGGACTCCGTCCTCTGGCTCCAACTCGACTGCGAATGGCTCCGCAGCCGGCATGATGGTTTCCACAGTCAAACGACCTCCAAACGCCGAAGACCGCGTCGACAGCCCACCTGGCGTGGAGGCAGGAGATCTGGACTCTGCTGGGCCGAACCATTCCTCCGTGGAGACCCGGGGACGCTTAACCGTCGGCGCTGGCTCCAACAGGCAGTTCGACCTTCTCCTCTGCCCATAACGTGGCTGCGGGGCTGGGGCAAAACCCTCCAGGGCCGCAGGCCGCCTCCTCCTCGCGCAGCGGTGTACACCTGGCACCGGGGCACACTCAAGGGGAAGAGACACAGAGGACGCAGGTTCATATTCAGTTTTTGCAGCGGGAGGAGAGAGCTCAGGGGACTGTGAACCCTGAACTCCTCCCCCAGGAATCAAACAAGGCAATTCACTCATAATGGGAGGAGAATGAAAGGACACTTGCCTGATTCCCGGAGGGCCGGTGGAACCCGCTACAAGGGACTTGAGTCTCTCTTCTCCCAACCGGATAGAAGTGGGGAACCCCCCGGACAGATGAGGCGGTGCTACCCGCACCGGATCGGGACCTGGAACACCTGGAGATGAATTTGCGCTTCTCCCAGCGGCCGGAGTGAATGACGAAGAGGGGGGTGAAACAGCTGAGGAGAGCTGGGGGCCCAAAGCTGACGGGACAGCAGGGAGAGCGGGCCCAGGAGCGGGAGCAGCTGATTCACTTCTTCGGCGAGACACGGGAGCAACAGCAGGCTGGGAGGCGGAATTCGTGTGGTTTCCTGGAGTGGGATCCGGACGGGGCTCTCGCTGAGATGAGTGGGGAATTTGGGAGCGACGTCTTCTGAACGTGAGGTCGGGGAAACGCCGCTCCTGTGCGATGAGCGAAGCCAACAGGTCAGCGTATTCCGGATAATCGTTCAGCTCCGGGTTCTTCTCGACCAGCCTGACCGCCGCAATCACGTTCTTCATGGCTACGGGGGGAACGGCGGCGGAAGAAGCGGCTGCCACTCGATCCGCAATGCGCATCGCTGTCACTCTCATCTTCTCCGGGGGAAACCCGGTTGACGTCACTCTATCCTGGGGATCACCCCTGGGTGAGGCGAACTCCTGGACTGGATCGGCGGCAGGAGCGGGATTCCGAAGTGAGGAGCGATGGCGTCCTGTCCTCGGCTTCCTGCCGGAGTTCTCCTCCAGCCTACGGAGCCTCTCCCAGGCCACAGAGATGTCTGCCCTCCTCGCCTTAACCTCGGGGAGAAGGAAGTAGTGAGAAAAGCGGTTAAGCATACCCTCGGCGAGCTCCAGGCGCCAGCGTATCTCGCTGGGGGCATCGTAGAGGTCCGTGGTAAACAACGTTCCGTCCACAAGGTCCAGAGCCTCCGAGAGATCGTGGCCTGGGTGCCGCATGAGTCTCTTGGAGGGAGACATGATACTGGCTCGCCCGCACCCAGAGGAAGGGGAAAAAAAGGCGTTGAGTCCTTACAGCCAACTCACGGTCGCGGCCGTCTCACTATGGCTGCGACCTACTGTCATAACTCTGGCTCTCACGAGCCAGAAAGGAGATACGAGGGCGACCAGTGAATTAGCGTAATTTATTAACACAAGACACACACTACACTAAATAACGGACAGCAAAGTAAAGAGCCATGTGGGGCTAAAGCACACACAGAACTAAGGGTAACATACCACCCAGGGAGAAAGGCTAGAGAGGCGGCGAGGGAAAAACACACGCCGAGTCGCAACACTTACTTTGGGTGAAGCGCCGAGGTAACGGCGAACTGAAGCTAGTCGTAGGAGCTAACAGTCATGGGAAACACAAGGAACGTCTTCCCATATCGAGGTCGCAGCAACGAGTAACTCCCGGCTGCTCGCTTAAATGGGGAGATGATTGGGAATAGGAGACAGCTGTCCCAGCGCAGCTGAACTAGACAGCTGGCAATCAGCTGGGCGCTGTCAAAGAGCGGGCCATGGAAGACCCGGCACGGACTACCCCGGAGCAGGAGCGACACTGGACAACCTGAACGCAGAGAAAAGAGCGTTCAGGTCGTGACACACATCAATCCACCAGTTGCCTAACTCTCAGTCTCCTGCCGTATCTGCTGAAAGCCGGCTTTGCTGCTGTCTGCACCTGTGGATTAGAACTGTTAGTCAATCTCTGTGGGAGTCCTGTAGAATGCCCTCTAGGGGGTCTACCGCAACAGGGGGCTCTCGCCAACTGCACCTCTTCATCCGCCAAAACAAAAGCGGGTTTGAGTCTGTTAATACCAATCAATTCTTTTCTGCCTCCCAAATCTAGCAAAAAATGATTCTCTCCTGTTTCCAGCACCTTGAACGGCCCATCGTAAGGCGGGCGCAGGCTGGGGCGACAAGCATCATGTCTCACAAAAACAAACTCCGCATTTTTTAAAGCCTTCGGCACAAAAACGCGTGGGAAACTGTGATGAACCAGGCCAGGAAGCGCGTTTGATCCTGTGCTGCTCTGCAACAGCTGAGGGGGGGGGGGGGGCAATTTGGGGCAGGATTATCAGGGAGAAATTCCCCTGGCAAACGGAGGGGCTGTGCAAAAACTAATTCCGCTGGAGAGGCTTGCAAATCCTCCTTAGGTGCAGAACGCAACCCCAATAAGACCCATGGTAACTCGTCAACCCAATTTGTATCCGTAAGTGACGCTCTGAGGGCCGCTTTCAATAACCTGTGAAAACGCTCGCATAAACTGTTAGCCTGAGGGCTGTACGCGGTGGTGCAGTGGATCTTTACCCCTAGGCTGCGGGCCATCGATGACCAGAGTTCGGAGACAAATTGAGGACCCCTGTCTGACGTTATGTCTGACAGGACTCCAAAACGCGCTACCTAAGCTGTTAAAAACGCGCGTGACACTTCTTCCGCTGTGGTTGACGCCAGAGGAACCGCTTCTGGCCAACGCGTGGTGCGATCCACCATCGTCAAAAGATGTGTGTGCCCCTGTGACGACGGGAGGGGGCCTACCAAGTCGACATGCACGTGATCAAAGCGCTTAGCAGGAATGTGAAAAGGCTCCAAAGGAGCTCTAGTGTGCTTGTGTATTTTGGCTCGCTGACATGCCACGCAGGCTGTCGCCCATTCCTTGACCTGTCTGCGCAACCCTGGCCATACAAATTTCTCCCCCACCATTTTGACCGATGCGCGCACCCCCGGGTGCGCCAGAGAATGGATCGAGTCAAAAACGCGGCGGCGCCACGCAGCTGGTACCACGGGGTGCGGCCGTCCCATGGAGACATCACAGATTAGGGGAGGCATACCCATTTGCAGCACCCTGTGCTCCAGCCTTAACCCTGTTGGTCCAGACTGGAGCGCGCGCACGTCCGCATCGCTAACCTGCTCCGTGGCCATGGCTGCATAATCTAACCCCACGCGGACCGGGGCCGCGCACGCTCCCACGTCGCTACCCTGGCCCGCGGCCATGGCTGCAGAGTCTGCCCTCACGTGGTCTGGCTCCGGCACAGCACGCGAGAGGCAGTCTGCCACTACATTATGTTTACCTGCGACATGCTGGATATCGGTGGTGAACTCTGATATCGCGGCCAGCTGTCTTTGCTGCCGGCCCGACCAAGGTTCAGAAATCTTGGCCATCGCAAAAGTCAGCGGTTTGTGGTCCACGAAGGCGGTGTAACGGCGCCCTTCCAGCCAGAACTGGAAATGGTGGATGGCTAAGTGTAGGGCCAACAACTCCCTGTTGAACGCGTTGTATTTTCGCTCGCTATCGCGCAAGGTTTTGCTGAAAAATGCGAGTGGTTGCCAGGTCCCCGCTACCCACTGTTCATCGACTGCCCCAACCGCTAAATCGGACACGTCAGTGGTGAGGGCCATGCGGGCTGTTTGAACTGGGTGTGCCAACAAAACCGCATTTGCCAGCGCTGCTTTGACTTGAGAGAATGCGCGCTCCTGCTCAGGAGACCATTCGATTTTATTTGTGGGTTTTTGTTTTTTTAGTGCCGCGTACAATGGTTGCATGAGCCGTGCTGCACTTGGGAGGAAACGGTTCTAAAAATTAACTATTCCCAAAAACTCCTGTAATGCTTTGACCGTTTGAGGTTGGGGAAAATTTGTTATTGCGCGCACTTTATCGGGGAGAGGGACCGCTCCTTCTGGCGAAACGCGATGCCCCAAAAAATCAATCTGCACTACCCCAAACTGGCACTTCGCTGGGTTAATTATTAACCCGTTCTCTGCCAGCCTCCGGAAAACTGCTGTGAGGTGGTTTTCGTGTTCGTCTTCGGACGTGCTGGCAACTAAAGTGTCATCCAAGTAGACGAACACGAAAGGGAGGTCACACAGCACCACATCCACCATGCGTTGGAACGTCTGCGTGGCCCCCTTGAGTCCAAAAGGCATGCGCAAAAACTCAAAAAGCCCAAAAGGAGTTATTACCGCTGTTTTGGGTATGCCCTGGGCGCGCACTGGAACCTGATGGTAGCCGCGCACTAAATCTATTTTAGAAAAAATGCGCGCTCCCGCCAAATGAACCGAAAAATCCTGAATGTGTGGGTTCGGGTAGCGGTCGTGTGCGGTGGCGTTATTCAACCTGTGGAAATCACCGCAAGGTTGCCATGAGCCATCAGTCTTTGGGACCATGTGCAATGGTGAAACCCAGGGACTTTTCGAATGTCTGATGATGCCCAGTTTTTCCAAGTTGGCAAACTCCTCGCGCGCTATGGCCAGTTTAGCTGAGTCCAGGCGCCGAGCTTTTGCAAAAACGGGCGGCCCGGTGGTAGTGATATAATGCTCCACCCCATGTTTGGCCACTGTCGCCGAAAACGTTGGGACTGTTAGTGCTGGGAACTGAGTGAGTGGTGCGTGGAACTTACCACCCGCAGTCATGACATTGGCTTGTGCAGTTGGCGGTGCCACTCATGCTGTGCAGGGAATAGAGTGAAAAGACAGTGCATTAACCAGACGTCTATTAGCAAGATCAACCAATAAACCATGTGAGCACAAAAAATCAGCCCCTAACATGTTGAAACTGACTGCAGCTACCACAAAAGTCCACTCAAATGAACGACCCTGCAAAGACAGAAGCAGTCTTCTCACCAAAGGTCTTAATAGCTGAGCCGTTTGCTGCTGACACTGACACCCGGGGAACTTGGGACGGCATCAGCCGGTCCGCGTAGGAAGGCATGATGAAGCTCATCTGGGAGCCTGTGTCCACGAGGAATCGTTTCCCCGAACGTGCATCTGTCAGGTAAAGAAGCTTGTTCTCTTCCCCGAGGGCCGCAGCCGCTACGACCCTCGGTCTTGGCGTTTCCCGAACGCTTGAAGTGGCACGGCGGGAGGCACTTGTGTGCCCTCTCTGCAAAACGGCGATGATAGAAGCACAGGACGTCGCCCGCTCCGTGTTGCTTGGTGCTGACTGCTGCCGTCGTCGGCGCGTCTGGTGCTGCAACCACTGGCCCCATGCCGTCTCCGGGGGTCGCTCCTAGCTCCGCTGATGCAGCCGAAACTGCGCTCCACTTGTGGGCGTCGACGAGTCGCTGCGCCTCCTTGCTCAGCCCGTGGTAGTCTTGCTTGGCCAACCGGGGTGAATCTGCCAGGGTAACTCTCACCGCTGGCAGTAGAGTCCGGAGGAAAAGGTGGGCGAAGATAAATTCGCAGTCCTCGGAGTCTTTCAGCCTCAGCATTTTGACCATCAGGTCTACGGGTCTGTCATTCTCTGACTCCGTCAACGTCAGGAGCCCCTCTGCTCGCTGTTGCACGGAGGGGGTGAAATGACTGATAAGCACAGCTTTCAAGGTGCCATATTTGTCGCTGTCCGGTGGGTGGTTGACCAAATCTTCCACCCTCTGAACTGTGTGGCTGTCCAGCTTCGCCACAACATGGTAGAATCTCGTGTCGTCCTTCGAGATTCTCCGGAGGTTGAACTGCACCTTGACCGCGCTGAACCAGGAGCGCGGGCTATGCTGCCAGAAGTCAGGCAGCAGGAGTATGGAGGCAGCCATCAGGCTGGCTTCTGCTGAGCCCCGCTCGGGAGAATTATTTCTGCTCATTCTGAGTCGTAAGGTCACCAGTGTGGAGAATGTGTTCAAGGATGAGGCTGAGTTCGTTCCTCAGATTCAGCTTTATTCACAGAGCACATCTCCATCAAGTCTCAAAGCAAATCAAGAGGAAGTTTTCATCTCACATCAGGGGTTTTATACCCCGGGCACGAAACAGCAGTCACATGGTGTTTAATCAAACATACAGTCACATGGTACTTAATCTCAATCCCAAAGTAACCCCTTTGATCTCATGCCATTGTCCTCTAGTCTCTGCCCCAGAAATCTTCCCCGGTCGTCTCCCGGACACAAAGGGCGAATCTCACACTCCCCTGCTGAATCCCAGAGTCTCAGTCCTCTTTGTTCCATGAGACGTGAAGCACACAATACACATACAGCAACACAATTGTGGGGAATATGTAACCAACATATGCGCCACAGTATGTTTTATACTGCTGCTCTGCTTCTTTTGTCCTTTTCTTTAGAAAAGCTTTATATAATGATTTTTCTTTTCTTTTTACATGCTTCTTGTAATCCTTTGGTTAACCATGGCTTGTCAACAAATTTCTGTTTAAGCTTTTTCTTTACTAATGGACATTTTTTTTTAATTTAAAGAGTGGTTACAATGTTCATAAATGTGTCATAGGGTTCATTTACATCTGATACATAGACTTTTGTCCAGTCTTGCTTCAGCAGGTCTTCTTTAAAAGAACTGATTGCAATTTGTGATTTTTATCTGAAAGATTTTAAAGTTTTTTTTTTCTGTATTGGCCCCCGTGTGGCCATGGATAAGTGCAAAGACTGGCAAATGATCACTTATGTCATTTATCAATGATCCACTTTCTATTTTCTTATCAATAATATTAACAAGCAAGTTATCAATAAGTGTAGCAGTGTGAACTGTGATTCTACTGGAATGTGTTATTGTGGGATATAGACTCATACTGTACATAGAATTCATGAACTCTGTAATTACATTTTGTTGTTATATGGCTTGATATGTTTTTCTTTACTCTCCCGAAGAATTAATATGCATGTCCACTATGAAGGTATTGATTTAAAATGTGCACACATTTTTGTTCTTAGAAGTAGAGTGTTTTATGCTTTATTATGTAGTATATATGTTCTAAGATGATTTCCCACTTTCCATTATCAAATGCTATTTCTCCATTTTAAAACTCACATCGTATGGACTGTGAACTGACCAATCAGCTTTCAATCTTAAAGTCATTCCGTTTTTGGTCAAGTTTATTACCCTTTCTCAAACAGAGAAACTTGGTGCTATTGTACAGAAATTTATGCTAATGGCCAATTTTAATCCTAGTCTGAATGTAATTGGTCAGGCACGGCTGTCAATCATAAACTCGGGGCATTCGAGCCAACACCTGGCATTTTGAAAAGTTTCTGAATAGACATTTTGTTAAGTTCAAACTAAGCAAAACCCCACAGTGAAACTCTGGGCTCTCTTCCTATTATTGTAACTTCTTTCTAGCTTGCCACCATTATTGTTTGTGGAGTGAATGAATAATGCATCTAATGTAAAGCATCTTTGAGTGTCCATGAAAAAGCACTATATAAATTCAGTGCATTACTATTATTTATTATGCTAGTATCAATTCCCTTTCAAAAACTGCATCCATTTGCCAGAGTAATTTTGCTCACAGCTATTTCATTGTTTCCTTATTTTCCACTACATTACTACAGTATACCAATTAAAGCTCTCCCGTTGTTGGTTCCACAAAGAAATCAAGGCAACTGTGCTCACAAAACAAGTTATATTTAATAAAGTGGAATGACAGTGAATCAGAATTGAACACGCTTGATTAAATTCATTTAATATTTGGTAGAAAAGCCTTTGTTGGTAATAACAGCTTCAAGATGCCTCTTGTATGGAGAAACTAGTTGCAGGCATTGCTCAGAAGTGATTTTAGCACATTGGTTCCGTGGTTGTCTTTTATGAACTCTGATCTTCAGTTTGTTCCATAGATTTTCCATTGGATTCAGGTCAGGTGAATGACTGGGCCATTGTAGCGTCTTTATTTTCCTTCTCTTGAGACAGTTGAGTTTACTTGGCTGTGTGATTGGGATCATTGCCTTGCTGAAATGCCCACCCTCGTTTTATCTTCAGCATCTTGGCAGATGGCAACAGTTTCTTATCAAGGACGTTTCTGTACATTTGACCATTCATCTGCCCTTCAATTATATGAAGTCTGCTTGTACCGCGTGCTGAAAAACACCTCCACACCATGATGCTCCTACCTCCAAACTTCACTATTTGTGTGGTGTTTTTGGGCTGATGTGCAGTGCCATTTCTCCTTCAAACATGCTGTGTGCTGTGGCATCCAAATTGTTCAATTTTGATCTCATCTGACCAAAATCTATTTTCTCAGTATTTTACTGGCTTGCCCAAATGTGCAGCAAACTTTAAACAAGCTTCAACATGTTTTTTTTCTTCAGCAATGGAGTCTTGTGAGGTGAGGGGGCATTGAGCCCATGTCGGTTGAGTGAATTACATATAGATAGATAGATAGATAGATAGATAGATAGATAGATAGATAGATAGATAGATAGATAGATAGATAGATGTACCTTATTGATCCCAAACTGGGAAATTACAGTGTAATAGCAGCATAACAGTAGATGACCAAAATGACAGAAACACGCACAGCATAACAGACAAAAGGATTACCAAAGGAAAGTAAAACTGCTATATAACTTATAAACATCATAGATGAATAGATAGTGACCTGTATAGGTACATGAATCATACCCACTGTACAATGCAGGACTATCAGGTGCAGGTTGAAATGTGAGGTACCAATTACACTGTAAGGTGCGGTATGCTAGCATAGTTATGACCAGAATACAACATTAGAGTGAGTTATTGTACAGTGGAACAGCATGTAGCAGGAAAGATTTCTTGTACCTATCCTTTTGGCACTGAAGTTGTTGCAGTCTGCTGGAGAAAGTGCTCCACTGTCTCTCCAGTGTGTGGTGGAGGGGGTGATCAGGATTGTCCCTGATAGATCGCAGTTTGTTTCATGTCCTCCTCTCCACCACAATCTCAAAAGTCCCCGGCCTGAGACCAATTACAGAGCCAGCCATGTTGATAATCTTGTTGAGTCTGTTGGTGTTGCTGCCTCTGATACTGCTAGCCCAACAGACAGCAGCAAAGAAGATGGCACTGGCAACAATGGTCTGGTAGAAATGCTCCAGCATCCTGCTGCACATGTTGAAGGATTTCAGCTTCCTCAGGAAGTAGAATCTGCTCATCCCCTTCTTGTACGCAGCATCAATGTTGGATTTCCAATCCAGTTCATTGCTGATCATGACACCCAGGTATTTGTAGTCCTCAACTATCTCCACATCCTCCCCCCCTAAGCTGCAATGGCTATAAAGGTGTCCTCTTCTTCCTGAAGTCAATCACCATCTCTCTGGTCTTGCTGATGTTAAGCTTCAGGTGATTCCGCTCGGTCCACTCCACAAATCTGTCTACCAGTGCCCTGTACTCCCCATCCTCTCCCCCTTTTATACACCCAACAACAGCTGAGTCCTTAGTTATTGATGAGTCCATAGTTATTGTTTTCTTTGAAGGAGCAGTACCTGCTAACGCAAGGTCTATCTTGAGCACTCCACGAGTGGTCTTTGGCTCTTGGATAACTCCTCTGATAATTCTTTTGACTCTTCTTTCTGAAATCCTGTGAGTTTCTGGCCGTGGCCAGTTTATGGTACAATGATGTTTGTTCCACTTCCAAATGATGGCTTCAAAAGTGCTCACTGGAACATTCAGCAGTTTAGAAATGTGCCTGTAACCAATGTCATCATTATGTTTTGCAACAATAAGGTTGTGAAGGTCTAGAAAGAGCTCTTT
Source organism: Pholidichthys leucotaenia (assembly GCA_020510985.1). Lineage (NCBI taxonomy): Eukaryota > Metazoa > Chordata > Actinopteri > Cichliformes > Pholidichthyidae > Pholidichthys > Pholidichthys leucotaenia. Next base: position 68,203,738 of record CM035844.1, on the reverse strand, counting down.
TCTTCTATCCATAATAAGTTATTTGTGGTGTGACAATCTGACATTCACAGACCTTTTAAAAGACTATCAGTCAGGACGTAACCAGCAAAAATTAATCTGCACTGATGGGGGATGGGATGGCTTCCTAAATTCTGATAGATTTAAGCTGGTTTCTTTGCTTTCTATGCCTTTTTGCTCCTCTTTTCTTCATTTGTTCACTACTTATTCCCTGTGTCATTCCACTTTATGAAATATAACTTCTTTTGTGAACACAGTTGCCTTGATTTCTTATCTCTGTGTGTATGAATTACTTGGGTTGTTACTGATATCTGGTGAAAATCTCAGGTCAATGGCTTGTAGTATCAATGTCTCCTCAGGCCAATCCAGGAGATCACTTTTCTTCATTTTAAAGAAATTTCACTTTTCTTCATTTAAAGCAACTCTCATTCAAGGTCTGGTCAAGAATGATGTGTGTCTTCAACAGGACCCCAGTGTAAACAATTTCACTTTTGGAGAGAAACTTGATAAGGATATGCTTTTAAATATGCAAGTTAGGTTAATTGGCATCAAACTTGGGATTCTAAATTGTCCTTAGGTATGACTGTGAGAGTGAATGGTTGTCTCTCTGTGTTGGCCCTGCGATGGACTGGCGATCTGTTCAGGGTGTACCCTGCCTCTCGCTTAATGATGCTGGGATAGGCTCCAGCCGCCCCACAACCCGAAAAGGATTAAGCGGAAGAAGATGGATGGATGGATGGATGGATGGCTTAAGTGGACCATAAACTCTTGGAGTCAAATCCCAAATGGACAGTTCATGCTGATAGTATCCGTTCGTACCAGGAACTGATACTCTCAAAAAATCATAAACTTCTTAAGCTGGCAGATATATGGCTCCGTTTCTTCTTTTAGACATAATCCAGAACCCTCAAGGCCCCCCGGCTCACATTCCAAAGACCTAAAAATTATCTACAGCTCAACAGTACCTCCTAGTGGACATCTACGGAATATGTTTCATTGTGCAATCTGTTAATTCTGACTAAACATTAAGCTTTTCTTTCAACTATCATCTCTCCGGGATTCTAAGGACATTGTGAAGATAATCGCAAATAATGGTTTGCCATGATTCATTAATCCTTAATTTAAATGTGAGTGCAGGTCTTAGGAATGTTTTATTTTCATGAGTGCTATTCAAATGAATGTTAAAATTATTAGTAATGGTATAAATGCATGGTCACTGAATATTAGCCTTGAGTCACTTAAATTAGTTAGATTTTATATTGAGTATATAATTCCATAAGAACTGAATGTTTTATGAATCTCTGTCTATCTTTCCTCTCGTGATAACCAATCACCATGTTGCCTTTCTGCTGGATAATGTCCCTGCATATGATTGGCTGTTCACAAACAAAGGAATGTTCCCTCATTGGACTAAAGCCCATTCAAATTCCTCTTTATGAAAGATGATTGGTCTGTCTTGCTGTGGTCCTATTTTATGACCCAGCAGCATGCTTCAGTTAAAAGTGTCAGACCCGCCCTGATTACTCAGATGAGAAAGGGAGGTTTTTTTTTTCATTCTTTGTACTTCTTTGCAGTTTTCTTTTGTCTAAATTGTTCTGTGAGTTTTAAGAAGTCTTTTGTGTGTGTGAACCTTGACAAATCCTGCGTTAACTTTATTAAATCGTCGTTTGATGAGTTTTACCTGTTTTTTGGTTAACTGAGGAGAAATCATCTTTTTCTATGAGCTCGTCTTTAAAGAGAGTTAAACTCTCAAATCTTTCTTTTTTTTTTCTTCACCTCAGAAGCCATTCTTATTCTATTTAAATGTTTTTTGTTTTTTTTGTTTTTTTTGTTTTTTTCTTGGACCTTTTTGACTTTTCATGCAGTTAAAGAGGACTTTTTTAATTTTCCCGTTTTAAAGTCAACTGATGGAGATTTTTGGACATTTCTTTTCCGGCCTCATCCATGTCTGACCCCATAAAGAAACTAGGAGCTCGTGGGTGAAACTGACTAAAACACTCTTCTTTCAGTCTTTAGTTTTGTTCTGCAGGTCGGAGACATCCCAAATTCAGACCGGTTGCCAAAGGACTCGACGCCTGCTCCAGGGCTAACCTTCACTGCCACCTGTTCCCAGCCCTCACTCTATTCCCAGCCTTCGCTGCCTGCTCCGTGGGAGCCCCCAGCCGAGTCTACGCTTTTCACAGCTGTGAATGATCTGAAAGCCAACAAGCAGTCGCTTTCCCCGGTGTTCTGAACGCTGTCTGGAAGAGCTGCTGAGCCTTCCCGAATTTATACCACCAGCTGGCACTGACCACCACTTAACACCTGGACCTACAGCTGTTCCTAAGTGAGACTCCCATTTTCCTATCTGCTGGGCTTAAACATGATGTCCTAAAATATTAATTACAATTGAGCATAACAAATATTTCATGGTACAATTAGTCCCTCAGCCATAGGACAAAGCTATAAACAGAAAAAAAATGTTATTCATTTTAAGAAACTGCCTTTCTTTCTTTCTTTTTTTTTTTGTAGATTAATTCAGAAGATCCTTTTTAGATAATCAGCTTATCAGCTTATGGAATTGTTCCCCATACAATTGTGTTCTGGTTTTGTTAGATACTTCAGCCTTCTATTGCATTACAGTTGAAACGTAAAATCTGGTTTCCCCTTGGTTCCACAAAGGTTTAACTATAGATTTTATGCTCAGGAATCCGCTAACAGTTGATGTGATATTGAACACCTGTTTATGACTTGAATCTGTTTATTTATCATTTGAATGCCATGTCTTGTAACCTGAATGAGTTTCATTTAATAAAATTTATAAACGAGAAAAAGTTGAAGTGTTTTTCCTTTGCATATATGTTTTCTGGGTCATGGCAGTAAAATAACTCACTAAATTTTGAGACTGATTCATTAAGTAATTGAAGGTACGGATATTAATTAACTGAAATTAATTCATTAACAAGTTGTTCTTTTAGAACTGGTGCCCCCTTTTTACGAGGGCTTTTCTATTTTATTTAATGAGTGTTGGTGTGATGGTTTAACTCTGTCCCCTCACACACCCACTATTAAATAATTAAAATAATTCCTGTACCTTATTACATTATATTTTATTAAATATCACTACATATTGTGGTGCCCTGCATAAGCCTGCGTCCAGCTGGAAGAATATATGCAAAAGAAAAATCATTGCAACATAAGCTGTATGTTTTTTTTTCCTGCTCAAATACTGATACACTTTATACGGTGAACCTGTGTGTGTTGTTTCGGAGACCCGCTGCAGGAAGGTCTGTCTCTCTCTCTCTCTCTCTCTATGTGTTTGTTTACCCTGCCTCCTGCTGAGGTGTCTGTGTTTGTGATTGCTGCGGGGGGGGGGGGGGGTGATTCACCCCACTGCCTGAGTTGAGCAGAAGAGCTGTGTTAATGCATGCAGGAAGTTTAAGCAGTATTGTATGCTGAATTAAGAAAAAAATAAGGCCTAGAGTGACAGAAACGCGAAGAAAACCGTTCTGTTTACTCGTCAGTTTAACCTCCCGGGGGATTATCCCAGTGGGATGAATTAAACCGACCAGTTCAGAATTGCTCAAGCATTCAGTGAGGTTTGATTAGGCTGGACACAGCTGATCAAGTCACTGTGAGTAAATTGTTTAGGAGTAGCACTTAACTATACCCGGAATTAAAGGGATAAGTTTATTTGAGCATGAATAAAGGAAAGTTGGCATGATGTTGTTGATAGACTCGCGCCCACATCCACGTGTCACATACATGCTCACAGTCATGTGTGTGACTGACAGGCTGTACATGAAAAACTGTGCATGAGCAGAGTCAGCGTGCAGACGCCATTTTGAAGTCACGCAAGAGGGAGTCACCCGAGCTGCGATTTTGAGTGTAAACCCACCCAAAGCAACATCACTGGTGTCTCCTTCTTTTGGGAGTGCAGAGATAACTGCCTCCATCTTGTGGTCAACTATAGGAGTTGAATTTCTTGCATGAGTGTACACCCAGATTCTCTCTCTCTCTGGCATCCTCATCTTGAAGAGGTGATGGTTTGCGCATCAAGGGTTGGAGCAGCGCATGGAATGACTATACAGCCCAATCCTTGAGTGGCAGTCTTTGGAGCAGTTGGTGCAGATGAAGATTGATGGTGCACGTGCTGATGCTGCACGTTCTTTCCTCGCCACACGCTTCATCACCATCTGGACTCTCGTGTTCTCTTCCATCTTGAGAACACCCTCTTTGACACTGTGGCGCCAGGTGGCTCGATCTTTGGCAATAACCTCCCAGTTATTGGTGTTGATCTGCACACACCGCATGTTGCGTTTGCAGACATCTTTAAAACACAACAGCGGTCAGCCCACATGACGGACGCCCACCCACAATTCTCCGTAAAGGATTTCTCTCAGCAGATGGTCAGGCTCCATGTGGTGCATGTGGCCGAGCCACCGGAGATGTCTCTGGCTGAGAAATGCAGGGATGCTTGGCAAGTCAACACGCTCGAAGACCTTAGTGTTGGGGACTCTGTCCTGCCACTTGATGTGCATAAGGCGCCAAAGACAGCGGAGGTGGAACCCGTTTAACCGCTTCTCCTGCCTGGCATAGGCTGTCCAGGACTCGCTGCCGTACAGGAGAGTGGACAGGACGCAAGCTTGGTATACGAGTAACTTGGTCTTCAAACTCAGCAGATTGTTTTTTCACACACACTTGTTTAGTTTGGCCATGACAGCAGCTGCTTTGGCGATTCTGGACCTGATCTCAGTGTCCAGCAAGAGCGTGTTTGAAACAGTTTATTTATTTAGCGAACGCAAAGTCCTTAAGCCAAGCAGTTGCCTCCTGGTTTGCTGTATGGAGGGTGTGTAATCCTCCTTCCAGTCTTTGGAGCGGGCAAGCCTCTATGATGTGTTCCATAGTTTGCTCCTCTCCACATGCGCACAGTGGGCTAGGGCTACTGCCCCATCTGTGAAGGCTGGCCAAGCAGGGGCCATGTCCAGTCCTGAAGCGATTGAGTGTAGACCACTGTCTCCTTGGGAGGTTGGTGCCCGGGACCTGTTGGTTGGGGTTTATCACCAGCTGTTTGTTTGGGACCTCCTTGGTCTCCCATTCCTCTTGCCAAGCTGTCTGGATGGTAAAGTCAGCTGGGGGAGGGTTTTTCCAAATCGGCCGTCTGGATGAAAGTCGGGCAGTGGGTGGGGTGTAGATATCTGCATGGATTGGTAAGTGAGGAAAATCTTTAACTTTTTGGAGCATCCTTTGAGTTAATGCTGCTCGCCGGATGTGTGGAGGGGCTATGTTTGACAGTACAGAGAGCCAGGGGAGTGGTGTTGAGCGGATTGTTCCAGTTATAGTTCTCATGGTTGAGTTGAGCTGGGTGTCTACATGGTGTGTGTAAGATGACCTGGACCAGACAGGGGCACAATATTCTGCTACAGAGTATGAAAGGGCCAGTGCTGAGGTGCGCAGGGTGGAGACTGCCGCCCCCCATTTTGCACCAGCGAGCTTGCAGAGCAGGTTGTTTCGTACTTTCACCTTAGCAGCCGTCCCCTTTAGATGTTCCTTGAAGGATAAGGTCCTATCAAGGGTCACTCCAAGATAAGTTGGATTTGGGGCATGCTTAAGCTTGAGTCCGCTCAGGTGGATGTTTAGTTCTCTGGCAGCTTTTGCATTGTGGAGATGAAATACACTGGAGACGGTTTTTGCTGGGCTTGGTTTTAGGCGCCAGATTTTGCAGAACTGGTCCAGTTTGGCAAGATCTTCCGTGAGCACCCGTTCCAGTGGTTCAAAGTCTGGTGCTTGGAATGCCAAACAGATGTCGTCTGCATAGATGAATTTGCGGGATTTTGTAGTAGGCAGGTCGTTTATGTAGAGGTTGAACAGAGTTGGAGCTAGAACTGAGCCTTGTGGGAGTCCGTTTTTCTGCATTCTCCATGCACTTGTGTTCTGACTGAGGTGGACTCTGAACCTTCGGTTGGTCAGCAGCGTTTTTATAATTGCTGTTGCCCAAGTAGGGATCGCCTTTATAAGTTTCAGGAGGAGGCCTTTGTGCCAGACCGTATCATAGGCGGCTGTAAGATCGAGAAACACAGCCCCTGTCTTCAGTCTGCTCTCGAAGCCATTTTCAATGAAGGTGGTTAGGGCCAGTACTTGTTCTCCTGTACTGCGGTCCTTGCGGAAACCTGCTTGATCCACACTTAGAATATCCTCTATTTCTGGGGAAATGCGTTGCAGTATTAGGCGCTCCATGATTTTGTAAGGAACGCTGAGTAGGGAGATTGGGCGGTAGCTTGCTGGTAGTTTGTGGTCTTTGCCAGGTTTTGGGATGGCAATGACCTTTGCTGCCCGCCATTTCTTTGGGATCGAGTTTGTTTGTGTGATCCTTGTGTAGAATTGTGTCAACCAGGTTAGGGCTCGGGGGCCAAGATTTTTCATGAATTCTGGGAAGAATGGTGATGACAGGAGAGGAGACAGCATCTTGCGCCATGACATTGGTTTTCTTAAGGCTGATCATGAGCACAAACTCCTTGCAGGCGTGGGACAGTTTGTCAGCCAGGTGCTGCAAGCCCTCCTCGCTGTGCGATGCTAGAGCAGCATCGTCTGCAAACAGCAGCTCACATATGAGGACCTCATAGACTTTGGTTTTAGCATAAAGTCTTGCAATGTTGAGGAGTTTTCCATATGATCTCGTGCGGACATAGACACCTTCAGGACAGTCGGTGAAGGCGTAGTGGAGGAGCATTGAGAAAAAATCCCAAAGAGTCGGTGCTAGAACACAACCCTGCTTCACTCCACTGCTGACTGGGAAGGCATCTGAGGTGGCTCCATCAAAGCAAACAGTACTATGCATGTCCATATGGAAGGAGGAGATGATTGCAAGGAGCTTTGGGGGACAACCAATCTTTCACAGGATCTGGAAGAGCCCGCTTTGACTAACTACGTCAAAGGCTTTGGTCAGGTCCACGAACGCAAGGAGCAATGGCTGCTGCTGCTCTCAACACTTCTCCTGCAGCTGATGGAGGGAGAAGATCATATCCACTGTGGACCTTCCGGCTCTGAAGCCACACTGGGAATCAGGATAGACTCGCAAAGTGAGGCTCTGCAGGCAGAACAGGGTGACCCGGGTGAAGACTTTGCCAACTATGCTCAGACGAGAGATGCCGTGGTAATTGTTGCAGTCACTGTGGTCGCCTTTGTTCTTATACAGTGTGACTATGTTGGCATCTCTCATATCTTGGGGAATGTGACCTTGCTCCCAGCAAAGGTAGAGGAGATCATATAGTGGTTGTAAGATGGCTGTTTTCCCATATTTCAGAACATCTGGGGGATACCGTCTTTCCCTGGAGCCTTGCCACAGGTGAGGTAGTCTATGGCTTTGCTGAGCTCTTCCAGCATGGACGTTTTGTCAAGCTCTTCCATGACTGGTAGGCCAGGCAAGGCGTCGAGGGCAATGTCTGTCACAATGTTCTGGGTCGAGTACAACTCAAGATAATGCTCGACCCAACGCTGAAGTTGCTTGCTCTTGTTGGTGATGGCTTCGCCTGTCTTGGCTTTGAGCGGTGTTGTTCTGATGCTTGTGGGACCAATAGCTGTTTTGATGCCCTCATACATTCCTTTGGCATATCCGCAATCAGCAGCTACCTGGATGTTGGTGCACAGGTTCTGCCAGTACTCACTGGCGCAACGGCAGGCAATCTGCTGTGCCTTGCTCCTTGCTGCTTGAAGGGTGTCGCGTGTGCCAGGGCAAGGGTTCTGCTTGTGACCCGGCAGTGATTCTCTTTTGGCCTCTGTGACTGGCTGCATTTCATCCCAGTGAGCCTCAAACCAGTCAGGATTCTTGCATTCTTTCTTTCCGAATGCGGTCATGGCTGAGTCATAGATGGCATCGCAAAAGTGGTTCCATTTGGCGTCCACGTCGCCTGGGATATCGGACTGGAGGTGAGCTTCAAGTTTCCTTTGAAAGCTGTCAGCAAAGGTCTGAGCCTTGATCGGATCGGAAATTCCGCAGGTGTTGATGCGGGGGCGACCCTTAGTCTTTGCATGGTGGATCTTCCTTGGCTTCAGTCTGACCTTACTGGCAACAAGGGAATGATCTGTATCACAATCAGCGCTGTGATAGCTTCTCGTGTGAAGAACACTGCTGTGGTCCGCTCTTCTGGTGGTGACAAGATCTAGCTGGTGCCAGTGACGGGACCGGGAGTGTCTCCAAGACACTTTCCACAGCTCTTTACACTTGAAGTAGGAGTTTGTAATGCAGAGGCCGTGATGACAACAGAATTCCAACAGCCTCTGTCCGCTCTCGTTCATCCTGCCTATGCCAAAGTGGCCAAGACAGGATGGCCACACTTGCCAGTCTGCTCCGACGTGAGCGTTGAAGTCGCCTAGCAAAAATAAGCTTTCAGAGCGGGGGATTCTAGATAACACTTCCTCTAGAGCCTCGTAGAACTCATTTTTGGCTTCTGGAGTGGTCGTGAGGGTCCGGGCATACACAGAAAGGATGTTCACAAAGCTCAACGATGTCTTCATGCGGAAGGCGTGGATTCTTTTGGACCCTCCTGTAGGGGTTTCTGTGGTGGTAATCAGCGAGGTCCTCACTGCAAAACCTACACCATGCTGCCTGGACTCGTCCTGGGACAGGCCCTGCCAATGAAAGGTGTAGTCTGATTCTCTAAGAGAGCCGCTGTCGGCCAGGCGGGTTTCCTGAAGGCAGGCAACATTGATGTTAAGTCGTGCCAATTCCTTATTGATGATGGTGGTCTTGCGAGAGTCATCCATTTGTTGGAGATCAGCGGTAAGTCCGGGGCGCATGGTGCAAACGTTCCAGCTTGCAAATCGAAGAGCAGGAGTCTTCATATGTTTGTCCTTTTGACTGTCTGGTGCAGATTGACGCTTGCTTGTCGGGAGAGACCCCTAAGCTCTACGCACCCAGCAGAGCAGGCAAGCCATGGCAGGGTGACACCTTACTGGCTGGGGGCTGCCCAGCTTGAGGTGAGCGGTAGCTGCCCAATGAAGCTGCGAAGGCTTCTCCCACCATCGAACAAGACCCCTGGTGCTCCTTCCTATGCCATTCAGTTGGAGCTTATAACCGGAAACTGCCTCATCCTGTGTTGTGCCGGAATCGTGTGACACCTCTGGAGTGGCCTCTCCAGTTTGCGCTAAAAAGCCTGGGCGGGGTAGTATGGAGACACTGGGCTGCCCATACGTCAGTGTCCCCCTTTCGGTGTCACTGACTGAGTTCAAAGGAAAGGATGATCCAATACAGTTTGGGACCAGTTCCACTGCAGGAGTTGCCGGAAGTAGTGCTGAGCATCTGCCAACCGCCTTAGGGATCCACTCCGGATTTATCCTCGAGGTTTACTCCCGAAGCCTTTCCTGTAATCAGGTATAGCCGCAAGGCAGTGGAGGTTTGGAATCAGAGTTTACCTTCTCCTAGGTAGTTTGTCGGCCAAGGCTAACAGGCACCACCTGCCCGGATTTGAAATCAGAGTGGTCCTTCTCCTAGGTGGACTGACACCCTGTTACAACTCGCTCTCGCCTGTCATCAGCGGCAGCGGCGCGCACACCTGCGCCTCATCAGCCCCCACCTATATAACTCCCTCTGCCCTCTGCTTCGGCCTGGAGTCGCCTGCTCGTCTACGCTCCCAAACCTCCGCTCGACCGTTTCGTCCTAGCCAGCGCACCTTTCTTCAAGCATGTAAGCAGCATAATTCCTCTTACTGTCTCTCCAGCTTCTCCCCTGTGCACAGGTGGACCTCCAGGGCGGTGGATTTCCTCCTCCTCGCCTCTCCCTGTCAAACCTCTCTCCAGCACGTCGGGAGTATGCAGCAGCGCTGTCCTCCAGGCAGCATCAGCGTCGCCAATGCCAGTCACCATCTCATCTGCACATAAGCAGTATATTGTGGTTATTCCCCACGGGGCGTTTGACTGTAGCTAATTCCCTCCTCTGCTCTGCCCTCAGGGTTGCCTGGCTGCACGGCAAACTGTTCTGCTCTCGACGCACCCTGTTTACCCACACCACATCCACACTTCCACTCACGCATTCCAACACCACTCGTTGTTGAATAAAGCCTTAAATCTTTCCCGAGCCTGTGTGTGTGTTCCCTGAGCCCATCATTATGTCAGTACGACTCCAGCAAAGTGGCTCAGCGGACAGCGGGCTCGCACGCCGACTTTCCACCCTCGAGGCTTGGGTGGATTTAATCGCTCATCAGCAACAAGTGATTTTCAATGAACTCACCCAAATTATCCAATTATTAGGTCGTCTGGATCCTCCACAGGCCTTCCCTCCGGCTCCAGTCGGCGGGCCAGCTCCGGTCCCTTCCCCGGCTAGCTCAGCTAGCTCGGGGCCGCTAACCCGACTCACTCCCATTCCGACCCCGCGCGCTTCAGTGGGAAACTCGGTGAGGCATGCGGGTTTCTTCTGCAATGTGAGTCGGTGTTTCACCGCGTCCCTGGGGACTTTCCTTCTGATCATAGCCGAATTGGGTATGTGGCTAATCTTATGGAGGAGCGAGAGCTAGCTTGGGCCTACGCCATCATGGCGAGGCCCAGCTACGCAAACCTGGCCTACGCCCAATTCGTGCATGATTTTAAGGAGGTTTTTGACCATTCGGACTGAGATAACGTCCTAACCACCTGGCTACTAAATCTTCGTCAGGGTAGCCAGTCGGCCGCCGACTACACTGTTGACTTCCGGGTGGTAGCGACAGAAGTCGGGTGGGGTGAAGCTGCGCTCTGCAGTATCTTCACCCGCAGCTTGAGTTCATCCTTACAGGACGAGCTGGCCTCCCGGTATATACCGGACCGGTTATCAGAGTTAATCTCCCTCGCAATTAATTTAGATAATAGGCTGAGGGAGCGGGTTGCCAAGCGAAAGGCATCTAGTCGCTTGAGTGGAGCTTCCGCCCGCGCCCCTCGGTCTCGTCCCCTGGCGTTACCCGCTCCGGGGATCCGCCGACGACACCAAGGCAATGCTGATCGGACGGGCTAAGCTTCCACCTGCAGAGAAACAGCGCCGCAGGGACTTGGGCCTCTGCATGTATTGCGGGGAAGACCAGCACTCTGTGGAGGACTGTCCGATTCGGCCAAAAGGGGACGTCCGCGAGTCGCTGTAGGGGGCCTCGCGGACGCGTCCCATTCTATTCCCCTCACTAAATGAGGGGACCCTGGGCTGCATGGTGGCGCAGTGGTTAGCACTGTGGCAGCACAATTTTACCCTCGGCCGGGGGATCGCGGGGACCGTGAGATTGTGGGTTCAATCCCTGCCCCCGACCAACAGTGATCTGTGTGGAATTTGCATGTTCTCCCCATGTTTGCGTGGGCTTACTCCGGGTTTCTCCGGTTTCCTCCCACATGACAAAAACATGCAGGTTAGGGAGTTAAGGGGCGCTTGCGAACGCAGCGACCGGCAGCTGGTGGTTTGTCACCAGACTGCAAAACAAATCTACCTACGGGTACAAAATAAGTAATAAAAAAAAAAAAATAAAAAAATAAATGCCGCCTCCCGGTTAGGTTCTGTCATAACCCCACCGGCCACATCACACATGCACTGGTGGAACTTTCATTTCTCAAAGCCTGGTAACCCGGTTGGGCATCCCCTCCCAAGCGCTACCAGCTCCCATTAACCTGGTCACTCTTGCCCGTACACCGCTTGAGAGAGTCACACACAGGACTAAACCAGTTCCAGTCATCATTTCCGGCAACCATAGGGAGGATCTCAGCCTCGGCTTCACCTGTCATCCTGGGTTATCCCTGGCTGCGTCTTAACAACCCCAAATTCGACTGGCAGTCCGGCAGTGTCCTCTCCTGGAGCACCTTTTGCATGAGCACCTGCCTCCAGTCCGCTGCCTGTGCCCCGTTGGTGCCGCTTCATGCTTCCAACCCTCCACCACCGGACCTCTCCCTGGTACCTCCGGAGTTCCACGACCTGGGCCTGGACTTCAGTAAGTCCAAAGCACTGTCTCTTCCCCCCCATCATCTCTACGACTGCGCCATTAACCTCCGCCTGGGGGTGCCCCTGACGTCTGGCCGCCTCTTCACCCTGTCAGCCCCGGAGCACGAGGCTATGGATGCTTATATTAAGGAGTCGCTCAGCGCAGGCTTCATCCGGCCCTCCTCATCCCTGGCTGGAGCCGGGTTCTTCTTCATGGGCAAGAAGGACGGGTCCCTGCGGCCGTGTATCGACTTCCGAGCTCTCAATGACATCACGATAAGGGACAAGTACACGCTGCCCCTGATGGACTCGGCCTTCAACTCCCTCCAGGGGGCCTCCTGGTTTACCAAGATGGACCTGCACAGTGCGTACCACCTCGTTCGGATCCGGGAGGGTGATGAATGGAAGACGGGGTTCCGGACGCCCAGCGGCCATTTTGAGTATCTGGTCATGCCATTTGGGCTCACCAATGCTCCGGCCGTCTTCCAACGCCCCATCAATGACGTTCTTCGGGCCTTCCTGGGGGTCGTCGTCTTCGTTTATCTGGACGACATCCTGATCTTCTCCCGGACCCGTGAGGTCCATCAGGCCCATGTGAGGCGGGTCCTTCAGCGTCTTCTGGAGAACAGGCTGTATGTTAAAGCAGAAAAATGTGAGTTCTACACCAACCAAACTTCCTTCCTGGGGTTCATCGTCGCTCACAACCAGGTTCTCCTTGACCCGGCTAAAGTCAAGGCGGTGGTGGAATGGCCCGTCCCTTTCTCCAGGAAACAGATGCAACAATTTCTTGGGTTCGCCAATTTCTACCGCCGCTTTGTGCCGAAGTACAGAGCCATCGCCACTCCCCTGACCCGCCTCACCTCCCCCAAGGTGCCGTTCCAGTGGACCGAGGACGCAGCATCGGCCTTCGAGACCCTGAAGACGGAGTTCGCCTCCTCCCGGGTCCTCACCCAGGTTGACCCGACACTCCAGTGCCTGGTCGAGGTGGACGCATCCAACACGGGGGTGGGGGCAGTGCTGTCCCAGCGTTCACCGGGGGATGGGCAGGTGCATCCCTGCGCCTTCTGCTCCCGGTGCCTTTCCCCTGCTTAACGGAATTACGAAGTTGGTGACAGGGAGCTCCTGGCGGTGAAGCTCGCACTTCAGGAATGGCATCATTGGTTGGAGGGAGCATCTCAGCCATTTGTGGTCTGGACCGATCACAAGAACTTGGAGTACCTGAGGATGGCCAAGCGTCTGAATGCCCGCCAGGCGCGTTGGTCACTCTTCTTCGGACGCTTCAAGTTTACCATCACCTATCGCCCCGGATCTAAGAATGGCAAACCGGATGTGCTGTACAGACAATTCGCCCCCGAAGACCCAGAGGATCGGGACCACACCATCCTGCCCACCTCGTGCGTCGTGGGGGTCATCTCGTGGGGGATTAAGGCCAAGGTCCGGAAGGCACAGGAGGCGGAACCTGACCCTGTCGGCGGTCCGGTCCGGAGACTGTTCGTTCCATCATCGGTCCGGGGCGACGTCATACACTGGGCTCATACGGCCAAGTTCGCCTGTCACCCTGGCATCTCCCGGCTGGTGGAGCTCCTCCAACGATCCTTTTGGTGGCCTGGTCTTAGAAGGGATGTCACTAACTACGTCCGTGCCTGTCCCCAGTGCGCAATGGGTAAAACCTCCACTTCTCCCCCAGCTGGTCTCCTCCACCCACTGCCGGTCCCCGGTAGGCCCTGGTCTCACGTGGCTCTGGACTTCGTCACCGGTCTCCCCAAGTCTGGTTCCTATTACACCATCCTGACCATCGTCGACCGATTCTCCAAGGCGGCCCATTTCTTGCCTCTCTCCGGGCTCCCTTCAGCGTGAGAAACGGCAGACTTATTATTCCAACATGTGGTCAGGTTGCACGGGATCCCGGCGGATGTGGTCTCGGATCGGGGGCCTCAGTTTATGTCCAGGGTTTGGAAGTCCTTCTGCAATGCACTGGGGGCCACGGTGAGTCTGTCTTCCGGTCAGAATCAGAATCAGAATCAGAATCAGGTTTATTGCCATTGTTCATGTAGTACACAAACTAGGAATTTGTCTCGGTGCAATGCTGCAACATTAAACATGATAAAATAAAAGAAATAAACTATACATGCAATAAAGTGTAGAATAAGAGTGAGTGATACTGGTCAGCAGTTAAAATATATTAGCGAGCAGCAGATACTGTGGAGAACTATATAGTGCAGTCGGTAATGCAGGAAGAAAACAGTGATGATTGACATGAGTCTGGTTGAGCTGCTGTACATAGTGCACGAGAGTCAATAAGTCACTTAGTGTTCAGCAGTCTGATGGCAGAGGGGAAGAAGCTGTTCATGTGACGGGAGGTTTTAGTCTGGATGGACCGAAGTCTTCTACCTGAGGGGAGGGGGGCTAACAGTACGTGACCAGGGTGTGAGGGATCGGCTATGATCCGGCCAGCATGCCTCCGGGTCCTGGAGATGTACAGATCCTGGAGAGATGGGAGCTTGCAGCCGATCACCTTCTCAGCAGTGCGCACGACGCGCTGCAGCCTTAGTCTGTCCCTGGCAGTGGCTCCTGCGTACCACACGGTTATGGAGGTGGTGAGGATGGACTCGATGATGACTGTGTAGAACTGCACTAACATCTTGGTGGGTAGCTTGAGCTTCCTCAGCTGCCGCAGGAAGAACATCCTCTGCTGGGCTTTTTTGATGAGTGAGCTGATGGTCGGCTCCCATTTGAGGTCCCTGGTGATGGTAGTGCCTAGGAAGCGGAAGGAATCAGCAGTGGTGATGGGAGAGCCTGAGAGGGTGAGGGGGGGCAGAGGGGTAGTGACTTTCCTGAAGTCTACAATCATCTCCACTGTCTTCAGAGCGTTCAGCTGCAGGTTGTTATTGTTGCACCAGGACGCCAGCTGGGCCACCTCTCTCCTGTAGGCGGACTCGTCGCCGTTGGAGATGAGCCCGATGAGGGTGGTGTCGTCCGCAAACTTGATCAACTTGACAGACTGGTGGCTGGAGGTACAGGAGTTGGTGTAAAGGGAGAAGAGTAGGGGGGAAAGTACACAGCCCTGGGGTGATCCGGTGCTGATGCTAGTAGAGTCTGAGACAGTCTTTCCCAGCCGCACATGCTGCCTCCGGTCCGTCAGGAAGTCGGTGATCCACCTGCAGAGGGAGTCAGGCACGTTGAGCAGGGACAGCTTGTCCCGGAGCAGAGCGGGGCGGATGGTGTTGAATGCGGAGCTGAAGTCCACAAACAGGATCCTGGCGTAGGTTCCCGGGGAGTCCAGGTGCTGCAGGATGGAGTGGAGGGCCAGGTTGACTGCGTCATCTACAGACCTGTTGGCTCGGTAGGCAAACTGCAGCGGGTCCAGGAGAGGGGTGGTGATGGACTTGAGGTGGGGCAGGACCAGGCGCTCATAGGACTTCATGACTACAGAGGTGAGCGCTGCAGGTCTGTAGTCATTAAGTCCAGTGATCCGTGGCTTCTTGGGGACAGGGATGATGGTGGAGGATTTGAGGCAGGACTGCACGTGGCATAACTTAAGGGAGGTGTTAAAAATGTCTGTGAAGACAGGAGCCAGCTGTTTCGCACAGTGTCTCAGGGTGGAGGGAGACACGCCGTCTGGGCCGGGGGCCTTGCGTGGGTTCAGTCTGGAGAACTGTTTGAGCACGTCCTGCTCACTGATGATAAGGGCAGGGGGGAGGAGGGGGGGGTGCCTTTAATGAAGTAGGGATTGTGGAGGCTGTGGAGCTGGAGGGAGGGGGGGAGTTGGACACAGATGACGAGGTGTCAAAACGGGCATAGTGTTGGGACAGTCTTTGACAAAGGGCTTTGTCATCCTGACCTTTAGGAGCCTGAGGCCGATAGTTGGTGATTTGCCTCAGTCCTCTCCACACGGAAGCCGAATCATTAGCAGTGAACTGCTGCTGGAGTCTCTCTGAATACACAGATTTAGCCCTCTTCAGCTCTCTGTTAAACCGGTATTTAACCTCCCTGTAGCAGTCCCTGTCTCCACTTTTCAGCGCTGCTTCCTTCTCCTTCCTGATCTGTCTGAGCTTAGCTGTGAACCAGGGTTTGTCATTAGAGTAACTCACCCTGGTGCGTGATGGAAGAATGACCTCCTCACAAAAGTGGATATATGAGTGTCATAACTCTGGCTCTCACGAGCCAGGAAAGGAGATACGAGGGCGACCAG
Source organism: Pholidichthys leucotaenia (assembly GCA_020510985.1). NCBI lineage: Eukaryota > Metazoa > Chordata > Actinopteri > Cichliformes > Pholidichthyidae > Pholidichthys > Pholidichthys leucotaenia. The sequence continues at coordinate 68,187,650 of CM035844.1, read as the reverse complement.
TGAGTTAGCGTAGTTTATTAACAAAGCACACACTACACAAAATAACGAACAGAAAAGTAAAGAGCCACGTGGGGCTAAAACACACACAAAACTAAGGGAAACATACCACCCAGGGAGAAAGGCTAGAGAGGCGGCGAGGGAAAAATACACGCCGAGTCGCAACACTTACTTTGGGTGAAGCGCCGAGGAAACGGCGGACTGAAGCTAGACGTAGGAGCTAACAGTCGTGGGAACACAAGGAACGTTTTCCCATAGCGAGGTCGCAGCGACGAGTAACTCTCGGCTGCTCGCTTAAATGGGGGAGATGATTGGGAATAGGAGACAGCTGTCCCAGCGCAGCTGAACTAGACAGCTGGCAATCAGCTGGGCGCTGTCAAAGAGCGGGCCATGGAAGACCCGGCACGGACTACCCCGGAGCAGGAGCGAAACTGGACAACCTGAACGCAGAGAAAAGATAGCGTTCAGGTCGTGACAGTACTCCTCCCCCGAGCCGCGCCTCCTGGAGCGGCCTAACCCCCCCCCCCCCCCCCGAGGGAAGACCAGGGAGGGCGGTGGGGGCCAGATCTGGGAGAAAGGGAGGGACCAGAAAAAGGAGGCAGGGAAGAAAAAAAAAAAAAAAAAAAAAACCTAGATACAGTATAGGGTCAGATACCATAATAATTCTAAACCCCCCCCCCAAAAAAAACCATCACCCCCTCCCCTGCAGAGGCCAGACGGTCTGTGCAGGCGACCACAGGAGGTGGGGAGAAACGACAAGAACCAAAATGCAGAAACATAGCGACACAATCATGGAAAAAGTTCACAATAACTTAGGGTGAGGACAATTAAAAAAAAAAAAAAAAACGCATGTCCCGAAGGCCAAAAACTACAAAACTCAGAACATATGGTTTAAATAGACTTACACAAGTAAACCCCGACCAAAACAGAATATACAAAGGATGCAAACCGGGCATAAGATCCAAAAATAGAGCCTGGAACTGCAAATTGGCATGAAGATAAAAATACAAAAGGAACAACTCCTCAAACACGTATTAGCACAAAAGTGTCACTAAACAGTCTGGAGGAGGATATAAATACAGAAAAACAAGACTACTCGGAATGAGGCCAGGCAATGTGAAGCAAATGCTACTTAAGGGAGAAATTAGAATAGGATCATACTGGGATTATAAAACAAAGAAAATAGACCAAGGAAATTTTAACTGGGATAACCCCACAATAAGGACTCTAGGGCAGAGAGTTCTTTGATGTCCTGAAAAGTATTAAATTAGGGACGACAATCAAACGCAAGGCAACAAACAGTCAGTCAATTCTTCCAGGACGTCAGCAGGTGGAGCGGGGCAGGCGATGACAGCTTGTCCGGCGGGCGGCCCGAACTCCACCAGGCCAGGAACCACAACACCAGTTCGGGTGGCCTACCCGAGTCCCAGGCTAGGAGACACAGTTTCTCCGGAGGCCGACCCAGATCACCGAACCAGCCAGATGGCTTCCCAGGCGGTCGTCCCGTGACCTCAGACCACGGAGAGCTGAGGGAGAAGTCTTGGTGCAGCTTCCTCCCTGAGGGAAAAGGCAGGAGGAAACTGACCCAGGTGAGAAAAACCCCCACAGTAGTAGGGGGAGAAGAGATGGAGGCCAGGGGCAAAGTTAGCCTGCCATCTAATGGCAACAAGGGTAGGGGGAAACTGGCCCGGGTGAGAGGAACCCCAACAGCGGCAGGAGGAGAAATGATGGAGGCAAGGGACGAAGTCAGCCTGACGTCAGGCGAACACAATCCTCCAGCTCCCACACTAACCGTTACCCGGACCGGCGCAGCACCCCCGGTGGACCCCGATCGGGCCGGCGCAGCACCCCCGGTGGACCCCGATCGGGCCGGCGAAACACTCCCGGTGGACCCCAGCTGGACCGGCGAAACACTCCCGGTGGACTCCAGCTGGACCGGCGAAACACTCCCGGTGGACTCCAGCTGGACCGAGACAGCACTCCCGGTGGACTCCAGCTGGACCGAGACACCACTCCCGGTGGACTCCAGCTGGACCGAGACAGCACTCCCGGTGGCCCTGGGGAGAGGCTCAGAGGGACAAAAGGAACCGGGATCAGGATCACCGGCAGCGGCAGAGCCCGGCGGAACAGGCTCGAGCGCAGCAGACGGCTGCACCCGGCCCGCCCCCCCGAGAGACAGGCAATAATGCTCCAGAATAGAGAAGGGAAAAACAAAATAGAGCACTTGCCTGATCTTGGGTTCTACCGCCATCCAGGACTTCGATGCTCCGGGCTCAGCGTGCAGGACTCCGTCCTCCGGCTCCAACTCGACTGCGAATGGCACCGCAGCCGGCATGATTGTTTCCACAGTCAAACGACCTCCAAATGCCGAAGACCGCGTCGACAGCCCACCTGGCGTTGAGGCAGGAGATCTGGACTCTGCTGGGCCGAACCATTCCTCCGTGGAGACCCGGGGACGCTTAATCGTCGGCGCTGGCTCCAACAGACAGTTCGACCTTCTCCTCTGCCCATAACGTGGCTGCGGGGCTGGGGCAAAACCCTCCAGGGCCGCAGGCCGCCTCCTCCTCGCGCAGCGGTGTACACCTGGCACCGGGGCACACTCAAGGGGAAGAGACACAGAGGACGCAGGTTCATATTCAGTTTTTGCAGCGGGAGGAGAGAGCTCAGGGGACTGTGAACCCTGAACTCTTCCCCCAGGAATCAAACAAGGCAATTCACTCATAATGGGAGGGGAATGAAAGGACACTTGCCTGATTCCCGGAGGGCCGGTGGAACCCGCTACAAGGGACTCGAGTCTCTCTTCTCCCAACCGGATAGAAGTGGGGAACCCCCCGGACAGATGAGGCGGTGCTACCCGCACCGGATCGGGACCTGGAACACCTGGAGATGAATTTGCGCTTCTCCCAGCGGCCGGAGTGAATGACGAAGAGGGGGGTGAAACAGCTGAGGAGAGCTGGGGGCCCAAAGCTGACGGGACAGCGGGGAGAGTGGGCCCAGGAGCGGGGGCAGCTGATTCACTTCTTCGGCGAGACACGGGAGCAACAACAGGCTGGGAGGCGGAATTCGTGTGGTTTCCTGGAGCGGGATCCGGACGGGGCTCTCGCTGAGATGAGTGGGGAATTTGGGAGCGACGTCTTCTGAACGTGAGGTCGGGAAAACGCCGCTCCTGTGCGATGAGCGAAGCCAACAGGTCAGCGTATTCCGGATAATCGTTCAGCTCCGGGTTCTTCTCGACCAGCCTGACCGCCGCAATCACGTTCTTCATGGCTACGGGGGGAACGGCGGCGGAAGAAGCGGCTGCCACTCGATCCACAATGCGCATCGCTGTCATTCTCGTCTTCTCCGGGGAAACCCGGTTGACGTCACTCTATCCTGGGAATCACCCCTGGGTGAGGCGAACTCCTGGACTGGATCGGCGGCAGGAGCGGGATTCCGAAGCGAGGAGCGAAGGCGTCCTGTCCTCGGCTTCCTGCCGGAGTTCTCCTCCAGCCTACGGAGCCTCTCCCAGGCCACAGAGATGTCTGCCCTCCTCGCCTTAACCTCGGGGAGAAGGAAGTAGCGAGAAAAGCAGTTAAGCATACCCTCGGCGAGCTCCAGGCGCCAGCGTATCTCGCTGGGGGCATCGTAGAGGTCCGTGGAGAACAACGTTCCGTCCACAAGGTCCAGAGTCTCCGAGAGATCGTGGCCTGAGTGCCGCATGAGTCTCTTGGAAGGAGACATGACACTGGCTCGCCCGTACCCAGAAGAAGAGAAAAAAAGGCGTTGAGTCCTTACAGCCAACTCACGGTCGCGGCCGTCTCACTAGGCTGCGACCTACTGTCATAACTCTGGCTCTCACGAGCCAGGAAAGGAGATACGAGGGCGACCAGTGAGTTAGCGTAGTTTATTAACAAAGCACACACTACACAAAATAACGAACAGAAAAGTAAAGAGCCACGTGGGGCTAAAACACACACAGAACTAAGGGAAACATACCACCCAGGGAGAAAGGCTAGAGAGGCGGCGAGGGAAAAATACACGCCGAGTCGCAACACTTACTTTGGGTGAAGCGCCGAGGTAACGGCGGACTGAAGCTAGACGTAGGAGCTAACAGTCGTGGGAACACAAGGAACGTTTTCCCATAGCGAGGTCGCAGCGACGAGTAACTCTCGGCTGCTCGCTTAAATGGGGGAGATGATTGGGAATAGGAGACAGCTGTCCCAGCGCAGCTGAACTAGACAGCTGGCAATCAGCTGGGCGCTGTCAAAGAGCGGGCCATGGAAGACCCGGCACGGACTACCCCGGAGCAGGAGCGAAACTGGACAACCTGAACGCAGAGAAAAGATAGCGTTCAGGTCGTGACAATGAGTTCACAGTGTCCGTGTACTCATCCAGATCATGCGTGGCTCGTTTAAACATGCCCCAGTCAGATATTTCCATGCACGTTTCCAGCTTCTCCTCAGCTTCACTGGTCCGTTTCTTCGTAGTGCTCATGACAGGTTTAGTGAGCTTCAATCTCTGTCTGTATGTGGGAATGAGGTGAACCATCACGTGATCAGATAATCCCAGCGCAGCGCGGGGAACAGCGCGATATGCGTCTTTCACTGTGGTGTGACAGTGATCCAGTGTGTTTAATCCTCTGGTGGGGCATTTAATAAACTGTTTGTAGCGGGGGAGATCGTGGCTCAGATTGCACTGATTAAAGTCGCCAGCCACAATAACCAGCGAGTCTGGAAAAATCCGCTCTGTGTGTTGAATGTGATCCGCGAGCACGCGCTGAGCTTCGCGCGTGTCCGCGTCGGGAGGGGCGTACACAGCGATGAGTATAAAAGAAGCAAACTCCCGCGGGGAATAAAAAGGCTTGCAGTTAATAACAAGAAATTCCAGGGCGGGAGAACAGTGTTTGGAAATTACCGTTACATCAGAGCACCAGCTGCTGTTGATGTAGAAGCAGACTCCGCCTCCTGTGGTCTTGCCAGAAAGCTCTGTGTCACGATCAGCACGAAAGAGCTGGAAGCCGTCGAGGCGCAGCGCGCTGTCCGGTATATTTTCCCGGAGCCAGGTCTCAGTGAAACAGAGGGCAGCCGAGGAGGCGAGGTCCCTAAAACGCATCAGCAGTCTCAGTTCATCTACCTTGTTAGAGAGAGAGTTGGTATTGAACAGAAATATGCCAGGCAGCGCCGTTCGCGAGCCTCTCCTGCGAAGCCGCACGAGAGCGCCCGCTCATCTACCTCTCTTTCGCCGTCTCACTTTTCGAGCCAAGCAATGAACCAGATCGGCGGCAGGGGCTAAAAAAACTGGGAGGAGGTCCGTGGGGGTGAAAGTCCTGATATTTAGAAGTTCTTCACGGGTATAAGTGCAAGCAGACACACAATTGACAAACAAAAACAAACAAAGGGCACAGCGAAGCACCATGTCGACCACTGTGGGTCACCATCCTCAATCAAACGGACAGTGTGAGCACACGAACCAGGAGCTGGAGGCAGCTTTGCGCTGCGTCACCTCTTCTAGCCTCTCTTCCTGGAGCACCTGCCTACCCTTGGTCGAGTACATCCACAATTCAACCCTGTCTTCGGCCAGCGGAATGTCTCCCTTCCGGGCGTCGCTGGGGTATGACCCGCCCTTGTTCCCCAAAGAGGAAGGTGAGGTGGCGGTCACCTCTGTCCAGGCACATCTGAGGCTCTGCCGGTCTATTTGGACCAAGACGCGCCAGGCGCTTTTACGCACTGTGGAGCGCAATTCCCAAGTTGCCAATTGCCACAGGAGGGCTGCTCCCAACTATCAGGTGGGCCAGCAGGTATGGTTGTCAACCCGGGATATTAAGTTGAAGGCTGAGAGGAGAAAGCTGGCGAAGCGCTTCATCGGTCCCTATCCCATTACTAAGATAATTAATCCGGTGGCTGTGCGTTTGGCTCTCCCCCCTCCCTCCGGGTCTGTCCAACGTTTCATGTTTCCCATATTGAACCTGTTGTTTCTGACCATCTCTGTCCTCCTCCCAGAGCCCCTCATCCCCCCAGGATGATCAAAGGCGATCTGGCATGGGGGGTCACGGCCATCCTGGACTCCCACCGCCGTGGTCGCAGTCTCCAATATCTGGTGGACTAGGAAGGTTATGGCCCTGAATGCAGATCCTGGGTGCCCCCGTCCTGGGTGCTGGATAAGAGTCTCATCACGGAGTTCCACCGGGTGCATCCAGGTAAGCCAGCGCCGGGAGGCACTGCTCGAGGGGGGGGAGTACTGTTACAACTCGCTCTCGCCTGTCATCAGCGCCAGCGGCGCGCACACCTGCGCTTCATCAGCCTCCACCTATATAACTCCCTCTGCCCTCTGCTTCGGCCTGGAGTCGCCTGCTTGTCTACGCTCCCAAACCTCCAGCACTCGACCGTTTCGTCCCGGCCAGCGCACCTTTCTTCAAGCACGTAAGCAGCATAATTCCTCTTACCGTCTCTCCAGCTTCTCCCCTGTGCACAGGTGGACCTCCAGGGCGGTGGATTTCCTCCTCCTCACCTCTCCCTGTCAAACCTCTCTCCAGCATGTTGGGAGAGCGCAGCAGCGCTGTCCTCCAGGCAGCATCAGCGTCGCCGACACCAGTCACCGTCTCATCTGCACGTAAGCAGTATATTGTGGTTATTCCCCACGGGGCGTTTGACTGTAGCTAATTCCCTGCTCTGCTCTGCCCTCAGGGTTGCCTGGCTGCACGGCGAACTGTTCTGCTCTCGATGCACCCTGTTCACCCACACCACATCCACACTTCCACTCACGCATTCCAACGCCACTCGTTGTTGAATAAAGCATTAAATCTTTCCTGAGCCTGTGTGTGTGTTTCCTGAGCCCATCATTATGTCACACCCAAGTCTGACGAGCCCCACCTACCCAGAGCACCCTGGTTATAGCGCCAGAGACTCGCTGACACCCTCTGTCATTTAGTGAAAATAGGGTCGGCACGAGAAGCCAGACAGTAGGATTTGGTTAGGAGAGGCTATTGGAGAGACGCTGTGCTATGAGTGGGGTATTTCAGTGGAAATATAGGTGCTCATTTCTGCATTCCACCCCAGCATGCCCTAACCCATTTAGACACCACACCCAGATTAAAGCGGAGCAAATCTATTAAACTGATTTATAATCAAATTGAGCTTCCTGATTAACTTCAAATCAACCTGGATTAACCGGAACAACCTAAATTTAAACCCAATTCAAAGTTTTATGCAAAGCACAAAAGGAAAAAGAAACTTGTTTGTTTTAGAGGTTGTTCTCATTGGTGGAAGAGCTTTTGACTGCATATATACACAGTGAAAGAACATAAAAGCATAGACGTTGTATTTAAGATAAGATAAGATAAGATAAGATAAGATAAGGTAAGAAGATGGCGGCACTCACTAGTGCAGCGGCTCCTTGCTCCCCAGTATGGTGGCTGTTTGTGTGTTTGCTTGTTTGTGTGTTTGAGGCTTGCCAAGCAAAGTTTATATACAGTCGACAGGAGCTGATAACTTATGGACTACAAGCCAGGGTGGATATTACGGCTGACTTTCAGCGGGCGCACAACATTCCCGTGGACATTACGAGACCCCACAGCTCTTTGTGGATTGTTATCGGGAGTATCAAGCGGCGCCGTCGGTGTAGAGAGAGGAAGCAAAAGCGGGGCTGCCGGGCGGGCCTGCTAGCCAAGCTGCGGAAACGGCCCCACAAACCACCGCTTCCGAGCATTTTTCTCTCAAACGCAAGATCCATTGTGAACAAAATGGATGATATGGAGCTGCTGCTTGCTGCAAATCACTCTGTTCGAGACTGTTGTGTCCTCATAGTTACAGAGACGTGGCTACACCCGGCGATCCCCGATGCCGCTGTCCAGCTAGCAGGGCACATGCTACATTGGCAGGACCGCAATGGAGACTCTGGTAAAAGCAGAGGTGGAGGTCTATGTATCTATGTCCATAATGACTGGTGCTCACAGAGCCGGATTATTGACAGTTACTGTTTACCGGATATAGAGATTTTGTTAGTTACACACAGACCCTTCTATCTGCCAAGAGAGCTATCAAACGTGGTTATTACAGCCGTCTACATTCCACCTGATGCTAAGGTTAGCACTGTTCTCAGCCACTTGTATGACACTGTAAACAAACAGAGGGCTTACCCTGAGGGAGTACATATCATTGCCGGAGACTTTAACCAGGCATGTTTAAGGACTGTTTTCCCCAATTTCACCCAACATGTAATTTCCCAGTTTGGGATCAATAAAGTACATCTATCTATCTATCTATCTATCTATCTATCTATCTATCTATCTATCTATCTATCTATCTATCTATGTGAAATGTTCCACCAGAGGGGGGAATACACTTGATCGGGTGTATTCAAACATCAAGCATGCCTTTAGAGCAGTACCCCTGTCACATCTTGGTCTGTCTGACCATACATCCCTGCTCTTGGTCCCAGCCTTTGCCCCTCTCAGGAGGAAAACAAAGCCCACTACAAAAAATGTTAACATCTGGCCTGCAGACGCTCTCCTTAAATTGCAAAACTGTTTTGCTGAGACAAATTGGGACTTATTTGAACACCATGACCTAGAGGAATATACACAGAGGAATATACGCAGACGGTGTTATTCTACATTTCATGCTGTACAGAAAATGTTACAATTAAGAAAAACATCCGGGTTTATCCTAATCAGAAACCCTGGATGACCGGACATATTTGCAACCTTCTCAGAGTCCGTGACATGGCTTTTAAATTAGGTGACAGGGCCTTATATGCAATAGCAAGAGCTGACCTGAAGAGGGGCATTAAAGAGGCCAAACGGACCTACAAGAGGAGAATCGAGGAGCATCTCACAAACAACAACACAAGGTGGATGTGGCAAGGAGTGCAGCAGATCACCAACTTCAAGGGCAGCACATCCATCATCCCCAACACCAGGGCATCGCTGGCAGAGGAGCTAAACTGCTTTTTTGCATGCTTTGAAGAAAAGACCAGATCATTGCCATACTCATCTCTTCCTGACACTGACACCCAGGTGCTGTCTGTACAGGAGTATGAGGTAAGGAAAGTGTTCAGATCCATGAATCCAAGGAAGGCGGCTGGTCCGGATGGCGTACTTGGAAAGGTACTCAAAGCCTGTGCCTTTGAGCTTGCCCCGGTGTTCACAAAAATCTTTAATCTGTCTCTGTCACAAGCCGCTGTCCCACCCTGGCTCAAATCAGCTGTCATAATCCCTCAGAATCAGAATCAGAATCAGAATAAAGTTTATTGCCAAGTACATTTACAAGTAAACAACAGGTAAACATACGAGGAATTTGACTTGACATTGGAAAGCGCCTGATAGGCGAATCCCAATGACGCGGCAAGCCATGAAGGCGCCTGTCAACAGAGGAGAATAGAGGGCAAAGGTCAGCAACAAAACAATAGGTAGAGAGAAAAAAACATAGTTAATCAGAATAATGCTCATAAGTGAGCCGAATTATGATCACCAGAAAAAAAACCCTCGATGCACAATTAGCAGACAATGTATCACACTTAACATACAGAAGCAGTAGAGAGCAGTGAATGATTGTTTTCGTCAGTATAATGAGTCAGTCATGTGTGTATGTTGGATGCAGAGGTGGTTGTTATCAGTTGCTGGTGAAACAGCAGAGGTCTCTCTCTCAGCAGATGTTATGACTAGTGTCTGAAAGTCAGAGGCAACATGTCCTTGGCACGGCAGATGGGATTTCTCTGTGAGTCAGACATATGGCTGTCCTTGGGAGATCAGATACTGTTCGCCAATGTTTGTGAAGAGGAAAGTCAACATTTATACTGATATCATCATCAGGAGGACTGAGTGCTGAGGGCGCCGAAAAACAGGTCGAATAGCACTGACTTCAGAGAAAAAATTTTCCATTCTCTTACGGATTCAGTGCTCCAAATCCATCGTTGCCAGGCTTTGAAATCAATTCCTGGGCAGCTCTTAGCGTGATCGTGATGTTTTCCATCTTCCTATACAGTTCTCCATTGGCCGCTGTCAGAGTCCTGCCCAGCTGGTCAAATTGATGAGAGAGCTTTGCTGGGTCCGCTTTTTGATAAGCTCTGTCCATCTTCTTTAATTTGCGATACACCAGGACAATCCCAAAGCTGATCAGTAGAAGTCCTGAGACCGTTGCTCCAAATAGATATAGATCTTCTATATCTTCAATTGAAAGATCGCACAGACACAAGAGTTTCCAATTGCTTGTATCCTTAATATAACCCGCAGCAGCAGTCCCTGCGGGACAAATAGGCTCCCCCGGACCTGATTTCCTCGTTGAAAAAACAGTTTCGATAGCGTTCAAAGCCCAGCTTATTAAATCCATAATTTCGTTAGGATGAATCACCAGTAGAGAGCCACGCAGACACAGACAATAGCAAGCTGGGATCCAGTCAGTTAGGGAGGGAGAGACAGGGAGCAGGAGCAGAAGAAAAAGCGGCTGCTCTCTTTGGAGGGCGGAAGTGAGTATGCTGTTCCCAAAAAGCATGCTGTGGACTGTTTAAATGATTACAGACTCATTGCTCTCAGAAAAGAACTCAGAACTCAGAAAAGATTTATTGCCAAGTACATTAACAGATACTGATAACAGATCACTGATAACATACGAGGGATTTGACTTGACACAGAAAACGACCTGCATTTCCGGTGACACGGCTGCATCTGAAACGCGCCTGCCAACAGGAGGGTACAGGAAGCATGGGAAATAATACAATAGGAAGGAGCAAAAAAATCATTGATTTCAGAATAGTGGTCATATATGACATGCTTTCACCTCTATTGTCACAAAACGCTTGGAGAGACTTGTACTGAGGCACATCAAAACCAGACTACCCGCGACCTTTGACCCCTTTCAGTTCACCTACAGGGAAAACAGGTCAACGGAGGATTCCATGACCATTGCTCTCCACTCAGCTCTGGAACATCTAGAACACAAGAACTCATACTTTGTGGCGCAAGATGGCGGCGCGTGCACAACGCGAGGCTCAGCGTCCTTTCAGATTCTGGGGACTAGCAGTGTTATTTCTGCTCATTTCGGGTATGTTCGTTCAGAACAGCTCTGCTTTTACATCTTACACCCGAGATGAGCTTTTGAATATTGGTTTACAAAACAACGATAACGACCTTTTTATCAGCAACCTATGTCTGAATCTACGTCTCATCCCGGAGCTCTGGAGAACTCCCGACGCTCGGCAGGCTTCCCGGCCGACCGGAAGTGCTCGCAGGCAGCATAAGGACCGTAAACAAAGGAGGGGTAAGCGCGGTGGGCTAAGAGCTAAGCTAAAGCTAACACCGCACCGGCTATCGCTACCCAGTATTTTCCTTGCTAATGTACGGTCTCTGGCGAGCAAAATGAGTGAACTACGGCTTCGGATCACCAACAATAAGAAACTTATGAACTGCAATATCATGATTTTTACGGAAACATGGCTTCACAGTGGAATACCCGACAATGCTATCGAGCTAGCCGGCCTACACACGCTCCGGGCAGACAGAGCAGCAGTTGACTCCGGTAAGACAAGAGAGGGGGGGAGTGTGCATTTATATTAACAAGGCTTGGTGCACGAACTCTGTCACTGTTGAGAGACACTGCTCAGCTAACCTGGAGTTTCTCATGGTTAAATGTAGACCTTTCTATCTGCCACGCGAGTTCACTTGTACCATCATAACAGCCGCTTACATTTCTCCGGATGCTAATGCTAAGCTTGCTATGAAAGAACTGCATGCAGCTATTAGCAAACAACAAACTGCACACCCAGAGGCAGCATTTATTGTGGCGGGTGATTTTAACCACTCTAACCTCAAGACAGTGCTTCCTAAATTCTACCAGCATGTCTCCTGTCACACAAGAGGGGACAAAACATTGGACCATGTTTACACCAATATTGTGGGAGCCTACACAGCAACTCTCCTCCCCCACCTAGGTCAGTCTGATCATTTATCCTTGTTCCTTACCCCCAAGTATCTGCTCATGGACTGTTCCAGCTTCTCCCCTCCAGAAGACGTTTCAGAAGCCTTCGGACTAGAACCAGCAGGTTTAGGAACAGTTTCTTTCCAACAGCTGTCACGTTATTGAACTTAGTTCCCCGCTGACTCTCTTACAATCATCTTTTACCATCCTCACCTGTACATAACTGCATAACTACATAACTACATCTAACTTATCGCACATTATTTGCACATAACAGTACTCTTAACTTTCTGCACTGCTGCATATATTTGCATATATTTGCTTAAATTGCACATACTGTTAATTACCGCATATACTGCACTGCTGTCCTTTGCACTTCTGATTGGATGCTAAACTGTGTTTCGTTACCTTGTATTCATACATGTGTAATGACAATAAAGTTGAATCTAATCTAATCTAATCTAATATGTCCAGATGCTCTTTGTTGATTATAGCTCTGCATTTAATACTATTACACCACATATTCTGATTAGGAAACTGGTTCACCTCGGTCTTCACACACAGCTCTGGGCTGTGTGAGCTTTGGGCTGCACGGTGGCGCAGTGGTTAGCACTGCGGCAGCACAGTTTACCCTTGGCCGGGGGATTGTGGGGATCATGGGATCGTGGGTTCGATCCCAGCCCCCCACCAACAGTGATCTGTGTGGAGTTTGCATGTTCTCCCCGTGTTGCGTGGGTTTACTCTGGGATTTCTCCGGTTTCCTCCCACATGCCAAAAACATGCATGTTAGGTTAATTGGCTGTTCTAAATTGTCCCTAGATATTTGTTTCCTATAGGCCCTTAGAATAGAGGGTTAGTATTAATGAAAGCGCTTTGAGTGGTCTTTGTGACTAGAAAAGCGCTATATAAGTGCAGGTTAGTTAGTTAGTTAGCTCTGCTCCTGGATTATGGACTTTCTCTCAAACCGCCCCCAAACTGTTAGACTTGGCCCTCACCTTTCCTCTACCATTACTCTCAGCACCGGCTCCCCGCAGGGCTGTGTGCTGAGCCCACTTTTGTATTGTCTGTACACCTCTGATTGCACACCTATTCATCTGTCCAACCGCATCATTAAGTTTGCAGATGACTCAACTGTGGTGGGACTCATCTCAGGGGAGGATGAGTCCGCCTACCGTGATGAGGTCCAAAATCTGTCTCTGTGGTGCTCTGCAAACAATCTGATTTTAAATACTAAGAAAACTAAGGAACTCATATTGAACTTCAGGAAACGCAGAGCTGACCCATCCCCCATTTTTATCAATGGTGACTGTGTGGAAATAGTACATACCTATAAATTTCTTGGTATACATATCACAGACACCCTTTCCTGGACCACAAACACCACAGCTATTGTTAAGAAGGCCCAGCAATGTATCCACTTCCTCAGGATTTTAATAAGAAACAGCCTTTGTAAGAGGCTGCTGATGACCTTTTACCGCTCTGCTGTTGAAAGCATCTTAACATACTGCATTACGTCTTGGTATGCAGGCTGCTCTGTTGCGGACAAAACAGCACTACAGAGAGTTGTAAGAACTGCAGAAAAAGTCATTGGCTGCCCTCTTCCATCACTCCAGGATATCGCTAACACCCGTTATCATACAACAGCCAGGACCATCAGTACAGACATTTCTCACCCCGGTCATCACCTTTTTACTCTTTTGCCCTCAGGGAGGCGATACAGGTCAATTAAATCGCACTCCACTAGATTCATTAATAGTTTATTTCCAAAAGCCATTTACTTTTTAAATCACCAATACACATCATAGTCTCTAGCACATTACATCTGACAGGGAAAGAAATTTTTATCTTCATTCTTAAATGTGTCTTTCTAATGCCTTCTGTTAACTAGACACAAAAAAATGACTGCACTTTTCACTTTTTTAAGATCTTTTTAATGCTGATATGTTATGTTCTCTGTGTTTTGCTATGGTTGTTGTTGATGTGTATGGATTGAGTGTTGTTCATAGTTTTTATGTGGGTGGGGGCATGTGCAATTTCGTTGTGTTTTTTTATGGAATGACAATAAAGGCTCTATCTATCCATCTAAGCCTTTATTAGTCCCACAATGGGGAAATTCCAGGATTGCAACAGCACAGGGACAGCAACACTCAGAGCAATAATTTAGAAGATAAGAAAATAAGAGCAGTGAATATACATATGTACACATAAATATATAAATATATATACACAGTGCGGAGCATTGTAGCTAGATGGAATAAACAGCATAACCGTCTACTTAGTTATCCTACATAGTATGAATATGTATCCATACATATTGTCACCCTCCATAGCGACTGATATTGTCCTAGTTGTATACTGGAGGGGATCATTTGTGTAAGTCTGTTGCATCTTTTGCATTCAATATTATAAGGTTGTTATTTTTTTTTGCTATCTCTGTGAGCAGCCCTGCTTAGGTTATAAAGTCTGACAGCCGTAGGTTGGAAGGACCTGCGAAACCTCTCGGTCGCGCACCTAGGATGATATAGTCTGCTGCTAAATGAGCTCCTCAGTGCGTTCAGTATGTCCTGCATAGGGTGGGACTTGGACTCCAGCAGAGATGACAGTTTAGCCACCATCCTTCTCTCTCCTATCTCCTCCACTGGTCAAGGCGTTGCCCCAGGACAGAGCTAGCTTTCTTGATCAGTTTGTTCAGTCTCTTCCTATCAGTTGCTGTAATGCCACTGCCCCAGCAGACCACTCCAAAAGTGATGGCTGATGCCACCACCGTGTCGTAGAATGTCTTCAAGAGCACCCCTTGTACACAAAAAGACCTGAGCCTCCTCAGTAGGAACATCCTGCGCTGTCCCTTCTTGTAGAGTGCATCGGTATTGTGTGACCAGTCTAGTCTATTGTTCAGATGAACACCCAGGTACTTGTAGGATGTCACCATCTTAGTTTACTTATATATTTTAACCACATATTTTAATCTTTAAAGTTAAAAGCATATATTCACACATTTTATGCAAAGAAATTTGCAAACTTTTGAAACTATATATCTGTATTTGTTTTAAATGCAATTTTGTATGATTTCTTTCACAGGGAGCCATTCAACTTAGGGATTCAAATAACAATGTTTATTTAAGCTTAAGTTAATGTTAATCCTGTGCATGTTGATAAAAGATTTAGTGATTTACTAAATATTTACCCAAAATTTTCCAAAATTAGGAAACGACATTCAGCAATTAACACTTGAGAGCTGTAGCTTATTTACAGTCAGTGTGTTGCTTTTGATTCATGTTTCCTCCACAGGAAAAGGAAAACATTTAACCAACTCACTATTTCTCACCAAGATTTAAAATAAGAAGTCAAAAGGTGAAAACATTGATCAGTCTGTAATTTTTTTTTCATAAATCACCATTAACTTTAATCATAAGGAAGCCTTAGTGACAATATGCAAAAACAATTCACTTGTTTCCTAATCTGTAAATACTAAAACATTTAAAATCTTTGAATGAAAATAGGCTTTAACAAATAAAAACAAAGCCAATTTTAACTTTAAGACAAAATGAAAACTTATAATTCTAAAGCCCTAAAGCATTTAACCTTTTCTATTTTTGCTGTTTTCCTTTTGTAAATAAAATCATTACTTTCAAGTGAGATTCAAAAAAAATCACAACCTAGTTATTGGTGACAATTCCAAAACTACACTTTGATAACTGAACTGAAAGAAGTCAGTCCACACATTTTTTTTTTTGTTTTGTCTTGTAAAATACAAATCAAAATACAGTGTCAACAAGCAAATAAATTACCACATATTCCACATTTCTAAATAATTCCAAAATATTCACTTCCCTTCTTACAAGTCTGTAAGTTGAAACAGATTCTAAAAGGAAGCTGATAACTACCCTCACTGCAAAACAACACTCAAGGTTAACTCTTGACTAATAACTTTAGCTATAATCAATGAATTGATTTCAAGCTAAGTGTTACACAAACAGTCAAACGTGTCGAATCCACTTGCTGAATTGGATAACCTTCAAGCAACATTGGAAGAGTTGGCTTCCGACCATATATCTGGTTTCTCCAAACAAGTTCAGGAAACTTCCACCCAAAAATTTGAAGCAAATCACGAAAAAACTTTTGGATGAATGCAATACCAGAATAGGGTGCCAGAATACCTCCTCCCAGGCCACGGGGGCAAGGAGTGGGTGAACAATCTGAATCTGTTTTTCAATAGGTTTGACCAACCGCCCTCCCCTCCGCCTGCACAACAACCACTGCTGCCTCTACTGTCATCAAGACCTGCTCTCCACCCCTCCCCTCCACCAACACCCCCCCACTCCCAGCACACAGCCCCCCAACCTGACCCTGACTAAGTCCCAGGTGAGAGCAGAGCTGAGGAAGATCAAGTCAAGGAAGGCCTCGGGTCTGGACTGCATCAGCGCAAAGCTCCTCAAGTCCTGTGCAGACCAGCTGTGTGGGATTGTGGAGCACATCTTCAACCTGAGCCTGAAGCTGGGGAGGGTACCGCCGTTGTGGAAAACATCTTGTGTGGTACCCGTACCAAAGACTTCCCACCCCAGAGACCTGACCAGCTACAGACCAGTGGCCCTGACATCTCACCTGATGAAGACCCTGGAGAGACTGCTCCTTGCTCACCTCCACCCCCTGGTGGGACCAGCAATGGATCCACTCCAGTTCGCCTACCAGCATGGCATCGGGGTGGAGGATGCAGTGATCTTCCTCCTTCACCGTTCCCTGTTCCACCTGGAGAAGCCTGGGAACGCGGTGAGGATCATGTTCTTTGACTTCTCCAGTGCTTTCAACACCATCCAACAGATGATCCTGAGGGACAAGCTGCTGTGCACAGGCGTGGACCAGCACCTGTCATCGTGGATCCTGGTCTACCTCACAAACCGGCCACAGTTTGTGAGAACCTGGGATTGTGTGTTCGACACAATCATTGGCAGCACGGGGGCCCCCCAGGGAACTGTTTTGGCTCCCTTCCTGTTCACCCTTTATACTGCGGACTTCTCACACAACACAACACACTGCCATCTACAGAAGTTCTCTGATGACTCTGCAATCGTCGGCCTCATCTCCAACGGAGATGAAGCTGAGTACAGAGGACTTATCCAGGACTTCATGGACTGGTGCCATCGGAACTGCCTCCAGATCAATGTGAGAAAAACTAAGGAGCTGGTGGTGGACTGCTGCAGGCAAGGACAACCCCTAACAGCATCAGTAAACATCCAGGGAACAGACATTTACACAAATGGTCCCCTCCAGTATTCAACTCCGTCGTCGTCGTCGTTGGAGTTGTATACTGGAGGGGACCATTTGTGTAAGTCTGTTGCGTCTTTTGCATTCAATACTATTAGGCCACTAGGACAATATAAATCACTACGGAGGATGACAATATATATGGGTACATATTCATACTATGTGGGGTAACTAAATAGACTGTTATGCTGTTTATTCCATCTAGCTACAATGCTCCGCACTGTGTATATATATTTATATATTTATGTGTACATATGTATATTCACTGCTCTTATTTTCTTATCTTCTAAATTATTGCTCTGAGTGTTGCTGTCCCTGTGCTGTTGCAATCCAAGAATTTCCCCATTGTGGGACTAATAAAGGCTTATCTTAACTTATATTATGTTATCTTATTAACTAAGGAGCTCTTAGGGCTGCATGGTGGCACAGTGGTTAGCACTGTGGCAGCACAGTTTACCCTTGGCCGGGGGATTGTGGGGATCGTGGGATGGTGGGTTCGATCCCAGCCCCCGACCAACAGTGATCTGTGTGGAGTTTGCATGTTCTCCCCGTGTTTGCGTGGGTTTACTCCGGGATTTCTCCGGTTTCCCCCCACATGCCAAAAACATGCAGGTTAGGTTAATTGGAGACTCTAAAGTGGCCCTTGGTGTGAATGTGTGTGTGAATGGTTAAGGGATAGCGCCGTATCGTGGCTGCTTCATCCATCCAGGTGGTGGATGACCCTCAATTTCCCCTCTGGGGATCAATAAAGTATACAAAATCTAAAAAATCTAAAAAATCTTATCTTGTACTAACCAACCGAAAGCAAAGGAAATCTCCAGTGTGTTCGGAAAGTTTGCACTATCATTAGTTGCAAGGTTGAGATTAGCTGAATCCCAAGTATTGTACGCCAAAAAGGAACTGGTGAAACAACAATCAACCATCCTCTCTCTCCAGGAAGAGAACAAATCACTTATGAGAAAGCAGGAACAAGCTTGCATAGAGCAAGAAGATACCCAAGCTACACTTGATCAGGTGCTGCTAAATTTGGAGCAAGCAAAGCAAGAAAAGCAATGACTGGAGGGGGGGGTACCAAAGACACAACTGAACATCCTCCACCCGAGGCTCCAGAGGGGCCTGAAAATGCAATGTCGTCCAGTGCTATTTTGGTAGTCCAGCTACCTGAAAAACTTCACTCACCCGAAACAGGTGACTCCTTAATCCGCATTGAACCACCGGTCCAACAATTTCTGTGTGATTTGACCGAAAGGGGGGTTGCACAAAATTTTTTCCTTTCATTTTCCTTTTTTCCTTGGGCTGCACGGTGGCGCAGTGGTTAGCACTGCGGCAGCACAGTTTACCCTTGGCCGGGGGATTGTGGGGATCGTGGGTTCGATCCCAGCCCCCGACCAACAGTGATCTGTGTGGAGTTTGCATGTTCTCCCCGTGTTGCGTGGGTTTACTCCGGGATTTCTCCGGTTTCCTCCCACATGCCAAAAACATGCATGTTAGGTTAATTGGCTGTTCTAAATTGTCCCTAGATATCTGTTTCCTATAGGCCCTTAGAATAGAGGGTTAGTATTAATGAAAGCGCTTTGAGTGGTCTTTGTGACTAGAAAAGCGCTATATAAGTGCAGGTTAGTTAGTAGTTAGTAGTTAGTTAGTTAGTTAGTTAGTTAGTCATTGACCCTGGAAGATGTGATGACGCATGAAGCCCTACTGGATACCACGGCAGACAACACTCTAGCGTCACAGGACCTTTTTGACCACCTACATGTCGCTGCTAACTGCGCACACAAAGACTTGAAACTAAGACGTTGCTCCTTAGCTATTCAACCTTATGCACCCTCCAACATGACTCTGTCACATATGTCATTGATAAAGATCTCCATTGAGCCCATGACCTTGATCCATCCGGTCTATGTGTCCAATCTCAACTCAATTCCATTGCTGATAGGCAAGGATCTGCTTGATCGCTTTAAGCCTCTGATAGATTTCAAGAATATCAAACTTTGGGCTCAAGTTCGACAGCCTCACCCAACCACTCTACCTGAAGCAACCCGATCACATTGCTACACTCTTGACACCTTGGATGTTCCAGGAGTCATTCCACTTGCACTGCTGACCCAACCAAATTAGACTGAAGGTGACCTTGGGGACCGGGTCAAAACAGGCACCCAGCCATGGGCAGTCGATGATGAATACTGCCCCCAAGTGGTCAAAGGACTGGCTGTCCAAACCTCCCACGTAGAAGACGTGGTACTGGCTCTCTAGGCTGATAAATCCGCGATCATCCGGAAACTTTAGCCTGTTTTCCACTAGCCCAGCACACTTCGGTACGGCTCGATTCACTTCAGTACGGCTCGGAATGCTTCTGTCTCCATTAGCACGGTGTTGTGCTTGTGCTGTGATGGTTTGTGTTGGGATGGTTTTAGAAGCGAGGCGGCGCCAGACTCCCAGCGAGGCGGGGCCACACTCCCGTGACGTTACGCACGTGACTGAGTCCTTATTTACACGAGACAAAATGGAGGATCCAAGGATTATTGCCTTGCTAGCTCTGTGGTTTTATCTCACAATTAAGTCCAGAGAGTTTAACCAGAGAAGACACTATTACCAGAGGCGACGACGTGAATTGAGACAAAAAACGTTTGAACAGTACAGGAGACTCGCGGTTGCCTGGGAGGAATATGAAGCTGGAATGGCGAGGTTACTTAACCTGCAGAGGAGGGTGCAGATATCGGTAAGCTCATTTTATAGTCATATTATTCTTGTGTACAGCATTTTGATGCTGACAGTTATCAGTATTACAGGAATGATTATGCTGTGTGTGTGTTTCAGTTAATTAAACGGCATAGGAGGGAGGCAATGTTGGTAAGCTCATTTTATAGTCATATTATTCTGGTGTACAGCATTTTGATGTTGACAGGTTATCATTATTACACTATGCTGTGTGTGTGTTTTTCAGTTGGCTGTGTTGGTGCAAAATACTCGCTGCAGACCGCGTGTATGGACAGAACATCTTAGCTCGCATTGGTGGGAGGATGTTGTTCCCAGCTTCTTCACCCAGCAGTGGTTGCAGAATTTCCGTATGTCCGAGGACACTTTCACGTACCTGTGTCAGAAATTGCGTCCATGCATGGAGCGGCATGATACGACGTTCCGCTTATGTGTGCCGCTGAGGAGGAGAGTGGCCATCGCACTGTGGAAGCCTGCTACCGGTTCAGAGTACCGCAGTATTGGACATCTTTTTGGGGTCAGCATCACAACAGTGTGCAGGTGTGTGCAGGACTTTTGTGCAGCAGCAGAGACATCGCTCGTTCCAGAACTGCTTCATCTTCCCGATGAAGGGAGATTCATGGAAATGTCGGCCTACATCGAGAATCGGTGGGGGCTACCATTATGCGTTGGTGCCATCGATGGCTCCCACATACCCATCATAGCACCTGAAGAATGTCACACTGACTACTTCAATCGTAAAGGTTGGCACTCCATAATCCTTTAAGGTGTGGTTGATGGAAAGGGTTTGTTCTGGAATGTGTTTGCTGGGCTTCCAGGGAGCATGCATGATGCTATGGTGCTGAGACTGTCCAGACTGTGGGAGTTAACTAGTCGGGGAAACCTCTTCCCACCTATCAGGAACATCGGTGAGTTATGTATGGGATACTACATCCTAGGGGACTCAGCTTATCCACTCCAAAATTGGCTGTTGAAACCATTCCCTGACACCGGACGACTGACTGAAGAACAGCACACGTTCAACCAGAGCATCAGTCGTGTACGGGTGGCTGTTGAGAATGCTTTTGCTAGGCTTAAGGGAAGGTGGCGCTGCCTTTTAAAAAGGAATGACTGCGACATCGAACTTGTGAAATCCATGGTGGTGACTTGTTGTGCACTGCACAATCTGTGTGAGACTCATGGAGAGGCCTTTGACACTGCATTGGATGCTGCAGCAGATGAAGTGGTGGTGTCAGCTGCAGAGGTAGCTGAGGACCGTGGTGGTGGTGTAAGAGATGCTTTGATGCAGTACTTGTGTACAAATAATTAATAAGAGAATTTTGTCATTATTCATGTGTGTACATATTTGTAACGTCTGTGTTTAATGATTAAAATGTTGTTCACTTTTCATCTGTCTCCTTTGCTTTGCTGGAACTGCAAATTGACATAGTAATTATGTTTAGAAAAATGTTATATTTCACTTTAAGCCTATCACACAAAAAATAAGTCAAAATAGATTTAAGAAGCACACATTATGTTGATAAAAGTGTTATGTCAATTTAATCCTATCAAAATTTTACTTTCCAAATAAGTGTTAATATTTCTAAAAAGCACACATTATTCGAAATATGTTATATTTCAATTTAATAATATCCCACTTGTACTTACAAAAAAATGTGAATATTCGTAAAAATAACACACATGCAAAAGGTAGCACCACAAGCAGTGGGTCATAACGGTTTTGGGCAACAGCAACACAATTGTGTATTCCTTGACAATCTGTCTGCTGTTATTTAATGTTTAACAGTTAAGGGACGGATGATCAAATGCTCCAAAACTGGATAAACTCTCTGATAAAAATGCTTCAAAAACACAAGTCACTTTTGTTTTGAATTAACTGCCAAATGACCTTTAAATAATGAGCTGAAACTTGTTTTTATTTGTATTAAATAATGAGACAGTGGCACACTGGCCAACACCAAATTGTATTATTTTTTACATCATAGTGCATTTTGGATGTACTGAATAAAAAAAAATCATGTTTTTCACCTTCAGGTCAACGTTTGGAACAACAGTATTTTTTTTTTTTTCATTTTAGATGATGCTACACTCCTTGTAAATTATTGTAAATCTCAGAATTTGGAATACCGATCAATTTACATATACTTACTTTTTTAAATTCTTTTGACTTGTAAGCTTGATCAGTCTCTCCTGCTGCAATTTAAAGTCCAACTGTGCAACTTCTTATAAGTTAACATAAAAAATGTAACCAAAGTTTAGAACTGTATCATGTGTTGCTAATTTTTGATGATATTTCAATAAAAACAACATAAACCTTACAAAAACATTTGTTCTTTGGTCTAGATAAAAATTACATTACCTTTACAATGGTTGACCTTTGACAGGATGATCAGCATCATTTTCATCAGACTAGGCAATTGAATTTCTATGTAATTATACTGTTTTATAATTCAGTGTCATAACAGACAAACCACACTTTTATGATCCAAAAAATTCAATTTTATTATAAATAAAATATTCAAAAAAAAAAAGAACAGCAACAGAACAACCAGGTTAATCGACATTTTAAACACGCCGACCACGGAGTGCCTCTACCAGCTTCCCAAACTGGGTCAGGAAGGCTCGGTTAAATGAAGCCGTCTCCGCCAGCTCCTGCCTTCTCAAGTCAACATCCTCCTCATGGGCTACCCTCATGTGTTCTGCAAACTCCTGGTGGTGTCTCTCCATCTGCTCTTGGCGTTCTTGGTGCATTCTCTCCTGCCTCTCATTGAATCTCTCCTGCAGACGCTTGTCCTCCTCATGCGCCTCTGTCATCAATGATGCTATGTCCGACAGGGTATTTCTCCTTTTCCTTTTTGCTAGATGAAAGACAGAAAGTCAGGGTGGTTACATGCTGTATCTAAAAATATCAAAAGCATATACTATTGAATTACACTGGTGAATGCATGTGGTGGGATGTGACTATATGCTTTGTTGCTGTATTTAAGCTCAAATGTCATGTTGCTCCACTTCAAAGGAGTTGATTGTTCACAGGGTGCTGTGATAGGGAACATCCCCCCATGCAATCCGAAAAGGATTAAGTTGAAAAAAATGGATGGATGGATGGATGGATCTTTAAAATTTTTCTTTTTTATTGTGGACTCAGAAATAGGAATGGGTTAATAAAAATGGCTTAATAAAAGTGATGTGAAGCTTTTTAATGAGGCATATTCATAGGTCAGTTCATGTGCTGTTGTGGAGCACATGTGACTCACATGTTGCAGGCTGGAATTCAGCCGAGAGAGACTTTGAGCTAGCCATGTGTATTGACATCACACATCAAGAGGACGAGGTGTCTGCACCCCCTGTGGACTCCGAAGAAAGGAGAAGATTAGCCGCCCTGACCTTTTGGGGGTCAGAGAGGAGAACAGAAGGACTCTGGGTCTTCTATTACAGATGAAAGGATGTAACTGAGCATTGACTTTTGTGTGATGTATTGATCGAGACCAATGATGAATGAGAATTAAAGCAGATACTGGAAAATCATGCGGTCTCCTGAATTCTTTACTCCTACACTGTATCTTTTTTTGTATATTATGACTTCCAACAGTATTTCAACCAACACACCACCACACCTAAAAATGTGACTGTGTTGTTTAACACTGACAACAGACCACCACAGAATGTTTTTGACACAGACATATAAAATTCATTAATATGCGGCTATCTGAAATAACCTTAATCATAAAAAAGGGGGGGTAATCTCATGTTTACTGTGCCTTACCAACACTTGGACGAGACCTCCCGGATACAGATGGAGCTGATGATGGAGACGGTGATGGAGCTCGTGATGGAGCTTGGGACGGAGCTTGGGATGGACCTTGTGATCTGCCCGAAACCGGTGTCGGCTCGACAGATTCACCTTCGCCGTCAGACGCTGGAGAGTCCGTGCGGGCTGGCGCGGCGGACGAGTGGAAACAAACAAAGGAATGTTCCCTCATTGGACTAAAGCCCATTCAAACTCCTCTTTATGGAAGATGATTGGTCCGTCTTGCTGTGGTCCCGTTTTATGACCCATCAGCACGCTTCAGTTAAAAGCGTCAGAGCCGCCCTGCATACTCAGATGAGAAAGAAAGTTTTTCCGTTCTTTGTACTTCTTTGCAGTTTTCTTTTGTCTAAATTGTTCTGTGAGTTTTAAGAAGTTTTTTGTGTGTGTGAACCTTGTCAAACCCTGCATTAACTTTCCTAAATCATCGTTTGATGAGTTTTTAACTGTTTTCTGGTTAACTGAGGAGAAATCTTTTTCTATGAGCTCGTCTTTAAAGAGAGTTAAACTCTCAAATCTTTCTTTTTTTCCTTAACCTCAGAAGCCATTCTTATTCTATTTAAATGTTTTGTTTGTTTTTTTTTCTCGGACCTTTTTGACTTTTCATGCAGTTAAAGTGGACTTTTTTTAATTTTCCCATTTTTAAAGTCAACTGATAGAGATTTTTGGACATTTCTTTTCCGGTCTCATCCACGTCTGACCCCGTAAAGAAACTAGGAGCTCATGGGTGAAACTGACTAAAACATTCTTCCTTCAGTCTTTGGTTTTGTTCTGCAGGCCGGAGACATCCCAAATTCAGACTGGTTGTCAGGACTCCACACCTGCTCCGGGGCCAGCCTTCACTGCCACCTGTTCCCAGCCCTTACTCTATCGCCAGCCTTTGCTGCCTCCCCGTGGGAGCCCCCAGCCGAGTCTACGCTTCTCACAGCTGTGAACGATCTGAAAGCCAACAAGCAGTCGCTTTCCCCCGGTGTTCCAAATGATGTCTGGAAAAGCTGCCCAGCCTTCCAGAACTTATACCACCGGCTGGCGCTGACCACCGCTGAACACCTGGACCTACAGCTGGTGAGACTCCCATTTTCCTATCTGCTGGGTTTAAACGTGTTGTCCTAAAATATTAATTACAACTGAGCATAAACAATATTTCAT
Source organism: Pholidichthys leucotaenia (assembly GCA_020510985.1). Lineage (NCBI taxonomy): Eukaryota > Metazoa > Chordata > Actinopteri > Cichliformes > Pholidichthyidae > Pholidichthys > Pholidichthys leucotaenia. Next base: position 68,162,834 of record CM035844.1, on the reverse strand, counting down.
GGTACAATTAGTCCCTCAGCCGTAGGACAAAGCTATAAACTGAAGGAAAATTGTTATTCATTTTAAGTAACCTCCTTTCTTTCTTTTTTTTCTTCTTTTTTTTGTAGATTAATTCAGAAGATCATTTTTAGATAATCAGCTTATGGAATTGTTCCCCATAAAACTGTGTTCTGGTTTTGTTAGATACTTCAGCCTTCCATTGCATTACAGTTGAGACATAAAATCTGGTTTACTCTTGGTTCCACAAAGGTTTAACTATAGATTTTATGCTCAGTAATCCATTAACAGTTATGTGATATTGAACACCTGATTATCACTTGAATCTATTTATTCATCATTTGAATGCCATGTCGTGCAACTTGAATGAGTTTCATTTAATAAAAATTGTAAATGAGAGAAATTGAAGCGTTTTTCCTTTGCATATATGTTTTCTGGGTCACGGCAGTAAAAGAACTCACTAAATTTTGCGACTGATTCATTAAGTAATTGAAGGTAAGGAAATTAATTAATGAAATTAATTCCTGAACAAGTTATTCTTTTAGAACTGGTGCCCCCTTTTTTACGAGTGTTTTTCTATTTTATTTAATGAGTGTTGGGGTGACGGTTTAACTCTGTTCCCTTGCATACCCACTATTTAATAAATAAAATAATTCCTTTACCTTATTACATTACATTTTATTAAATATCACTACAGGCTCCATCAGATATATGCTTCATGTGAAAAAAATATTGACGTGTTCAGTACTGGGGAAAGTATGTATGCAATCTGAAGCCAAGTGTTGCTCAGTTATTGGACTTCTGTACCAACCACATTGTGCCCATAACATAAACTGTGTTCAAGCATAAAGGTGTCCATATGTGCACCTGGCACCAGGACACCTTAGGTCGCAGGTTTATGATCAATTTTGTTATTGTGTTATCAGATCTGTGACCGTATGTCTTGGATACTTGGGTAAAGAGAGGTGCAGAGCTGTCAGCTGATCAACACCTTGTGGTCAGTTGGATCTGATGGGAGAGGAGGATACCATTCAGACCTGGTAGACCAAAAGGTTTAATGAGGGTATTCTGGGAATGTCTGGCTGAGGCCCTTGTCTGGGAGGTCTTTAAATTCAACCTCCGGAAGAACTTCAACCACATTCCAGAGGAGTCTGGAGACATGGAGTCTTAATGGGCCATGATCACCACCTCCATTGTTGAAGCGGCTGTACAGAGCTGCGGCCACAAGGCCGTTGGTGCATCTCATGGTGGCAACCCCCAAACCAAGTGGTGGACACCAGTGGTGAGGAGGGTAATCAATCTGAAGAAGGAGTCTTATCGAGCTTGGTTGGCTTATCGGACTCCCGAAGCAACTGAGGTGTACCGGCACACCAAGCGGAGTGCGGCTCAGATGGTTTGCTGAAGCAAAAAGTCAGGTGTGGGAGGAGTTTGGTGAGGCAGTGGAACAAGACAGCCTCTTCGGTTGGCCTTGAAGAGATTCTGACAAACTGTCCGTCGACTCGAGAGCAGGAGGAAGCTCCCTGTCCACACTGTGTATGGTTTGGATGGGGCACTGCTGACTTTGACTGGGGATATTGTTGGTATTGTGAAAGGTATTCTTTGAGGATCTCCTCAATCCCACTAACACATCTTCCACAGATGAAGCAAAGCTTGGGTATGAGGGGGATGACTTGCCCATCAAAGAGGCTGAGGTTGTCAAAGTGGTTAAAAAGCTCTGTGGTAGCCTGGAACTGGGGGTGGACAAGATTCACCTTGAGTACCTCAAAGCTCTGGATATTGTCAGTCTGTCATAATTGACATGCCTCTGCAACATTGCAGGGGAGTTGTGGACAGTACTTTTGTCATGGCAAACCGGGGTGGTGTTTCCTTTCTTCAAGAAGGAGGACCGGAGGGTGTGTTCCAACTTTAAGGAGATCACACTCCTCCTTGGGAAGGTCTATGTTAGAGTACTGGAGAGGAGAGGAAACCTTACTGCGACAGTTTGCTGCTGAGTGTGAAGTGGCTGGGATGAAAATCAGTACCGCCAAGTCTGACTACATGATTCTCTGCTGGAAAAGGATGGATTGTCCTCTCCGGGTTGGGGTTGAGCTCCTGCTCCAAGTGGTCCTGTATGTCAGGATGACGTGTATCTTGGGTTATCCACAAGTGAGGAGAGAATGGAGGGGGAGATTAACATACGGATTGGAGCAGCATCTGCTGTGATGCAGATGTTTTACTGGCCTGTTATGGTGAAGAGGGAGCTGAGCCTTAAAGCAACGCTGTTGATTTACCAGTCAATATACGTTCCCACCCTCACCTATGATCATGAGCTTTGGGTATTGACTGAAAGAAAGATATTGCGGATACAAGGGCTGAAAGGAGCTTTGTCTGTAGGATTGCTGGACTCACCCTTAGAGATAGGGTGAGTAGCGCAGTCATCTGGGAGAGCATCAGAGTTGAACCGTTGTTCCTCCACATTGAAAGGAGTCAGCTGTAGTGGTTTGGGCACGTCTCACTGTGAGGAGACTCCTGTGCACACCCAGGACACGCTGAAGAGACCATGTCTCCCAGCTGTCCTTGGAATGCCTTGGCATCCTCTCAGAAAAGCCGGAGCAGGTTCCTGGGGAGCGGGAAGTATGGGCATCTCTGCTTTAACTGCTGCCTCCGCAACCCGGACCTCCAGAAAAGTGGTAAAAGATGTATGTATGTATGTATGTATGTATGTATGTATGGATGGATGTATGGATGGATGGATGGATGGAAAATATAATTTTTCTAATTCCTTCAGTTGGGGACCAGACTCGAGAACCACTGAAAAAGTGATTGCCATTCAGATGACTTCATTTATTCCAGAAGGCAATTTAGTTACACAATCTACCCAAACCATATGAAGCAAGGAAAAAGAGCTATCCATTAAACAAGCTGTCAAAACAGTATTCACAAACCTGATAATAAGGCACATGTGCAAAAAGAGACTATAAACTAATTTGACTTAATAATTTAACACATCAAGCTCATCTTAAAATAAGCCAAAAGCAAAAATACAGAAAAAAATCATAAAATGACTCTAGTAATGAAGTAATATGGGAAATTAATATTATTAATTCATATTTTTTTCTTCAAAACAAAGAGAAGACACTGACTGAATATCATAAACAATTTACAAACAAAAAATAATAATCCAACAAAGAAAAACCATCTAATCTATGCTGACCAATTTTCCCTCATTCTGACTGAAGTCCATTTCTCTGTCTTTTTCACACTGTATTACAGTGATACTCCACCAAACTGATTAGAACATCCAGAATTAAATAAAATGATGAGCTTGATCATATGTCACACTAAAGACTGTCTGGGTGGAACAGTTGTTGCATGTTTTAAGTTCTGTTATAACAGGAAGTGCCCTGGGGGTGTTAATTTGAAATATTTTTTTAATCCATTATAGAAACAGTCAAAATTATTGTATTAATTCATTAATATTGTCATCACTTGTTAAAATATAATTATTTGTAAGTGAAGATCCATTGTTAATATTTTTACTATAGTCATTGTGCCCAAGAAAGCATTTTGGAAGGTTTAAACCCACAAACACAACATGTTTGAGTGATGTTTGACTAGCTATAAAGCCTATTTATTAATATAAGAAAATAGACAAAATCAAAGACTATAATCACAACTGCCTATAGCTTAAAATGATCAAGGTGAAGAGCAATAGTTGTATAGAATGAAGTAGTGAAGTGTTGCAGATGCACACAGAGGGGAGAGAATCTGAATGTTCCCAATCAATGCTGGCCTTTGAAGAAGAAAAAGCTTTGAGGACAGTGTGTCAGCTTCACTGAATGGAGGATCACCATGTCTATACATCAGAGGAGGCTGTCAGTCACAGTATTAAGAAGGATACATCCATATGAAACCTTTCCTTCCCAGAAGTTAACACGTCAATCAAACGAAGAGCTTTGCCAATGCATAAAAAAACAAAAGTTACTAAAAGTGATATGCTGTTTAAGATCCATTCCAGTGAAACTGTCATAAACTCCCCATGTGCTCTTCTATTGCACACGGTGGAGAGAAGGAAGGATGAGGATTTAACTGCAGGAGTTACCACACACACATTTATTGAATGACAGTGAAGGGAACCATACAAGGTGGCAGAGCAGCTCGGGCTAATATAGAGTTCTCTCAAGATGCTAGGTTGTACAGGGGAAAGTGTAGCAGTTGTGCCGCGCAAGGAAACGCTACCAGTGTAGCGACGCAATAGCACAAAGAAACGCTAGTTACTCACAGGCTATGCAATCCAGGTCCTCCAGTAGATCGGCGAGCGTAAACCTTCAGTGACGTGACGGTTAGACGGCAGAGCACAGCCATCTAATGCGAACAATGATCCAGCAGCGTCTGTCCAGCAAAGAGCTGCTTTAGTACAGACGCCGTTGGCGTGGCAAATAGGGAACACCTGGGCGAGGCACAAGAAGGATGATTACCGGGGCTGGAAACAGCTGATGAGTCAGAAGGAGAGCGAAGGGGCGTGGCTGGGCTTGCAGACTGTCAGCAGCGTGAGAGAAAGTAGGTGACAAATGCTGACTAACAGCTGCCGGTCAAGCAATGGCTAGGTACATGAAATACAGTACCAGAATATACCAAAATACACATAACCAGCAAAACCAAATCCACAAAGAGATCCAGGCCGAGCCGGGGAAGCCAAGCCGGCTCGGCATGTGACGTGAAACAGACTGTTTTTATGACCCTTTTTTAAACTATACAGCAGGGAAAATAAGTATTTTATCCCCTGCTGAATTTGTAAGTTTACCCCCTTACAAAGAAATGAACAGTCCATAATTTTACACTGTTGGTGCAATATTATAATTGGGCTGCACGGTGGCGCAGTGGTTTAGCACTGTGGCAGTACAGTTTTACCCTCGGCCGGGGGATCGCGGGGATCATGAGATCGTGGGTTCAATCCCAGCCCCCGACCAACAGTGAGCTGTGTGGAGTTTGCATGTTCTCCCCGTGTTGCGCGGGTTTACTCCGGGATTTCTCCGGTTTCCTCCCGCATACCAAAAACATGTAGGTTTAGGGCGCTCGCGCACGCAGCGAGCAGCAGCCGGTGGCTTGTCACCAGACTGCAAACCAAGTCTACCTACGGGTACAAATAAGTAACAAAAAAAAATATTTTGGATGTGGAAGAAATACAAAATAATTTTGTTGTGAGAAGAAAAGTGGAGGACTTTCTCACAGACAACAACCCCCGACAATGGGGAGAGGCATCCAGGCCCTCACCAACTACAGGGCCAGGGCCCCCCAACATCAGAGAGCAGCTTCACTCTGGCAGAGGAGCTTAACAGTTTCTTTGCCCAGTTTGAGCACACCTCCCACCCAAATTTGCCCCCCTCCCGATGCCCCTCTCTGTCTACAGGTCCGTGAGGTGAGGGGGCAACTGAGAGCAGTGAACCCCCGCAGAGCTGCTTGTCCAGAGGGCATCCTAAGAGCGGTGGTCAAAGCATGTGCAGACCAGCTGGCAGGGATCCTCACCAAGCTGTTCAACCTCTCCCTGACACACGCCACTGTCCCCCAAGGCCTCCACCATCATCCTCATCCCCAAAATGTCTGCAATTGACAGCCTGAATGACGACAGACCCATAGCACTCACATCTGTAGTCATGAAGTGTTTTGAGCGACTGATGTCCCAACACATAAGGGACTGTCTTCCCCCTTGTTTGACCCCTTCCTCCCTCTTTTCGTTCTTTGAATTTGGTCAATATACCGTATGTCACAAACATTTAATTAAAGGGGTCATTGACTGAAAAAGGTTCCAAGGATGTCATAGCCAGGAGCGGCACTGGGGTTAAGCTCCCAGTGCTCATAAAATGCTCCTTATGGCGTGCGTCTCGAAAAGCCTCTGACAACTAAGTCCAACTCCTAGCCTGCCCGTGTGGTTTAGTCTCTAAGCCCGGCGGAACTGTTTTTACTAATAGGAGAAGGGGCGAGGGCGGATCTCTGGCGCCTTAAAACCAGATGCTTCGGGTAGATGGTGGCTCGTCAACCTGGGAAGGTAGCCCATCTAGGGGAAAGTAAACCCTGATTTCAAACCTCCGCTGCCTTGTGGCACACCCGATCACGGGAAAGGCTTCAGGAGTCAACCCTGAGGAAAAATCCAGAGTCGGAGTCCATAAGGCAGTTCTCTGTTGTGCTTAACATCGTTCTGGCAGCTCCTGCGAATGTGCTGGTGCCAAACTGTAGCAGCCCTGCTGTTCCTTTGGATTCATCAATGACGTGGAGAGGAGGGACATGCTGCATGGGCAACATCTTGTCCTCCATATCTTCCTGCCCAGGCTTGAATCCTACCAACGCCCAACGCTGGAAGGTAGAACACCGGATCAATGGAGAGGACACTCCAGCTTCGCCTTTGGCGTAGACAAAACACGGGGAATGACAGTTACCGGTTATAAGCCACCATTCAATTGGCGTAGAGCGCGGCGCCAGGGGTTGTTCCTGATGGTGGGAGGGATCATCGGATCTCACTGGACAGCTACCGCCCGCCTCAAGCTGGGCAGCCCCCAGCCAATAAGGTGTTGTCCCGCCACAGCTTGCTTTCCTCATTGGGTGCATGGGGATGAGGAGAAGTCCGAACAGCAGGCTGAGAACCTTCACACCAGGCCAGACAAAAAAACAAAAGAGACCAACTCTAAAACTGGGAACTTGGAATGTCCACTCTATGATGACAGGACTCGCTGCTAACCTCAAGGACATCAACGACACCAGGAAGACTGCCATCATCAATAATGAGCTGAAGAGACTGGAAGTGGATATTGCCACTCTCCAGGAAACATGGTTGGCTGACGCAGGCACACTGAGAGAGAAGGACTACATGTTCTACTGGCAGGGAAAGGGCAGCGACGAACACAGGGAACACGGAGTGGGCTTCGCAGTGAAGAACACCTTGCTGAAGATGGTGGAACAGGGGAGCAATGGCTCTGCACGACTCCTCACCCTCCACCTCAACACCACTCAAGGCCCAGTCACCCTCGTCAGTGTGTATGCCCCAACACTGACAGTCACACCAGAAGCAAAAGACGAGTTCTACGAGAATCTCGCAACAACTGTCAGGATCATCCCAAACCCTGAACAACTCATTCTCCTTGGAGACTTCAATGCCAGAGTGGGTGCTGACCATGACTTCTGGCCCTCCTGTCTTGGACCATTTGGCATGGGCAGAATGAACGACAACGGACAGCGGCTGCTGAGCTCTGCACATATCACGATCTGTGCATCACAAACTCGTTCTTCAAGACCAAGCCCCAACACAAGGTTTCCTGGCGACATCCGCACTCAAAGCACTGGTGCCAGCTGGACTTGATCCTGACCAGGCGCACCTCACTGAAGAACGTGCTAATCGCCTGTTCGTTCCAGAGTGCAGTTGCGACACAGACCATTCATTGGTGTGTTGCAAGGTCAAGCTGCAGCTGAAGAAATTCCATCATGCTAGACAGCCTGGAAAGGCACAGATTGACACCAGCAAGATGGCCCAACCAGAACTTGTTGAGCAGTTTGCCTCCACCTTTGAGAAGGAACTTGGTGTACCACAAGAGGAGAATCTGCAAAGCAGAAGTGGGAAGAGCTGCGAAACACCATCCACCGCACAGCCTTGGCAACCTTTGGGAGGAAGACCTCAAAGTCACAGGACTGGATTGATGCCAAGTTGACCGAGATGACTCCCGTCATTGAAGCCAAGCGCTCAGCACTTGCTGAATACAAGTAGTACCCAAACGAGAAGAATCTCCAGATTCTCAGGGCTGCGAGAAGCAAAGTTCAGCAGACTGCTCGGCGCTGTGCCAACAAATAATGGACTCAGCTCAGCCAAGACATTCAAACCGCTGCCATAACAGGGAACATCCGTGGTATGTACGATGGCATCAAGAAAGCACTTGGTCTGGCTCAGAGCAAGACGGCCCCCCTCAAATCCTCCACTGGGGAGATGATCACAGAAAAGAACAAGTAGATGGAGAGATGGGTGGAACACTACTCCGACCTCTACTCCAGACAGAACACCGTGACACCGTCAGCCCTTGATGCCATCGACTGCCTGCCATTCATGGATGAACTTGACGCCAAGCCAACCATCGACGAACTCAGAAAGGCCATTGATAGCTTGGCTGCTGGCAAGGCACCCGGCAACAACGGCATACCCCCCGACCTGATCAAGCACTGCAAGACCGCCCTACTGCTGCCATTGCATGACGTCCTCTGCCAGTGCTGGAAGGAAGGTGCCATACCACAGGACATGAGGGACGCCAAGATCATCACCCTCTACAAAAACAAAGGGGAGAGAAGCGACTGCAACAACTAAAGGGGCATCTCCCTCCTCAGCGTTGTTGGCAAAGTCTACGCACGAGTTGTTCTCGTTCGTCTACAGAAGCTTGCCGAACGTGTCTACCCCAAGTCTCAGTGTGGCTTCCGCGCTGAGCGATCGACGGTAGACATGATATTCTCCATCTGCCAACTCCAGGAGAAATGCAGAGAACAGAACATGCCCCTGTACGTCGCCTTCATCGACTTCACCAAAGCATTCGATCTGGTCAGCAGAGAGGGCCTTTTCAAGATCCTGCCAAAGATAGGATGCCCACCAAAGTTGCAAAGCCTCATCGAATCGTTTCGCACCAACATGCAGGGGATAGTGCAGCACAATGGCAAAGTCTCAGAGCCATTCAACATACGCAGCAGAATGAAACAGGGCTGTGTACTTGCGCCAACCCTCTTTGGGATTTTCTTTGCTATGCTCCTGAGGCATGCCTTCAGCACAGCAAGAGAGGGAATCTACCTGCACACAAGATCTGACAGCAGGCTTTTCAACCTCGCCCGCCTGAAAGCCAGAACCAAAGTACACGAGGCTCTAATCAGAGACATGCTGTTCGCAGACGATGCTGCAGTAGCAACCCACACACAGCAGGAGCTTCAGACACTGATGGACCGCTTCTCCCAGGCATGCTTGGACTTCGGGCTTACCATCAGCCTGAAGAAGACTAACGTCTTGGCGCAAGGCATGGAAGCACCACCAACCATCGCCATCGACGACTACGAGCTGGAGGTCATGAATCAGTTCACGTACCTGGGGTCCACGATCAGCAACAACCTCTCCCTTGATACAGAGATCAACAAGAGGATTGGAAAATCAGCCTTCACACTCGCTCGCCTCACCACACGAGTGTGGGAGAATCCCAAATTCTCTGTCAAGACGAAGATGGCAGTGTACAACGCCTGCATCATCAGCACACTGCTCTATGGGAGTGAGATGTGGACAACATAAGCCCGGCAGGAAAAGAGACTGAACTCCTTCCACTTGCGCTGCATTCGCCACATCCTGGACATATCCTGGCAGGACAAAGTGCCCAACACAGAAGTTCTGTCCCGCGCCGGCCTTCCCTTAATGTTCACTCTACTCAGGCAGCGCAGGCTCTGCTGGCTAGGCCACGTTCACCGTATGGAGGATGGCAGAATCCCCAAAGACGTCCTCTACGGAGAACTGGCGACTGGCAGGAGAGACGTTGGCCGCCCACAGCTGCGCTTTAGAGACATCTGCAAGAGAGACATGAAGGCCCTGGAGATCAATACAGAGCGCTGGGAGGACCTTGCAACGGACAGCTCCAAATGGAGAGGCACCCTGACCAGACAGCTCAAGGCGGGTGAAGAGAGACTGACTGCTGCAGCAGATGAAAAAAGGACCCACAGGAAGAACCGCCACAGACCCAGCAGCACGGAGACCATCCACAAGTGCAACCTGTGTGACAGGGACTGCCATTCGTGCATCGGCCTGTTCAGCCACAGGCGGTGCTGTTCCAGCAGAGTAGACGTTTAGGATTCTCTTCCATGGTCATCATAGACCGACGGAGGCTGACGACTGACTGAAAAAATTGTGTTTGTAGGTTTTAACTGTCTGAAATGTGTCTATTGGTCATGTAATTATCCAAAAAACTATCAAAACAGTCATTTCTCTTAAAGAAAACACACAGCCTTTAGCTCATTTTTCTCTCCCAGAAATGTTTTTGACTCTTCGGGGTAAATTGTTGCAGCATCATCTTGCTTTGGCTCATCAGTAAAATTATTCTTCATCTGAAAGACATTGTTTCACCCAAGAAAAGGCCAGTCAAGAATTGCTTTTTCATCCCAGGACTACTGTGGAGAACACATTATTTTGTAAAGAGGTACAAGAGATAAGGATTCCATCTCTGCAAGGAACATATTAACTCACATCATAAATAAACTGGAAACGCTCTTTCTCCTGACCGTTTTATGGGTAATAAAACATGGACAAAGAACAGGCATCCTATAAACTTTAAAGGCATTTTCTAAGGCCCTAGGATTATCCACAGCTCGACACTACCCCTGGTGGGCGTCTCTGGAGCAGAGAAAGCTTTTGACTGTACCCTGACTAACTGAAATTAACTCTTTATTCAAGTTTAATTTCTCAGGACAATTCTATGGACACTATTTGTTGAAGATTACTGCCTCTGTGGGACTCTGATATTCTGTGGACAGTCAAATGGGTTTGAAAGAATATATTAATCCTTGATTTTAAATATGTGCATGTTAAAAATGTTTAAATGAATATTTATTCTTGCATGTTAATTTAAAACACTAGTTATAAAGTTGCATGCTCGCTAAAGCTAACTTAGACTTTATACATAGTATAAGTATACTATGCAAGTATTATACAAGTATATTGATGAATCTTCAGTTCAGTATTAAAATAGATGTCATCCTGTGAAAAGTACCAAGTCATATACTTGTTCCACCAATCACAGGTCAGCATATGCTGGGCTCCAGCTCTTTCATTTCATCGGTTCCTTACAGACAAAAGACTGTTTGTTCATTGGACTAAAGTTCATAAAACCCACCCACGAAGGAAGACTATTGGCTTGGGTTTCTGTCAATCCCTGGGAGCCCGGGAAACTTGGCTGGAGATATAAGGAGGGGAGACGCCCTCCTTCAGAAGAGCACCTCAGAGCAAAGAAAATGGAGAGCAGTATGAAAGTATCAGAGAGTTAGTTTGCCATTGTGGTGTGCTTTCTAAACATCCATCTGTTTTAATGTTTTTCGCTAAACATCCGGGAATTACTTATTCTTTGAGCTCAGCTTGGTAAATGAAATAAAACTTCATGCTTAACCGGCATTTCTGTTTTTCTAACTTCTTATACTGTTAAACTTCCGTTAAATCCACCATTTTTTTTTAATTTTATTTTATTTGTTTTAAAGGACAGACTGACCGGTCCTTTGTCTCCACACTAAAAGCTGTTTTCAACTCCATGAAGTCAGAAGAAGAATATCTTTTAGTTTTGCTATTGGGATCAGATTTTGTAATTATTCTCGAATTCCCTGTGAAAGCCGCTTGCCAACAAAGAAGGAGAGAAGAGGCCTCAAGTCACTATTGTGCTGCCCGAAGGAAGCCATCAACGCCATCTGTGTTTTGACCTAAGCTCCAAGTACTATCGCAGTCAAAATTTCATCTTGTGACTGTAGACCTTGGAAGCTGCTGTACTTGGTCCGAATATCTGCTGGCAAGATATTCTGGTTTTGGTTCCATTTGCAACTAAAGCTTCAGGAGAAGCCACCGAAAGAACTTCAACCTGGATTCGCGTGAGCCCTCTTTGTTTCTATCTGCTGAATAAACGTATGAGATTTGAGAATAATTCAGCATCTGATCAGATGCAAAATTAAAAGAGAAATAATTTAAATTTTCTTATTAAAATTCCATTTTTACTTTAAGAGTAGTCCAGAATTTTCCATATAATTAGTTAATTTTCTCCATAAATTCACATCCAATTTTATTCTCAGTCTTCCATTTCAACTCTCCTAAATTCAAGCTAAAGTCCATGGTTTTATAGATGTGCTCACACTGTTACTTTATCCTCAGTTACAAAATTAATGTGATGGTTAATGTTGGTCATTTCACCTGCTTACAAATCATTTCAATGTCCTTTAATAATCATTTTATTATGCTCCAGTCCCCCCACCACCCAGAAAGGATTAAGCGGAAGAAGATGAATGAATGAATGAATGAAATCTGTAAAATAAGAGAAGTTGTTGGGAATTTATTCCATTTCTGAGTCTGGTTTCGAAGCCCCAGTATCGAATTCACTAATATTTTGAGGCTGATTATTAATTAATTTATTGAGTGATTAAACAGGTATAAAGTGAAATTAATTAATAAATTGCTGACAAAGAAAGAGGTGAGCTGGTTCCCCCAAACAAGTGTTTACTATCAACTTTTTCTGTGTGTGTGGACCCGGAGTACATCTCAGGTCCCGATACACTAATACAAATTAAATAATCTTTATACCTGATCATAATTATAAATCAAATATTGTTACATTGTATATGTCAAGCTTTGACAAAGCCAACCCACCGCAATCCTTGAGACACACTCACTGCTCTATTATTGGCCCGCCTAGCTATTTGTCATGTAGATGGAGGGGTGCTAAAATTAGCCTCTAGCCCCTGAGCTATTAGCCCCCCAGCAAACACTGGTGTCACCATGGGTTGAGATGCCGTCTCGGCACTGAGCCCATGTTTTCCCTCATCCCTGCCTCCCATTGAGCAGCGTCTCAGCTGGCCCCCAGCTGGCAGCATTATGGACGGCTGGGGCCAATTAGTCTTCATCAGCTGGGGCGCTGCCAATGAGGATAAATAGGAGCAGCCTCGATGACTCGGGGCTGCGACATAAGCACTGCTAGGCTGAAGCCCCTTCGTCTGGTGTCAGCCTCAACTCCCCTTGCAGCATTCCTGTGTTTGTATCCCGCTGTGAGGATGTACGTCTTGCTACCCCCACGTCCGGTACGAGCTGCTTACCTCTGCGCTGTGCAACCTGTGAGTGTACCTCTGCATGAGTATCTGTGCTCTCCTCATCCCTTATCCCTTACCCAAAATAAACCATCTCGACTCACTGGCTTGTCCCTGGCTCTGATTGCCCGGCTCCCTAGAGCCGGATATGACAGTATGTCGCAGCCAGAAGAGTTGCCGGCGGCCGTGAGTCGCTGTGGAAATGTACCTTTCTGTCCGGGTGTCAGCGCTGCTAGCATGCCGTTTCCCAGGAGTCACTTCCGGCGCCAGGGCGACGAGCTAAGGTCCATCTCGGAGGCTGTCGACGGGACATTCTTCACCCTGCACGACGCCTCCAACGCGAGACGCTGGCATCCGGGCCGTGCTGAGGAACTCCTGGACTGTCACCTTCACTCTCTGTACCATCTGGAGGACAGTGCCAGGATAGACGTTGCAGGTACACAGCGAGAGAAGCTCCACGGGGTGGATGGAAATCCCGACAGGGAGTCGAAGTGGGCGACGTCTTTCCCCGCTTCGGAGTCCCGTTCCCGCCGCCATTCCAGTCCGGGAGTTCGCGCCAACCAGAGGACTTCCCCCGACCTGCGCCACGTCACTCGGGATTCCCTTCTAGGAGCCGCAGCTGACAGCAGTTATGTCCGGGGTCGAGTGGCTGTCGCGAGCTCTACTGTGTTTCCTGTCACCACCTTCAGGCATGTGGCGGCGGCAGTGAGATTGATGGTGAGGACTTCAGGGCTACGAAGCTTTCCCGTGCTCGACGCCTTCCTCGTCTCGATCTCCGATCTGGAGCGGCGAATCCTGGGTTTCCCCCTCGCTTCGTCCCCTGGGAGTAGTCGTCATCACATCGCCGAGTCACCTCTGCACGAACCTCGTCCGGATCCAGTTCTGGGTCATCGTCAGGACCGTTCCTCCCACGCAGCTGTCATCCCTTCGCCTCGTCAGTGTGGAGATCCTACAGCCTCGTCCCCTGAGCCTCGTTCCCCCGCTGTCATTCCTGGACATTCGGGCTGGCTCACCCCGGCTGTTTCCCCCTCCTCCTCGACGCGCTTCCTGACCGCTGTGTGTGCCTGGAATCCCGGCCTGGTGAGCTCTCTGCTGGAGACAACGCGAGCGATCCTCAGACGAATTCCCGGGGGGTCCTCCGTTATCGCCGGGCGGGGAGAGGAAGAAGCAGATTCCACTACAGCAGGCGATACTCAACCTCCAGGGGGCAGGCAAGTCATTGTTTTTTCACACCTGCTTAATGATTTGCTCTGTCACATCCCTGGAGGAGAAGTTCAGGGTTCGCAGCTCCCTGAACTCTCCCCACCTGCTGTAACCTGTTTTCCTAATCCCGCATCCTCTGTGTCTCTCTCCGCCGAGCGGTCCCCGGCTCCGGGTCAACGTGGTGGGATATGGAGAGGGCCTGTGGTTCCGCAGCTACATTGCGGACGGAGGAGGGGGACTGACTGCTGCGTGGAGTCTACGCTGACGACTGAGCGTCCCTGGGTCTCCACGGAGGAGCGGTTCGGTCCAGCGGGACGAGATTCTTCTGGCTTCACGCCGAGTGGGTCGTCGGCGGGGTTACCTGAGCTGGAGGGATCTCAAGCTGCGCTGACCATCGTGCTGGCTGCGGGGCCCGACGCGGCTAGATGGGAGCCTGACAACGACCTCCTGACGACGGATCCTGGATCTTCGCAGTCCTGGACGGCGTCAGAACCCGAGATCAGGCGAGTGCTCTCCTTTCTTTTCTCTCTTTTTATCTTTGAGCACTTCAGCCTATCTCCAGGGGAGACGAGCAGGGTGCAGCCGCCCGCTGCGTCTGAGCTCGTCTCGCCGGGTTCTGGCGCTGCCGGTGATCCTGATCCCGGTTCTGTTTTCTCTTCTGAGCCTTCTTCCAGGGTCACCGGCGAGGAGTTGCTGTTCCTCGTGGTGCTGGAGGGTCCGGGTTCAACGTTGGAGGTCGGTTCTGGTGCAGTGTCCAACGTGGGTTCGCCCGAGACCCAATCGGGGTCCAACGTGGGTTCGCCTGAGGCCCGATCGGGGTCCGACGTGGGTGCTGCCCCAGTGTTGTCCAGGTCCGGTGAGGAGGTGGCCGTTTCCCTGAGGCCCGCCGCCCTCGTCATCGGCTCTCCCCTGAGCCTCTTCCACCGGGATCCGCTCTGACCCTTCGTCCGTCTCAACGGTCCTGGTGGTTGAGTGATGCGGGTCGACGACCCGACCCGCAAAACTTTCGGTTCGGCGATCTGGTTTCCCCCCACTGGTCTGTGTTTGCCTTTGGGCGGCCTGGTTCGGCAGCCGTTGGACTGGATTCCTGGGATCTGGGTCCAGAGTTCGCCGTCCGAACATTTCTCTTCCCCTGATTCGCCAGCTGGACAATGGGCGGGGAGATCTCCGGAGCCATCTCGGCTATTTTTGGACTCTGCCTGCCATACACCTCGGGTGTCACTTTTTCTTTTATCGTTATTAAGGTCACTTGGGTGTAATGTCTGTCCTGTTGGTGGATGTGTATTTATAGTGCTGTGCGTTTTCCTTCCCTCGTACCCAGCATTTTATTTTTTGTACCATGTTTTTAGTCTCGTTTTTGCATTGTAGAGTTATGTTTTGTTCCCTTTCAGACCATACTCTGCAGTTGCCCATTCATTCCAGTCACTTTCATTTCTTTAGGTGACTGTGGGTATTTATATATTCATGTGTGTGGGTTTTTCTTTGCCTGCACTCAGTATTTCTTTTTTATGCCCTGTTGGTTCATTATAGAGTCATGTGCCTTGTTTTCCGTAACACCATGCTCTGTAATTGTCCATTTGTTCCAGTCACCCTCACTTTTCTTGGTGACTGTGTGTATGTTCTTATATTGGTGCTGTGTATTGTGTTTTCCCTTTATTTGACCATACTCAGCATTTTTTGCCCTGTACCTTTTTGGTGGTTCTTTTTTTTTTTCCTTGCTCTGGGTCACGCATGGTTGGTACTCTCTGGGTAGTATGTAACCGGCGTGCTGACCCAGTTCTTCTCCCCATCTGTACCTGGGTTAATTGTTCTGTTGTCAGTATTGTATTTGGGTTTTTCTTTCCCGCTACCCTACATTGCCCCATTGGTGTTGTCCTTCCCTTGGCTTCTTCCCCTCCAGTCCGCCTCCCTTCCTCCCACCCTAGGTGGGGGGGGGGGGGCTGGGATGTTCCTGGTCGTTCAGGAGCCCGACCTTGAGGGAGGGGCTCTGTCACCATGGGTTGAGATGCCGTCTCGGCACTGAGCCCATGTTTTCCCTCATCCCTGCCTCCCATTGAGCAGCGTCTCAGCTGGCCCCCAGCTGGCAGCATTATGGACGGCTGGGGCCAATTAGTCTTCATCAGCTGGGGCGCTGCCAATGAGGATAAATAGGAGCAGCCTCGATGACTCGGGGCTGCGACATAAGCACTGCTAGGCTGAAGCCCCTTCGTCTGGTGTCAGCCTCAACTCCCCTTGCAGCATTCCTGTGTTTGTATCCCGCTGTGAGGATGTACGTCTTGCTACCCCCACGTCCGGTACGAGCTGCTTACCTCTGCGCTGTGCAACCTGTGAGTGTACCTCTGCATGAGTATCTGTGCTCTCCTCATCCCTTCCCCTTTTCCCTGAATAAAATATCACGACTCACTGGCTTGCCCCTGGCTCTGATTGCCCGGCTCCCTAGAGCCGGATATGACAACTGGTACCAGTAGGCTTGCAGCAACCACATGGTTCACCAGTCCACAGTCAACAAAATATGTCACATAACTCCACCCACCTCCCAATAATTTCATTGTGATTCCACAGTAAATCACCAACACCGCCACACTGGTTGCAGCAACCGACCGGAGGCTCCTGGCTAGAGGCTAGTGGCTCTCAAGACACGCTCCCTCACTATCCGCCAGGGCTCTGTGTGACTCTGCTCCACTCTCACAGGCAGGTTAGGGGAGCCGTCTTGTGACGTGGCGTCCCCCAGCTGGTCGTGGGAGAGGAGCAAAACTGCCCTTTGAGGTCCTGTGGCTCGGCAGCTCGGCTCGGCAAGCTTCTCCTCAGCTCAGTCAGCAGCCCCAGGGTCCGGGTCAGGCCCGTTGTGGTGATTAAGGGGCTGCCCGGTGAGTTGTGCTAGCGAACCGTTGTGGAATAACGGCAAAATTATTGGGAGATGGGCCGGAGTGATGCGAGATACACTAACTGTAGACCAGTGAGCCAGTGTCGCTCATCTGAGCTAGAAGGAAGCTAAAGGCTAGAAGCTAGTCAGCACATGGAAAAAGTGCAGTAAATTAAGCTAACACTGACCAATAACTTCCAAAAAACAAAATCAAAAGATCATTATTATTGCATTCATACTGCCATTCACTGACATTGAAGAGCCACTACATTGCAGACACAGGTGCACAATAGCAAATTATTTGAAACAGCTAAATAATCTTATTTTTGACCAATAAAGAAATGATCTCTCACGGCACACTGTTTGCAAATCAGTGGATTAAACCCCTGTCACACTTTGATGATTTAGGCAGCCTATGCTGACATTTAAAAAAAAGGGGCAAATATGCTGGCATACATCTAATAAGTTAAGGGTAAGTTTTGTGTAAGTTAAGAGCACGCTGAAGCACGCTGGTATACATCGTAGTATGACATATCCAGCGTATGGATCATACAATACGTCCCGCATATGTGGGCCATGAGTTAGTATATGTGAAATATGTGATTGATGACACAGGTTACTTGTAAGTTATTCAAAACTTGAAATACTGTACGTCGAGATAATGTCTAGCAAACCCAAAGCTTATTTCTAACCTATGAATAACATGCTTTGAACCTATGTATGTGTAACTTACTGAACAGGTTTCTAACTGACAGCTTGGCTGCACGGTGGCGCAGTGGTTAGCACTGCGGCAGCACAGTTTACCCTTGGCCGGGGGATTGTGGGGATCGTGGGATCGTGGGTTCGATCCCAGCCCCCGACCAACAGTGATCTGTGTGGAGTTTGCATGTTCTCCCCGTGTTGCGTGGGTTTACTCCGGGATTTCTCCGGTTTCCTCCCACATGCCAAAAACATGCATGTTAGGTTAATTGGCTGTTCTAAATTGTCCCTAGATATCTGTTTCCTATAGGCCCTTAGAATAGAGGGTTAGTATTAATGAAAGCGCTTTGAGTGGTCTTTGTGACTAGAAAAGTGCTATATAAGTGCAGGTTAGTTAGCTACCATACTGTATATTGGCATCTTGGCAGTGTTGGTTCACAGGAGGAAACCGTCAAGATTCCATGGTCAGTAGATATTCATGTCAAACTGGTCTTATTCTTCTGTTCAGACAAAGTAAAGAGATATTTAATACCTTGATGTTTTGACAGTCATCTGACATTCCTTATGTGTCACATCAGCTGTTTTATCCTTTCTGTAGGCGTGACCGACCTGACCGATTTTACAGCTCAGCCAGCTCAGTCACACTCCCTGCCATGCGATAGTCTTTGGAAGAGAGAATCATCTTGGTTGAATCAAGATGATGGAGCCTTCATGCTCAGTCAAAACTGTGATTCATGGATCGGAAGGTGACGGCAGTTTGGCATGACCACACTTTGCATAAGTTAGGATAAGCTATGCATAAATTATGCATACAGTGGGGAAAATAAGTATTGAACACATCAACATTTTTCTCATTAAGCATATTTATGATGGAGCCACTGACCTGAGTGTTATGACCCTGGGAATGGGTGGGGGCCATTCCCAGTTTCCAGATTGAGTTCAGTCTTTTTCTGTTTGTTTGTTTCTTTATTTATTATGGACTGTTGTATTTTATCTGTTTATTTTTAGAGTGCTTGAATTCTTGGTTTTGTCCTTATTGTCTTGTCTATTTATTATGTTATTTTGAATTTATGGGTTTAGTTACATCTTTTTGGGGTTGCGTTTTCCTGTTCTTGTGTCATCATTAGTTTCCAGTCAATGCTTTTATTTTGACAGTGCTTGTGCAGCTTCCGCCCGTCAAACTGTTTTGCGAGCTGCACTGCTGTCACTCTTTGTTGATTATTTTCCCACTCATGTACCTACACCTGTGATGCACTTGTGATCTGGGCATTTATCTATTTAAGGATACGGCAACGCTCCGCAGGTTGCCGTGTCCTACTGTGATGACCTCAGAAGTCCAGTCATGACTCTGAGTGTTTATTGGTTTTGTCGTGGCGTTAAAAGGGTGTGCTCCGACCAGGTAACATTTATCAGCTGTGAGCCCCGGTTCCCTTCGGGTGTGACTCCGGCTGAGTTTGCCTCTTTTCCCCGGCGAGTTTGAGCACCTCAGCCAGTGTTTTCCCCCAGGCTGTTCCACTTCCTCCTGGTTGTGACCCTCGCTTTCCTCCGGCACTTTGCCCCATTATTATTTGTAACTGTAGTGTTTTTCTGTGCATTTGTCTTTCATTAATTAATGTGCAAAACCTAGAGTTTGCATTTGGTGTCCTTCATAGCCCTTGAAAAGGGCAATTTGTAACAGAAGGACACAGTATTGTGTGGACACCCGCTGCTCTGGGTTTTTGTTGTTATTTTTTCCTCTTCTTCCTCCCGTACTATATTTTTCCCTCCTGTTTTTCATAGTCTGTTTTTTTGCGGTATGTCTCGCTGCACGGACAACAGGATTTTTGGGGTGGATGAGGAAGAGTTTTGGACTGCTGGACTGGTGGAGAATATTATTTCGGACTTTTGCCTAACCCACACTCCCGAGGAGGCTTGCAAGTGTGGGATAGCACGGCACAGGTGATTGAGGCATATCCCAGCCTGTGGACCTATCCGGAACTGGCAGATCTCCTCACCTCAATTTTCCATGCTCAACACCAGCTCCGCAGGCTAAGAGAAGCCCCTTCGCCATCCAAACCTGTGCACCGGAGGAAGCGCTCCCTTGGGCGGAAGTCTCGAGCCCAGGGCCACCATGCAGCTGCAGTCTCGTCTCCCCCTGATGAACTGTGGCCTGCAGTCTGCCGAATTGGGTATGCAACTCTCGTGCCTTCAGTCGATCCCAGCGTGGAGGAGCTGGAGGAGCGCCAGCGGGTTTTGGCGGTGGAGACTGAGCTCATCCTAGAATACAAACCATGGCTTCTTCCAGAGGTTATGCAGCAGCATGAGAGAGGGAGTTTCATTTGGGGAAGCGGGGTCGGCTCCGATGAATCAGCGTTACCAGACTCCGGAGCATCATCTGTCTCCACCTCCTCGTCAGATGATCCCCACCACGCCTTGAAGAACATTGCCTGATTCAGCAGCAGCAGTCGCCATCATGCCCCAGGAAATAAGGCAACTGTGCTTTCATTCTCTAAGACATGATAATGAATTTACTTGTCTTATTCCCGGTGGTGAGGCTCAGCAGCAGCAGCTCACTTTGGCTGAGTCCTAACTGCCTGCTACTGTCACGTGTTCATCATCCGTCTCTTCTGTGTTTCCTCTCATCACCCTTGAGCATCAGTTGATCCAAGGATGGAGCTGCCGGACGACGGAGGAGCCTGCGGCTATGGAGAGCCACATGCTAGCCCTGCAGCCACATTTTGGACAGGAGAGGACTGACCCCAGATCCCTGAAGTCTGAGCCGACAAGGGAGTGTCCCCTGGTTTCAGCTGCTTGGGACTCAGCGCCAGTGATGTGACAACCTCCCAGTTTCAGCCACCACGTCGGGAGGGCCACCTGCGTCGGTGGCCACACCTGGAAGTTTGTGGGCTGCATCCACCACCATGCCTGCTGCAGGGGTCACCACAGCAGAGTCATCGAAGTCCTGGATGGTGGTGGAGCTCAAGTCCAGTCAAGTACTCAGTTCTGTTTTGACATCTACAGATCTAGAGAATTCTTGTCTGACTAAGGGTGGGGCAAAGCAGCTGCAGGTGCAGATGTCCTCTGGTCCTGAGTTCTCCTCACTGGGCTCCACTGTTGCCAGTGATTCTCCTCCTCCCTGTTCGAGGTGGCCATGGCAGGGTGGGAGCTTCAGACAGAGAGAGCTGAGACATTCCAGCCTGGATCGCCAGAGTCCTGGACGGCAATGGAGCTCGAGTCCAGGCAAGTGCTCTGTTCTGTCATTACATCTGCAGATCTGGAGACATCTTGTCTGGCTTATGGTGGGTAGAGTCAGGTGCAGATGTCCTTTGCCCCTGAGCTCTCCTCACCCGGCTCCGATGCTGCCGGTGATTCTTCTCGAGTATTTTTCCCTTTTTCTTCTTCCAAGGTGGCCGAGTCAATGGCCAGGTTCGAGATGTCACAGCCTAATTCACAGGAGTCCTGGACGGCAATGGAGCTTGTGCTCAGGCAAGTTCTCTTTTTTGTTTTCACTGTAACTGTAACTGTAACTGGGAGATCCTGCTTGGCTCTTGGTAATCCATGGGTGCTACACCTCTGTCCAAGGCCTTTGAGGGTGCTACGCCTCCGTCCGAGGCCTCCGTGGGTGCTGTGCCTCAGTTTGAGGGCTCTGTGGGTTCGGCGCCTCAGTCCGAGGCCTCCATGGGTGTTGTGCCTTAGTCCAAGGCCTCTGTGGGTGCTGCTCCTCAGTCAGAGGACTCCGTAGGTGTAGGGCCTTAGCCCAAGGTTGCTGCCATGGATGCTTCGCCATTATCCGAGGCCGAGGTAGGTATTGCCACCTGTTGTACAGTGTTGTGGGTCAAAAATGCTTTTTTTTTTGTTTGCTTGTTTTCTTGTTGGGTTCCATCCCCCCGTGCCTGGGTTCCCCCCCTCCCATTGGGGGTGGGTTGTTTTTTCTTGTTGGGGGGGGTCTTTTGTGGGCGGGTCCGCTTTCTTTTTTTTTATGTTGCCCTGGGGTGTCTGGGGTCCACCCCTCAGGGAGGGGGGGTTTCTTTCATGATCCTGGGCATGGGTGTGGACTGTGCCCAGTTTCCAGTTTGAGTTCAGTCTTTTCCTGTTTATTTGTTTCTTTATTTATCATGGATTGTTTATTTTATCTGTTTATTTTTGGAATGTTTGCATTCTTGGTTTTGTTCTTATTGTCTTGTCTATTTATTGTGTGTTATTTTGTATTTTTGGGTTTAGTTAAATCTTTTAGGGGTTGTGTTATCTGACAGCGCGTGTGCAACTTCCGCCTGTCAAACTGTTTCACGGGCTGCACAGCTGTCACTCTTTGCTGATTATTTTCCCACTCCCGTACCTACACCTGTGATGCATTTTTGATCTGGGCATTTATCTATTTAAGGATATGGCAATGCTCTGCTGGTTGCCATGTCCTACTGTGACTTCCTCAGAAGTCCAGTCAAGACTCTGAGTTTTTATTGGTTTTGCCATGGAGATGAGCAGGTGTACTCCGACCAGGTAACATTATCCTTTCTCCCCTCCCCTCAGCCGTGAGCTCCAGTTGTCTTCGGGTGTGACTCCGGGTTAGTTTGCCTCCTTTCCCCTCTTGAGTTTGAGTGCATCAGCCAGTATTTTCCCCCGCGGCTGTTCCACTTCCTCCTGGTCGTGAGTCCAGCTCTCCTCCGGCGCTTTGTCCCCTCTTTATTTGAAAGTGTGTTTTTCTGTGCATTTGTCTTTTATTGATAAATGTGCAAAACCTATAGCATGTGTTTGGTTTCCTTCATAGCCCTTGAAAAGGGCAATTTGTGACACCAAGATTTTCCACCACATTTCAGTAACAACCCAAGTATTCCACACATACAAAGAAATCAAAGCAACTGTATTCACAAAACAAGTTATATTTTATAAAGTGGAATGACACAGGAAATAAGTAAGATAAGATAAGATAAGATAAGATAAGCCTTTATTAGTCCCACAATGGGGAAATTCCAGGATTGCAACAGCACAGGGATAGCAACACTCAGAGCAACAATCAGAAGGCAAGAGAAAAAAACAAGAGCAGCGAGTGTATATATACGTATATATACTGTATATATATATATATATATATATATATACAGTGCGGAGCATTGTAGCTAGATGAAATAAATATATAAACACAGTGCGGAGTATTGTAGCTAGATGGAATAAATATATGAATATATAAAAACACACAGTGCGGAGCATTGTAGTTAGATGGAATAAATATGTAGATATATAAACACACAGTGCGGAGCACTGTAGCTAGATGGAATAAATATGTAAATATATAAACACACAGTGTGGAGCATTGTAGCTAGATGGAATGAAACAGCATAACCGTCTACTTAGTTATCCTACATGGTATGATTATGTACCCACATATATTCTTACCCTCCATAGCGATTGGTATTTTCCTAGTTGTATACCGGAGGGGACCATTGTGTAAGTCTATTGCATCTTTTGCATTCAATACTATTAGGTTGTCACGTCTTTTTGCTATCTCTGCAAGCAGCCCTGCTTAGGTTGTACAGTATTGAACACACTTGGTGAAATTCACTTAATATTTAGTAGAAAAGCCTTACCTTGGATTCAGGGGGAGCAATGGGGTTTTCATACTTGCCGTGGCACATCGGACCAAC
Source organism: Pholidichthys leucotaenia (assembly GCA_020510985.1). NCBI lineage: Eukaryota > Metazoa > Chordata > Actinopteri > Cichliformes > Pholidichthyidae > Pholidichthys > Pholidichthys leucotaenia. Next base: position 68,139,647 of record CM035844.1, on the reverse strand, counting down.
TCTTTAATTCAATTCAGTTCAATTCAGCTTTATTTATACTGCACCACATCACAACAGAGACCGTCTCATGGAGCCAGAGTGCAGAGAAAAACCCCACAGTCTCAGAAAAACCCAGCAATCAGATGATCCCCTATGAGTAAGCATTAAGCGACAGTGGAGAGGAAAATCTCCCATTTGGCAGGATGAAACCTCTAGCAGAACCAGACTCAGGGAGGGGCAGTCATCTGCTGCGACTGGCTGGGGGTGAGGAGATAGGGAGGATGGAGAGGGCAGACATAAGAACATAACAGTAACGTGCCAAGTACATTATTGGAGGTCAACCAGCATTATGGATTAAATAACAACATAACAAAAGTGGGGATAAAAGACAAAATCCCTCCTTAAATGTAAGCTATATTAAAAAAGAAGGATTTTACCCCTTTCTAAAAAACAGAGACCGAGTCTGACTCCCGGACCCAGAGTGGTAACTGGTCCCAGAGAGAAGGAGCTTGGTAGCAGAAGGCTCTGCCTCCCACTGTACTTTTGGATATTCTGGGCACCACAAGTAAGCCAGCATTTTGGGAGCGTAATGCTCTATTAGGATGGTAAGGTAATATCAGATCTTTTATATATTGGGGGGCCTGATTATTAAGAGCTTTGAAAGTAAGAAGAAGGATTTTAAACTTGATTCTGAATTCTATGGGAAGCCAATGAAGGGAGGACAGAACCGGAGAGATATGATCTCTTTTTCTAGAACCAGTTAAAACTCTAGCAGCAGCATTTTGAATCAACTGAATATATATATTTTTTTTAGGATACTTTAGGACAACCAGATAATAACGAATTACAGTAATCTAATCGAGAGCTGACAAAGGCGTGAATCAGTTTCTCAGTATCATTTAGAGACAAGACGCTCCTGATCTTGGCAATATTGCGCAGATGATAGAAGACAGTCTTAGAAGCAATTTTAATATGTGAATTAAAGGACAAATCTTTATCAAAAATAACTCCAAGGTTCCTCACAGAACTATTCAAAGTGAGAGTGGTGGCATCTAAATTAAAGGCATAATTTGAGAAGGAATTTCTAAGATGTTTTGGGCCAACAAGAATGACTTCAGTCTTATCAGAGTTTAATAGTAGAAAATTACAAGTCATCCCAGCTTTGATGTTCTTAAGACAGGCATCTAACTTGGCTAATTGATTACAATCATCAGGCTTCAATGACAGGTATAGTTGTGTGTCGTCTGCGTAACAGTAAAAATGTATACAGTGCTTTCTGATGATATTGCCTAACAGGAGCATATATACACTAAAAAGAGTACGGCCCAACACAGATCCCTGTGGAACTCCGTGACTGAGCCTAGAGTTGGAAGAAACTTCATCGTTAATGTGAACAAACTGAAATCTATCAGACAAATAAGATCTAAACCACTGCAACGGAGTTCCATTTAGTCCAGCAAAGTGTTCTAATCTAACAAGTAGAATGGCATGATCGATAGTGTCAAAGGCTGCACTGAGATCTAAAAGAACAAGAACAGAGTCAAATCCATTATCACATGCATTCAGGAGGTCATTAGTGACCTTCACTAAAGCAGTTTCAGTGCTGTGATTAGCTCTGAACCCAGATTGAAATACCTCAAACAAACCAACTCCCTGCAAATGATCAGTTAGTTAGGCAGCAACAACTCTTTCCAAGACTTTTGAAATGAAAGGCAAATTAGAGATTGGTTGATAATTGGCCAAAACTCCTGGATCGAGAGTCGGTTTTTTGATTAAGGGTTTAATTACAGCAGTTTTCAAAGTCAGTGGTACATAACCCAGAGTTAAAGAAGAATTAATTATAAGAAGAATACGGCTACCAATAATTGGGAAGATGATTTTAAATAACCTAGAAGGAATAGGGTCTAAAAGACAAGATGAAGACTTAGATGAGGAAATTATTTTATCCAACTCTAAGAGGTCGATTGGAATAAACTTATCTAAGCAGATATCAATTGAGAGAGTTGCACAAGTTAATGTACTTGAGTTTACGGTAGGAAGAATCTGACTGATTTCATCTCTAATAGATACAATTTTAAGATTGAAAAAGTCCAGAAAGTCCTGACTAGAAAACTCAGGGGGGATGCGAGTCCTGGCTCTTTGTAAGCCTGGCTATAGTGTTGAAGAGAAACCTGGGGTTATTCATGTTCGCTTCTATTAATGCAGAACGGTAGCTTGATCTAGCTTTTCTCAGAGATTTTTTTATAGATTAGGAAATGATTTCTCCACGCTAAGTAAAATTCATCCTGAATTAGTTGAATGCCATTTCCTTTCCAATTGATGAGTTTTCTGTTTTAAGACACAAGTTTCTGAGTTAAACCAAGGGGTAAGAAATCTCTGGTTAGACTTTTTCTTTTTTAAAGGGGCTACCAGATCTAGAGTCCGATGCAGAGAGGCTGTAACACTATCAACCATGCCATAAATCATGGATGAAGCAGACTCTCCATCTATTATTTCTGTTGTTTCTGTTCTGTTAACCCATGGCATAGAGGAGACAATCTGCAAAAATTTGGCAACAACGTCATCAGAAAGACATCTGCTGTAGTAGTATTTTTCTTTAGGAAACAAGTGATCAGAGATAATGAAATCAAAAATTAACAGACAATGGTCAGACAGTACAGGATTATGAGGGGACACTACCAGATTTTCGATATCTATACCACAAGTCAAAACAAGGTCCAATGTATGGTGGAAATGATGGGTAGAATTTTTTTTTACTTTCTGGGAAAACCCCATTGAGTCTAAAATTCAATTGAATGCCTTATTAAGACAATCACTCTCTACATCAACATGTATATTAAAGTCCCCTACAATAATTATCCTATCAGATTTCAGCACTAAATCAGCTAAAAATTCGGCAAATTCAGATAGAAACTCTGAATAGGCCGAGGGAGGACGATAAACTATGGCAAAGAAAACTGGGTTCAAGCCAAGATTGCTAACAAACCCCACACTGAGGACCAAACCTTCAAAGGAATTAAAACATAATTTTTGCTTAACATTAACTAGTAATTTAGAATGGAAAATCGCCACCACTCCACTACCACGACCAGAACCTCTGGGGTTATGACAGTTTAAATACCCAGAGAGAGTTGATTCATTCAGACCAACAAAATCATCTTGCCCGAGCCAGGTCTCTGCGAGGGATAGTAGATTGATCTGATGATCAATTAATAGATCATGAACCAGAAGAGACTTAGAAGTTAGAGACCTAATATTGGATAGACCACATTTAATATTTAAATTCTGGGGAGGAACAGAGGCCAGTTTAAAAATTTTAGGGACTTGAGTTTGGATTTGAATTTTACCAACATTTTGTTTAATCAGTTTGGGATGCTTATGCATTCTGTTTTTATTAACTTTTTATTAACTTTAGAGGAAGCAGAAAAAGGTTCTCTGAGGAAGGAGACAGGGGCAAAGTTGAAGGGTGGTGGATGAGGAGGAGCTGCAGAAGTGGGTGTGTTTTTCAAGTTATGTTGTATTTGTCCTGGGTTACAATATTTAGGGCAATGGGAGACAGACACAGTCTCTGTAGGATTATAAATCAAAAGGTGATCCAAACGGTAAAGACCACCTGAATTAATGGGATTGATGCAAGAAGTGGGAACAGAACCAGAAAAGGGCAGTTTGGCAAACCCAGAAGCTTCAGAGCGAGTAAACACGCCAAGTCCCAGTCACTGTACCAAAAAACACCGAATGGAATAGAGTAGATTATCTCTTAAAACACGTGCACCAAGTCTATTTGGGTGGATACCATCAGGCCTCATAAATGATGCGCGGTTCCAAAATAAGTTAAAATTGTCAACAAAACTAATGTTAAAAATAGGACAAGTAAAACACAGCCAAGTATTAAGGCTGAGAGTTCTACTAAAACAATTGCAGCCTCTTCTGAGAGGTGCCAAAGGCCCAGAGATGAGCGCACGTCTGCCACAGTTCATAAGAGTGGACAGAAGGCTCCTGAAGTCACTCTTTAAAATCTCCGATGCTTCATCTGAGATGTTATTGCATCCCACATGCACAACAACAGTTTGTACGTGGGGGAATTCATTCAGCAGGTCAGGGATAAAAGTCTCAATGTCAGAGACTCTAGCCCCGGGAAAAAATCTCGTAACACAGTACCTGCTTCTGACGTTCCTCACGATCGAGTCACCAATTACTAGCGTCATCTGGGGGGGGTTTGTCTGTGGATTCTGACGAGGAGAGTAATTTTGTAGAGGGTGATGTTGTTGTTATGAAGGCGGGGAGAAGCGCTCTCTTCTATCTGGAGCTGGTGTGTGATTTAACACACCCAGGGTGGTCTTTATCCGGGGTTTGCGGACATGAGCCGCCGCTGAAGAAGAGGAGGGCGGATGAGGGGCGTCAGCCAGCATCCAGGTGGGGAAAATCCTCCATAGAAAGAATATCAAATCTGTTTTCCAAGGACACGGGAAGAGAAGCGGCGCAGCCCTTTCTGATTGATCAACGATGGATCAGAACAAAGGTCCAGGGCGCACATTGAGGATGAGGGGGACCAACTGAGGCTTTGGGTTTAGCCCCCAGACGAAGCCAGTGTTTATTGGTTTGGTCATGGGCATCTGCAGAGGCTGGAGCAGGGGTAGAGGTGGATGGAGAAGCGCTGAGCTCACCCAAGTAAGTAGCCGTCGCTGCTAACTGTGAGTCGGTAGCCGGAGCCAATGTACGCACAAGAATGATGGTATCGAGGTGATCTTTGGCCTCCCGAATCTTATAAAGGTTGGAGAGCCTCGTTTCCAACTCAGAGACCTTACCGAGGAGAGATAAACAGCGAGTACGAGTCGGAGACGGAGCCATGGTGTTCCAGGGGCTGAGATGGCTAGTCCGCTAACTAGCCAAAAAACAGCGAAAATAGCTAAAAACAAGTTAGGTGAAAGCTAGCTAAAAAGAGCTAAAAGGCTAAAAACAGGCTAGCAAGTAGCCTAGCCCGGTAAAAAGCAGCCCAGCCGGGGATCGGACCTACTCGCGCGTCCAAACGGGCTTTTAGGTGAGGCCAATACCGAGCTAACAGCAAACAAAGACTAGTATACAGAGGTATGAAATTAAAAATGAAATCGATAACCCTCGATTTATCGATTTACCCTCTCGAGAATCCTCGATGGTTCATGGGAGTTTGCCCAACCAGTTCACATGTGTTTTGTGGACTTGGAGAAGGTATTCGAGCGCCCCCCCCTTATGTTTTTTTGTGGGGGGTGCTGCGGAAGTATGGGGTATCGGGCTTGTTGTTATGAGCTATCCAGCCTCTTTACAACCATTGTGAGAGTTTGGCTCATATTGCCAGTCCTCAGTCCGACTCATTCCCAGTGAGAGTTGGACTCCGCAAGGGCTGCCTTTTGTCACTGATCCTGTTCATAATTTTTATGGACAGATTTCTAGGCACAGCCAGGGAATGGAGGGTGTCATGCTTAGTGACCACAGGATCTTATCTCTGTTATTTGCAGATAATGTTGTCTTGTTTGCTTCATCCAGCAATGACCTACAGGTCTTACTGGGACGGTTTGCCGGTGAGTGTGAAGCGGCTGGGATGAGAATCAGCACCTCCAAGTCCTCCGAGTCCATGGTCCTCAGCCGGAAGAAGGTGGATTATCCTGTCCAGGTTGGGGACAGGCTCCTGCCCCAAGTGGAGGAGTTTAAGTATCGGGGTCTTATTCACGAGTGAGGGGAGAATGGAACGAGGGATTAACAGATGGATCACAGCAGCATCTGCAGTGATGCAGATGTTGTACCAGTCTGTTGTGGTGAAGAGGGAGCTAAACGCTAAGGCAAAGCTGTCGATTTTCCAGTCAATCTAAGTTCCTACCCTCACCTATGGTCACTAGCTCTGGGTAATGACAGAAAGAATGAGATCTCGGATACAAGCAGCTGAAATGAGCTTTCTTTGTAGGATTGCTGGACTCACCCTTAGAGATAGGGTGAGAGCTGTCAGGCGACATGTCCGGGTTTGTTCTCTGTGTGGCCGTTGCCCGTCAGCTGCAAAGTCCAACCGCTCCTCTCATTTCTTACAGCTGATTCCAATCACTCTCATTATTCCCTTTTTGCCCGATCATGTGAACCCACACCTGTCACTAATTGTGTAGTGGTTTTGACCCCTATTTTAGGGAAATTATTTTCATTTGCATTTGCTGCTGCCTCGACTGATCAAGCTTACCCACAGCTTCTCTTCATTCCCGCCAGATCTCTATTCTCTGCTCTGGTGGGCTATTCCTGTTTTCTTCCTCATTGTTTTTTTGTATTTTGTGCACTTTGTTGAACCTAATGTTTGTTGCTTTTGTTAATAAACTATCCAAACTCACAGTCCAGTGCCTGGGTCTCATATCTCTGCCACGAAGGGCATTCATGACAGAAGGCAGCAGCCAGTTAGGGACCCAGCTGCTGTGAGTTTGTGGATTTTTTTTGCCTTTCTTTTTTCTTACCTGTTTTGTGGAGCTCATTATGTTCCCAGTAAACACGGACTCTGCAGGTGGACGCGGCTACCTGATGCACCTGGGGTGGGAGTACTGCCAAGCTCTTACAGAGATTGATGGGCTAATCACCACAGCATGCACATATTCCACCCCGGAGGACACATTGTAGTATTTGGGCCTTGCGGATGCAGCAGCTTGCAGGTTGCCATCAGCTTTCGGAGCACGCTGAGGGAATGGAGAGGATTTCTCTGGTGGCGGTGCTACAACGTGAGAACAGCGGGATGGTGAGGAAATCCCCAGGGAAGTCTTGGCCTGCGCCAAAGCAGAGGTGCTCCCGGGTCCCTGTTGTTTTGGTTCCTCACCAGTCTTTGGTGCCCATTCCTGCTCCATCCTCATCCTCTCCACGGCATCGCCATCCAGCCCTGGACCACCGGAGGAATACTCCAGCCACTCAGCCAGCAACTTCCCCTTCGCCAAGGCAGAAGAAATCCGCAGCAGCGCATCCTTCATGTTGTGTCTCTTCAGCTGTTCCGTCAGCTCCTCGTTTTTCCGCAGCTGCTGTTTCCCGCTTCACCTTGCCATCTTCTCCCTCTGCTGAGAGGCCGTTGTTTCCCTCTTTGGCTCCGGCCATTGTTGATACGGCAGGGGTGGCTCCACAACATTCTCCTGGGAGGCCTTCTTCAACCAAAGTCATGGAGAGGGTTGACCAAACACCTTCTGCAGCAGTAAACATCAAAACCTGGGAAAGTAGGAAAGTGTCATTTCATTCCTCTTCAATTTTTGATAATATGCCTTGCCTGATTCCCGGTAGCGAGGCTCAGGAATTGCAGTCCCCTGAGTCCTCATCAACTGTTGTAGCAATTAATTTCTCACCTACCCTCTCCATATCTCCTCCTATTGTCCCTGAGTGTCCGACGGCCCTGGAAGTGAGCAACCGGATGATGGAGGAGCCTGCAGGTCAGGAGGACCATGTCCCAGCCCCGCGGCCATGGACCAGACAGGGCGCAGCCTCCGACCCGAAGCCTGTGCTGACGAGAAAGCATACCCTGGCTTCAGCTTCTCAGGATCCAGTGCCAACAGGGAAATCATCTCCATAGTCCACACCAGATGAACCACCTAGGTGGGTTACTTCGCTGGAGGAGATTAGGACTGCATCGACCACCATGCCTGTTGCAGGAGCCTCTGCAGCAGAGTCAAAGCTGGACCTCCAGAGGACTGGGCCCGAGATACCATCGCTTGGATTGTCGGAGTCCTGGACGGCGGTGAAGGTTGAGCTAAGGCAAGTGGTCTCCTTGTTTTTCTTGTATCTGTTTTGGAGAGATCTTGTCTGGCTCTTGGTGAGGACAGCCGTCAGCTGCACCTGAGCTCACCTCGCCAGGCTTTGCCACTGCTGGTGACCCTGAACCTATTTCTTTGCTTGTTTTTTTTCTGAGCTCTCCCCCAGGGTCACCGAGGATTTGCCAACCTTGCCAGATGTCTCCGTGGGTCCAGGTTTGCCGCCCAAGATCACCATGGGTCAAGCTCCCCCCGTTGAGGACGTTGAGGACACTCTGTCCCAACCCAGTACCTCCATGGGTGCTGCTCCCCCTCCGGTTGAAGTCATCACAGGTGCTCTGTCCCAGCCCAGGTCCTCCATGGGTGCAGCTCCATTTCAGTCTGGGTTGCCGTAGGTGTTGTGTCCCAGTCGTGGACCATCGTGGGTGCTGTGCCCCAGCCTGAGACCAACTTGGGGTGGGTGCAGCCATGATCCAGTCTGGGTCCAATGTGGGTGCAGTTTTGGCCTTGTCCAGGTCCACTGTAGGTGCATCCTTGGCCTGGTCCGGGCCCACCGAGGGTGCAGCTTTGCTCCCATCCAGCGCCACCGAGGGGGCAGCGTTGCTTCCGTCCGGAGCCACCAAGAGTGCAGCGTTACTCCCGTCTGGAGCCACCGAGGGTGCAGTGTTGCTCTCGTCCTGAGCCATTGAGGGTGCTGCATTGCGCCAGCCTAGAGCCACCGCGGGTGCTACCATGTCTTAATCCAGGACCACTGAGGGTGCTGCAAACCAGACCAAGGCCGTCGTGGTTTCCCCTCTTTCTCTGCCAGACGCCACTGTGGTTCACCCTCCTTCTCTGCCAGATGCAGTCATGGTTCCCTCTCCAGTGTCAGACGCCATCGTGGTTCCACCTCCTTGGCTCTCCTTCCCATCAGTGGGTCTCCCCATGGGAGAGCCACCTCCTGGGCCACCCCTTCTATCCAGTTGGCTAAAAAAAACTCCGGTCGACTGCCTGACGGACTGAGCCATTGGGTTGGGTGGCCCATGTTTTTCGGCAGGCCACCTGACTCATTCCACCTTGTCGTCTGCCAGTTCTGGGACTTTGGCCGGCCCCCTAAACTTTTTAGCTCCTTGGTCCGAGGGGCCTAATTGTTTGATATTGACTGGTGTGTGTCCTGAGCGGGGTTTTGTTTAATTCCCTCCTAGCCTGCTTCCCCACACCAACCGCCCTGGGTGGGTTATTGTTGTGTTCCTGTTGGGGGGGCTCATTCTTTATTTTTTCTTTTGGTGTTACCCTGGGATGTCTGGGATCCACCCCTTCTTTGTCATGAGCTGAGTTCTGGAAGTTTTGCCAGGCTCAGTCTCGTGGCTTTTCTCTGTATTTATATTGATTTGTGGTATTTTTGTGCCTTTTTTTGAGTTGTATTCTGCTTTCTACTTTCCTGGTTAGGCTTCTGTTTTCTTACGTTCATGTTTCATTTCTATCTGTAATCATTCATTAGTCTGCAATCTTATGCTTATTCTTTATATTTGCCCTGTGGTGTCCATTTTTCAGGGATGACAGCTGTCAGGCGACATTTCCGGGTTTGTGCTCTGTGTGGGCGTTGCTTGTCAGCTGCCAAGTCCAACCGCTCCTCTCATCTCTTACAGCTTATCCCAATCACTCTCATTGTTCCCTTTTTGCCTGCTCATGTGAACCCACACCTGTCACTAATTGTGTAATGGTTTTGACCTCTATTTAAGGGAAATTACTTTCATTTGCATTTGCCGCTGCCTTGACTGATCAAGCTTTCTCGTATCTCTGCCCCGAAGGGCATTCATGACAGACTGTCTGGGCCATTCTGTAGCTTTATTTTTACTTGTCTAAAGCAAGTTGAGAGTTTCCTTGGCTGTGTGTTTGGGATCATTGTCTTGCTGAAATGCTCACCCTGGTTTCATCTTCAGCATCTTGGCAGATGGCAACAGATTCTTTTCAATGATGTCTCTGTATATTTGTCCATTCATCTTTCCTTCAATTATATGAGGTCTGCCTGTACCATTTGCTGAAAAACACCCCCACATCATGATTCTCAATGAGTGTACTCTTTGTTCTTTTAACCCACTTTCTGTCTATGGCGAAGCAGTGCTCCCGTCAGCTCACCACCCTCTGTCGGTCAAGTTTTTTTTTTTTTTTTCAAGGAAATATTCAGTTTAGATATAACAAATTCCAACGGCTCTAACTTGAAAGTGGTAAGAAATAATGGCTTACTGTCAATTAGAAAGATGCAGAATATGATCCAAAGTTTGAGATAGGAGTAAATTTGCACATCTAAGTTGCATAATGTGATGGCAGCTGAATTGAATTACATAACTTTTGCTCAGAAGTGGACTTTGGACATATTTACACAAAGGATAGTTTTGTTTATTTGTCTTTGTTTTTGTTTTTTTGGTTATCTTATCTTCAAAGTATATGAACCAGAAATTCAGTAGAATGTACACAAACAAATAAATACATCGGACCTACCGCGCACCATGTGTCTTCTTTGGTCCATTTTTGTAATCACTTGTCCTTATTTTGTCTTCTGTCAGTTATTCTCTCTTTGTCTTCCACATCCAGAAACTCTCAAATGTATCTTGTGATTTATTCCACATCAATTTCGGTTACATAACACTGCCGAACCGGTGCTATTGTTCTCTGTCGTCACGTGCAGCTCCATCGATGGCAGACAAAAGTGTACATGCTCCAGACAATCGTCTGCTGTCACAAAAGGTAAACATTTCCCTTCAGAAGCTGAACAATCTCTTTTTAGAATCATAGTTGGCAAAATGTGGAGCAAATGCTTCCTCGGTGTGGAAAAATATGTTGGGAAGGAGTCTTTGTTTACATTCTCTTCTTTGTTTTCCTGGAAATGATGTTTGAGGCAGTTTGTTTGGGTGAAGTCCTCTAGTCCTCCAATGAAGAGCAGTAAGCTATATGTGTCTGACATTTTGTGAAGTGAAATGCTTGGAACAACTGGGTTTTCTGTGCTTTTTGGACACATGACAGCTGAAGACGGAGATGCAGGACCCCTGTGGTGCCACAGACCTCTGCATCACGCATATTCGCTTCATGATGAGTCACACTGTTGTTGCACGTGATGGTGCTCATCCTCTGGGGATCCGTCGGGAAGGAAGAGTGCCGGGCCCTCAGCCTCAAAGGGGCCCACCCTCAGCTACCGGAGGTCACCTCACCTTGTCCGGCACGACCAGGGGACGGGGAACGAGGAATGCTACTGGCCGAAAAGAGACGCCAAAGGAGAGGAACGTCAACATCCTCCAGTGGAATGCAGAAGGAGTCTATAACAAAAAAATATCCCTTGCCGAAAGACTCCACTCAGAAGACATTGATGTAGCCTGCCTACAGGAGACACACCTGAAGGAAAACCAACGCTTCAGTGTTAGGGGATACCAGGTCTTCAGGAAAGACAGAAAAGGAAGAACAAAAGGAGGAGTGGCGATTCTTGTCAGAAATGCCATACCAGCACAAGAGTTTGACGTCAGTACCAACAACCAGGCAGAAATCCATGGAGTTCGAATTATGGTTCACAATGAAAGCATCACGATCTCCAATGTGTACTGCCCCCCAGAGCGAGAGCTCTCACTTGACCAAATGGAACTCCCAGACCACCGATGCTTAGTCATCGGTGACTTCAACAGTCACTCAGAGGCATGGGAATACAGTGAAGCAGATAGAAGAGGAGAGGAGGTGGAAGATTGGCAAGTCGAAAACAGTCTTCTGCTAATGAATGATCCTGATGATCCACCAACGTTCTTCTCCAGGGTATGGCTGAGTAACACCACACCCGATCTTGCATTTGCCACCAACGACATGGCCAGGCTGGCAACAAGAACAGTACTTGGCCAGCTCGGGGGAAGTGACCATAAACCTGTGAAGATCGGACTGGACATCAGCTACAAACCACAAGAAGCTAAGACATTCCCCAGATGGAATTACAAGAAGGCCAACTGGGTGCGCTTCTCAACACTGGTGGACCGGTACTCTGCGGAGATCTGTCAAAAGCAGCAGAACCTCAACAAGAAAGTCAGGGTGCTGAACCATGCTATTCTGAAGGCTGCAAATGAATCTATACCTCGGGGAGCCAGAAAGAACTATAGGCCTTACTGGACAGAAGAGCTCCAGCAGCTTGAAGACAGTGTGGCAGAGGCAAGGAAAAAAGTAGAAGCAGATCCTACAGTAGAAAACAACATTGCCCTGAAGGCGGCCACTGCAAAACACAGGCAGACATTTATACAGGAAGCGCAAAAGAGATGGCAAGAAAAGACAGAGCAGCTCAACTTGGACAAGGACAGCAACAAGCTTTGGAAACTGGCTCAAGCCCTCAACTACAAGAACAGCAAAAGCTCACCGATCACAGTACAGGCAGATCAAGAACTGCTGACTGGCAAGAAAGCAGCAGACCATTTCATCAACCAGTATGTGAAGACGAGCCATCTTCAGATTCCACCAGAGAGAAGAAAGGTTGTCAGAGGAGCCCAGCGAATTCATCAGAACGCACAGATTGAACTAGTGATGAACTCACCATACATTCTCAAGGAGCTGGAGGATGCAATGACAACACTGAAGCTGAAAAAAGCCCCTGGGTCTGACAAGATCACAAATGAAATGTTGCTGAACCTTGGCCCCAAAACCAAGAAGAAACTTCTGCAGCTTTTCAACAACAGTTGGAGATCAGGGACTGTGCCTCAGATCTGGAGAGAAGCTACGATGATTCCAGTGCACAAAAAAGGCAAAGATAAGTTGAAGGCTGAAAGCTATCGCCCCATAAGCCTTACAAGCTGCATAGGAAAGCTGCTAGAGTGTCTCATCAACACCAGACTCATGTGGCACTTGGAAGGAAAACAACACATTGGCCCAGAGCAAGCAGCCTTCAGGCAGAACCGGTCTACAGAGGACCAAATAACATACATCTCTCAAGCCATAGAAGATGCCTTCCAAGAAAAAAAGCACACCCTCGCTGTATGGATTGACCTAGAAAAGGCGTTTGACAGGGTATGGAAAGATGGCCTCAAGCTGAAAATGCGCCAGTGTGGTATCGCTGGGTGCATGTACAAGTGGGTTGCCCAATACCTGCACAACAGAAGAGCCAGAGTCCAGGTCAGACAGTACTCCAGCAAGAAGAAGGTGTTGAGGGAAGGAGTCCCACTAGGAGGAGTGATCTCCCCAACACTCTTCCTTGTATTCATTAAGGACATCATCCAGAGTTTGCCAAGGAACGTACAAGGTGCCATCTATGCCGATGACCTAGCCCTCTGGTGCAGTGAGGAATGCATCGTGACTGCAAACTACAGAGCGCAGCAAGTTCTCCGGCTGATAGAGGTATGGGCCAAGTCATGGCTTGTAAGCTTAAATGAGAGGAAGACTACATACAGCGTCTTCACCCTGTCCACCCAACCCCAGAAGGTGAAACTGCAGATCAACTCCCATGAGCTCCAGGCTGAATATGCACCCACTGTCGTCGGCTTCCGTTGGTCTATGATGACCATGGAAGAGAATCCTAAACGTCTACTCTGCTGGAACAGCAGCGCCTGTGGCTGAACAGGCCGATGCGCACCGGTGTTCTACCTTCCAGCGTTGGGCGTTGGTAAGATTCAAGCCTGGGCAGGAAGATATGGAGGACAAGATGTTACCCATGCAGCATGTCCCCCCTCTCCACGTTACTGATGAATCCAAAGGAACAGCAAGGCTGCTATAATTTGGCACCAGCGCCGTCGCAGGAGCTGCCAGAACGATGTTGAGCACAACAGAGAACTGCCTTAGGGGCGCCGACTCCGGATTTTTCCTCAGGGTTGACTCCCGAAGCCTTTCCCGTGACCGGGTGTGCCGCAAGGCAGCGGAGGTTTGAAATCAGGGTTTACCTTCCCCTAGATGGGCTACCTTCCCAGGTTGACGAGCCACCATCTACCCGAAGCATCTGGTTTTAAGGCGCCAGAGATCCGCCCTCGCCCCTTCTCCTATTAGTAAAAGCAGTTCCACCGGGCTTAGAGACTAAACCACACGGGCAGGCCAGGAGTTGGACTTAGTTGTCAGAGGCTTTTCGAGACGCACGCCTTAAGTAGCATTTTATGAGCACTGGGAGCTTAACCCCAGTGCTGCTCCTGGCTATGACAACCTTGGAACCAAGCACCCACATACACTACCGTTCAAAAGTTTGGGTTCACCCAGAAAATTATTTTGTTTTTTCCATGAAAAGTCACACTTATTTACCACCATGAGTTGTAAAATGAATAGAAAATATAGTCAAGACTTTGACAAGGTTAGAAATAATGATTTGTATTTGAAATAATATTTTTTTCCTTCAAACTTTGCTTCCGTCAAAGAATCCCACATTTGCAGCAATTACAGCATTGCAGACCTAACATGATTGCACAAAGGGTTTCTAATCATCCATTATCCTTCTGACGCAATGAGCAAACACATTGTACCATTAGAACACTGGAGTGATAGTTGCTGGAAATGGGCCTCTATACACCTATCTAGATATTGCACCAAAAACCAGACATTTGCAGCTAGAATAGTCATTTACCACATTAGCAATGTATAGAGTGTATTTCTGATTAGTTTAAAGTTATCTTCATTGAAAAAAAGTGCTTTTCTTTCAAAAATATGAAAATTTCTAAGTGACCCCAAACTTTTGAACGGTAGTGTACCTCGGGATCACCATGGATCGCAGACTGACTTGGAAGAACCAGCTGCACAAGAACCAGGAAAGAGCAAAGATCAGGATGGCCCTAATGAAGAAACTGTCAGGAACAGACTGGGGTGCAGACCACGGTGTCCTGAAGAAGCTCTATGTGGGGAGGATTCGGCCTGTTCTGGAGTATGGCATGGCAGCAACCTCAACAGCTGCCAAAAGCAACACTGAGAAGCTGGACAGACTCCAAAACCAAGCCATGCAAATGATGACAGGAGCCATGCGCAGTACCCCTATCAAAGCGCTGGAGACAACAACAGGCCTTGCAACACTGGAAGAAGGAAGAAACGTCAAAGTACTGACCCAGGCCGCCAAATTCAAAAGACTGGAAAACCATCCCATGAAGGACAGACTGAACAAGCCAACAAAAGGGAGACTTAAGAGATCGAGCTTCATCCACCAGAACAGGACACTTGAAAGCAGAGACCCAGAACTGATGGACCACATACCCACACCAATACCACCCATAGCATCTGTTCCCTCCTGGAACTGACAGAACTTCCCAGCCATACGCACAGACATATTGGGCATTGGGAAGAAAGGAACACAGTCAGACCAAGAGAGGAAGTCGCTGGCCCTGGAGTTCATTCAGTCTGCCTACCCTAAAGAGCAATGGACTCACCTCTACACAGACGGCTCTGCCATGGAAGCAACCAGGAATGGCGGAGGCGGCGTGTACATCAGGTACGCTGACGAGGAGACCCACATTCCCATTGCGACTGGAAAGTACGCTCACCAATTTCAGGGCTGAGGCAGAGGCCCTGAGAACAGCAGCGGCCCACGTCAGGGAACATCAAGACAAGGCACACAAGCGGGTCGTCATCTTCACTGATGTCCTCTCTGTCTTGGATCCACTTCAGGACCCCCAACGCAAAGAACTGAATGAACTCACCCTCACTCTGTCTCAACTAGCAACACAGGTGAACGTATCACTCCAATGGATTCCTGCCCACAGTGGAATCTATTGAAATGAGACGGCTGACAGACTTGCTAAGGAGGGTGGGCAGCAAGACCAGGAAGACAGGCAGGTCTCTTACAGTGAGGAGAAAACCATTATTAAGGCCCTGTCTCACAAGAAGTGGCAGCAGCAATACCCAAACTTCTGCAAGGATGACAACTACTATAGTCTGTGCAGGGCTGACCAAGTCGTTCTGTTCAGACTCCGAACTGGACATAACAGAATGCATGCTCACATGCACCAGAAACTTAAAGTTGGACAATCGGACAGATGCCCATGTGGTACTGCCCAAATGACCAGCGAACACCTCCTCCAAGACTGCCCAGACCACACTGCACTCAGACGAGCTACGTGGCCTGACCCCACATCGCTGAACCAAAAGCTGCACGGGGACCTCGGGGACCTCCGCAGGATGGCAGCATTCGTCAGGGCAGCTGGTGTGACCATCTTGCGATCGACGAAGAAGAAGAAGTGTTAATGTTTGTATTTGCTGTTGCAAAAGAGTTTTTCTGTGTTGCAGAGTTCTCTGCTTAATTTACAAATCACTGTAATCAGAAATGTTTGACAATCCTGTGCTTTTTTTGTATTATTATATACATTTACATCTCAAAAAATTAGAATATCTTGAAAAAGTTCAATATGATTTGTCACTCATTTCAGAAAGTGAAACCCATATATTATATAGAGTCATTACACAGAGTAATATACAGACGTGGACAAAAGTGTTGGTACTCCTCTGTTAATGAAAGAGAAACCCACAATGGTCACAGAAATAACTTGAATCTGACAAAAGTGGTAATAAATAAAAATTCTATGAAAATTAACCAATGAAAATCAGACAATGCTTTTGAATTGTGGTTCAACAGAATTATTTTAAAAAACAAACTCATGAAACAGGCTTGGACAAAAATGATGGTACCCTTAACTTAATATTTTGTTGCAAAACCTTTTGGGGCAATCACTGCAATCAAACGATTTCTGTAACTGTCAGTGAGACTTCTGCACCTCTCAGCAGGTATTTTGGCCCACTCCTCATGAGCAAACTGCTCCAGTTGTCTCAGGTTTGAAGGGTGCCTTCTCCAGACGGCATGTTTCAGCTCCTTCCACAGATGTTCAATAGGATTTAGATCAGGGCTCATAGAAGGCCACTTTAGAATAGTCCAGTGTTTCGCTCTTAGCCATTCTTGGGTGTTTTTAGCTGTGTGTTTTGGGTCATTATCCTGTTGCAAGACCCATGACCTGCGACTGAGACCAAGCTGTCTGACACTGGGCAGCACATTTCTCTCTAGAATACTTTGATAGTCTTGAGATTTCATTGTACCCTGCACAGATTCAAGACACCCTGTGCCAGATGCAGCAAAGCAGCCCCAGAACATAACAGAACCTCCTCCATCTTTCAGAGTAGGGACAGTGTTCTTTTCTTGGTATGCTTCATTTTTGCGTCTGTGAACATAGAGTTGATGTGCCTTGCCAAAAAGTTCCAGTTTTAAGATAAGATAAGATAAGATAAGCCTTTATTAGTCCCACAATGGGGAAATTCCAGGATTGCAACAGCACAGGGATAGCAACACTCAGAGCAATAATTAAGAAGATACGGAGGATATAAATAAAAGCAGTGGATATACATACGTACACATAAATATATAAATATATATACAAAGTGCGGAGCATTGTAGCAAGATGGAATAAACAGCATAACTGTCTACTTAGTTATCCTACATAGTATGAATATGTACCCATACATATTGTCACCCTCCGTAGCGACCGATAATGTCCTAGTTGTATATACTGGAGGGGACCATTGTGTAAGTCTATTGCGTCTTTTGCATTCAATACTATTAGGTCGTCACGTTTTTTTGCTATCTCTGCGAGCAGCCCTGCTTAGGTTATACAGTCTGATAGCCATAGGTAGGAAGGACCTGCGAAACCTCTCGGTTGTGCACCTAGGATGATGTAGTCTGCTGCTAAATGAGCTCCTCAGTGCGTTCAGTATGTCCTGCATAGGGTGGGACTCGGACTCCAGCAGAGATGACAGTTTAACCACCATCCTCTTGTCTCGTCTGTCCATAGGACATTCTCCCATAAGCTTTGTGGCTTGTCAACATGCTGTTTGGCAAATTCCAGTCTGGCTTTTTTATGATTTGTTTTCAACAGTGGTGTCCTCCTTGGTTGTCTCACATGAAGTCCACTTTGGCTCAAACAATGACGGCTGGTGCGATCTGACACTGATGTACCTTGACCTTGGAGTTCACCTTGGATGTGTTTAGAGGTTGTTCTGGGCTCTTTTGTTACCATTCGTATTATCCATCTCCTCCTGCGGCCATGTCCAGGGAGGTTGGCTACAGTCCCGTGGATCTTAAATTTCTGAATAATATTCAATTCAATTCAATTCAACTTTATTTATATAGCGCCATTTCACAACAACAGTCATCTCATAGCACTATCAACTGTAGGGGGGAACCCCCACAGTTGCAGAAAGACCCCAGCAATCAGGTGATCCCCTGTGAGCAAGCACTTGGCGACGGTGGAGAGGAAAAACTCCCTTTTAACAGGAAGAAACCTCCAGCAGAACCAGGCTCAGGGAGGGGCAGTCATCTGCTGCGACTGGCTGGGGGGTGAGGGGACAGAGAAGATGAAAAGAACAGACATGTAGAGAGCAAACAGCACGATGGGGACTCAATCTATGGGAGAGAACAAACAAATGTTAATGACCAGCAAAAAAAAAATATTTCATAGAGAGTGAGGAAAGGAGTGAGGCCCAGTGCATTACTGGAGGTCCCCCGGCTGACTAAACCTATTAGCAGCATAACTAAGGGAGGGTTCAGAAACACATGATCCCTCCCTAATTGTAGGCTATATCAAAAAGGTAGGTTTTAACCCTAATCTTAAAAACAGAGATCGAGTCTGACTCCCAAATCCAGATTGGCAGCTGATTCCACAGGAGAGGAGCTTGATAACTGAAGGCTCTGCCTCCCATTGTACTTTTGGAGATTCTAGGTATTACAAGTAGTCCTGCATTTTGGGAGCGTAGTGCTCTGTTAGGATAATACGGTAGTATCAGATCTTTTAAATAAAAAGGAGCCTGATTGTTTAGAGCTTTGTAAGTAAGAAGAAGGATTTTAAACTTAATTCTAAACTCTATGGGAAGCCAATGAAGGGAGGCCAGAACCGGAGAGATATGATCTCTCTTTCTAGTACCTGTTAAAACTCTTGCTGCAGCATTTTGGATCAGCTGAAGACTTTTTAAAGATGTTTTAGGACAACCTGATAATAAAGAATTACAATAATCTAATCTCGAGCTAACAAAAGCGTGGATCAGTTTCTCAGCATCACTCTGAGACAAGATGCTCCTAATCTTGGCAATATTACGCAAATGATAGAAGGCAGTCTTAGAAACAAATTTAATATGTGAATTGAAGGACAAATCCTGATCAAAAATAACTCCAAGGTTCCTCACAGAGCTATTAAAAGAAAGAGTAACTGCATCCAAACTGAAAGTTTGATTTTGAAAGGAATTTCTAAGGTTTTTTGGACCAACAAGAATGACTTCAGTCTTATCTGAATTTAA
Source organism: Pholidichthys leucotaenia (assembly GCA_020510985.1). NCBI lineage: Eukaryota > Metazoa > Chordata > Actinopteri > Cichliformes > Pholidichthyidae > Pholidichthys > Pholidichthys leucotaenia. Next base: position 68,120,703 of record CM035844.1, on the reverse strand, counting down.
TAGCAGGGAATTACAAGTCATCCAAGCTTTGATTTCCTTAAGACAGGCTTCTAACTTGGCTAATTGATTAGTATCATCTGGCTTCATTGACAGGTATAATTGTGTGTCATCTGCATAACAATGAAAATGTATACAGTGCTTTCTAATAATGTTGCCTAACGGAAGCATATATAAACTAAAAAGAGTAGGGCCTAGCACAGATCCCTGTGGAACTCCATGACTAAGCTTTGAGTTGAAAGAAAACTCATTATTTACATGAACAAACTGGAACCTATCAGATAAATAAGATCTAAACCACTGCAACGAAGTTCCATTAAGTCCAACATAGTGTTCTAATCTATCAAGTAGAATATTATGATCGATAGTATCAAAAGCTGCACTAAGGTCTAAAAGGACAAGTACAGAAACTAGTCCATTATCAGATGCAATGAGGAGGTCGTTAGTGACCTTCGCTAAGGCTGTTTCAGTACTATGATGGATTCTAAACCCAGATTGAAACTCTTCAAGTAAACCATTTCCCTGCAGGTGGTCGAATAATTGCGTAGCAACAACTCTTTCTAAGATTTTTGAAATGAAAGGGAGATTAGAGATTGGTCTATAGTTAGCTAAAGCTCCTGGATCTAGCGTTGGCTTTTTGAGTAAGGGTTTAATTACAGCTGTTTTAAAAGCCTGCGGTACATGGCCTAAAGTTAATGAAGAATTGATTATATGAAGAATAAAGCTACCAATAAGTGGGAAGACTTCTTTAAATAACCTAGTAGGAATAGGGTCTAAAAGACAAGTTGAAGGTTTGGATGAGGAAACTATTTTGTCTAACTCACAAAGGTCGATTGGAGTAAACTCATCAAGACAGACATCAAAAGAAGGAGTTGTAGTAGTTACAGTATTTAAGTTAACTGTGGGAAGAATCTGATTGATTTTATCTCTGATGGATGAAATTTTATTATTGAAAAAGTTCATAAAGTCCTGACTAGTAAGCTCTAAGGGAATGCTAGGATTGACAGAGTCCTGACTCTTTGTCAACCTGGCTACAGTACTGAAAAGAAACCTGGGATTATTCTTGTTCTCTTCTATTAATGCAGAGTAATAACTTGTTCTAGCTTTTCTAAGAGATTTTTTATAAATTAAAAGATGATTTCTCCAAGCTAAATAGATTTCATCTAAATTAGTAGAGCGCCATTTTCTTTCTAATTGACGAGTCTTCTGTTTTAAGCTACGAGTTTCTGTGTTGAACCAAGGAGTTGGAAATCTCTGATTAGACTTTTTCTTTTTTAAGGGGGCCACCAAGTCTAGAGCCTGATGCAGAGAAGCTGAAACACTATCCACCATGTTATCAATTACAGAAGGAGCAAGCTGTCTATAGCTTATTTCCATTGTGTTGACACATGGCATAGAGGAAACAATCTGCATAAATTTGGAAACAGCATCCTCTGAGAGGCATCTACTGTAATAATATTTTTCTTTAGGAGCCAAATAGTCAGAAATGGTAAAATCAAAGGTTAACAGACAATGGTCTGACAGTACAGGGTTATGAGGAGACACTACAAGATTTTCTATTTCTATGCCATATGTCAGAACAAGGTCCAATGTATGGTGGAGGTAATGAGTAGAATTTCCTACTTTCTGAGAAAACCCAATCCAGTCTAATATTGAATTAAATGCCACATTAAGGCAGTCACTATCTACATCCACATGTATATTAAAGTCCCCTACTATAATTATTCTATCAGATTTCAGCACTAAATCAGCTAAGAAATCAGCAAATTCAGATAAAAATTCTGAGTAGGTTGATGGGGGACGATAAACTATGGCAAATAAAATTGGGTTTAACCTAAAATTGCTAAAGTGCCCAATACTGAGGACCAGGCCCTCAAAGGAATTATAACATGTTTTTTGCTTTACATTAACTAGTAATTTGGAATGGTAAATTGTTGCTACTCCTCCTCCACGACCAGAACTTCTGGGATTTTGACAGTTTAAATAACCAGAGGGAGTTGATTCATTTAAACCAACATAATCCTCTTGCCCTAACCAAGTCTCTGTAAGGGAAATTAAATCAATCTGATGATCAATTAACAGATCATGGACTAACAGAGACTTGGGAGTTAGAGACCTAATATTTAGTAAACCACATTTAATTTTTAAATTATGAGGAGGAACAGAGGCCAAATCATTCAATTTAGAGGCTTTATGTTTAATTTGAGTTTTACCAATGTTTTGCTTTATCACTTTGGGATGCTTATACATTATATTTTTATTTACTTTGGAGGGAGCAGACAACGATTCTCTGATGGGGAAGACAGGGGCTAAGCTGAGGGGTGGCGGATGAAGAGGAGCTGCAGAGAGGCGTGTAAGACTGCGACTCTGCTTCCTGGTCCCAACTCTGAGTAGTCATGGTTTTGGAAATTTGGATAAAAAAGATGCCAGATTGTTAGATAAATGAGAAGCACCATCCAAAGTGGGATGAATGCTGTCTCGTCTCATAAGACCAGGTTTTCCCCAAAAAGAGCTCCAATTGTCAATGTAGCCCACGTCATTTTTAGGACACCACACAGACAGCCAGCGGTTCAAGGATGACGAGCGACTAAACATGTCATCACTGGTCAGATTGGGGAGGGGCCCAGAGAATACTACAGTGGCAGACATCGTTTTGGCAAAGTCACACACCGATTCTACATCAAG